>CM077663.1:33352500-33832500 GCA_039707655.1 Elymus sibiricus | reverse complement strand
CTGCCCGGAGCTGCCGCTGAACCGGTCATAAAGACGGCAGCGCGGTTCGGCGGCTCATACTCCTCCGGCTCATGGAACTCTGACTCGGGGTAAGGCTCGACGTAGCCCCCGAGCCCACCATTGTGGAGCTGGTAGATTGATTTCGTCTCTCCGCTCGAGGATCCATCCTCGGAGCAGATGAGATTTTCCTCCTGCGACATAGATCCCTCGAGATCCATGCCCTGAGTGAAGCCGACGAAGACATGCTTCCGGCCCGGTTTAGCACGGGCGGGTTGCACGTGTCGGGCGGGTTGCTTGCGCCGAGCCGGCTCGACGATGTCGGTGCAGGTGTCCGGCCCGGGTTCAGATCCGCCGATTTTGCCGATGAAGACGTGAATCCCGCCGAAGGGGACCCGGAAACCGTACTCAATGGAGTCAGCCTCGGGGCCCCAGCCGGCGTCGTCGATGTAGAGCCGGCCGCAGCGACTTTTGGTCATCCTGCCAACCGCGTATCCCTCGATCCCTGGGAGAGAGCCCTTTGAGAACTTAACACCACCGAGCGCTAGCCCCACGGTGGGCGCCAACTGCGTGGTTTTAACACGGCAGATGTCCGAAGATTTAGGTTTGAGGCCATCGCCATGGTAGTGAACTCAAAGGGGTTGATCGGGACGAAGGACACGAGTTTACCCAGGTTCGGCCCCTCAAGTAGAGGTAAAAGCCTACGTCCTGCTTGTGTTGTATTGATTGGAGTGTCGATTACAAGGGAGCGGATTGCTTGACCTAGTTCTCGATAGATTGGTTTTCTCCTAAGCCGCCCCAGGGACTCGCCTTTATATAGGAGGTCAAGGCCCTGGGTTACACGTCGTAAACCGTCTTACACAACGTAGTCTATTCTGTCTCTAAGCCGCCTTGCCGTCTCCGGGCGGCTTAACCACCCGGGTCTTCTTACCATCTTTTGTCTCTGGGCCTCCGCCTTAGCCCATTGAGTAAACCGCCACACGGCCTGGTCTTCATCTTCCGGCCCACCTCACAGGTCTTGGGCTATGAGCCGCCAGGTACGACCCGGCCCCTCCTGGGCGGGTCTTACTACGGGGTTATATCCCCAACACAATTGGTGAAACTTCTTCACACAAAACTAACAATTCAAGGCATGGTCCATTGTTCAGTTGTGGACAAGTGTAGCTTCTTGCTTTAGGTGGATTTTCAACCTTAACCGGTATCCACTGAAAATACCGGTATATCAAAACAATGGTTGAAATAGAGGACAACACAATGTGCCTCCGAGATTTGGTGTGGTGTTGTTGAAAGCTGGATGGGCTTTTGGCCCGTATACCAAATAATTCCTGGATAAATCTCAGATGCCCATTTGTGGTTTCATGACATGGTGGGAAGTTTACTCCCACCCCAGCAGTGAAGGAGAGTTCGGACCAACATAAAAGGAACTCTCTTCCATATCCCATTGGAGCATGAGAAGAGGAGTGGTACACACGCGGTCCTCCTCTGCCGCCTTCCTCACCACACAGAGCCGAGCCGAGCCAAACTCAGGCCTATGTCATGTGTGCGCTTTATTTTTTGCTGGTTGGAACCAAAAATTAATTGCAAATTAATTATGAGTCATTATCGGACGTGTCAAGTGCAGCCGTTACCGATCCGTTTGAATAGTGGACTGTTACCGACTCGGTTGTGGGCTTACCCCCGCGTCTCCCTACTTGACCGCCTATATATTGGAGGCGTCTGCAACCCTAGCCATCACCTGATCAGATTGCATCTGCCTTCTGCCTCCTCACACACAAACTACTGTCGTTACTCTCACTGGTGTTGCTTCCAGCTAATCCATCCCGGCGACCGCGTGCACGGCTGTATGGGAGAGCAGGCCTTCGAAGCCATGCCCTTTGTGATCCTGCACCGAGAGAAGGGCGATACTGTGTTTGGGGAGCATCTCGGCGCAACTGCTTGCTTCCATCCGCCTGGTTTCATGACTACGTCTACTTCCTCGACTTTCCCAAAGATGGCATGGGTGACAACTCCGATGACGCCACGAAGAAAGCTGCTGCTGCCGTCACCGTGGCCTTGACCTTCCCGACTAGAGGGCATGATCTGTCCATCCTCTTACTGGTTCATGCATGTGCAATACTTATGAGTTTCATAGTTTCGTATGATCTAGCTGCATGGGATCAACCGGATGATTTGAGCCAATTTTAAACTGCCCCTAGAGCCGTCGGATCGCACCATCTATAGGCGTCTGATTCGTTCTCCCGAGCAGCACATCCCAGCACGTCTCCCGCACGCAGGACCGCAGCTCCCTCATAGCACCTGATGCTCATGGCATGGTTCATACCCATCATAGCAACACGGCGTCCATGGCAGTGTCGGGCAGCTACGGCGACGGCCATTGCAGCATCAACTCGCACCTCCGACGAAGCCATGCATCATCGTAGCATCGCGTGCTGCAACGCAGATCCGCTGCCGACCATGGCAGCAGCTCGTCGCCTCTCCTGCTGCAACGCAGCTCCGCTGGCGGTGTGGCAGAAGCATCGTCGTAGCATCACATGCTGCAACGCAGCTCCACCGGCGGCCATGGCAGCAGCTCATCGCCTCTCCTGCTGCAACGCAGCTCCACTGCTGGCAATGGCAGCAGCTCGTCACCTCTCCTGCTGCAACACATCTGCACCATCGGCGTGGCAGCAGCGGCATCGTAGCGTCACGTGCTGCAACGCAGCTCCGCCGGGCATGGCAACAGGGTCCTCCTCTCCTAGCCTGCAGCAGCGCGGGGTCGACAGCGACTCGGGAGCATCGGTGCCTCGTCTGCAGGAGAGCACCGTCCTCCCTGAAGCCGCCTTGCAGCGAACAATGAGAGAATGTTGGGGTAGTAGCGTGTGGAGCACGTCCACGGGCCATGGCGGAGATAGTAGTAGGAGCACGAGAGGTGCGGGACGAGAAGGTGGCTTGCAGAGCGACGAGTGCAGGTGGCATGCGGCGGCGAGACGCGAGAGGGAGAGAAACGAGAAGTGGACGAGCTTCGCTAGGGGCGGCGGCATCAGCGATGGAAAAAGTGAAAGCGAGTTGTACGAGGATGAAGAAGACGAGGAACATGTGGATGAGCTTCACCAGGGCTGGGGAAAGAGATAAAGCGGTTGATGGCCCCACGGGAACACGCGTCATGCGTTACAGGCGACTTACGAGACGAGAAAATCAGTCGTTTGAAAAACAACGTTTCCCGTGATCTATATATAGTATGCACGGGTATGGATAATTTCCTTTATGCCATTAATTGTCATGTTATGTAAAAAAAACTATGTTGTCATGTTTTTCATATGGATTAAATGAATCAGAAAATTGCTAATATATCGAACATTATCAGTTTCCTGATTTTTTTCTCATTGGTTGGCCAATACCAGATAATCAGCTAGGTCCTTTCAACTATATCATATTTTCTTTTTTTCCTTTTCCTTTCCTATTGTTAACTTTAATTTCTATTTTTTCAGTTACAAGTCAAGTCGTCTAAGCCGAGCGCACTACGTCAACAAATATCTAATCCCCTTTTCTTCGTAGGTTCCCTCAGTGTGGACGGCGCTAGGTTCCCTCGGTGTGGACGGATCCATGCATATCGCAGGCAAACAAGTCAAGATTTTTGCTTCGTCACGAAGAAAGAATCATGAATAAAGACAAAGGCACCCTCTTTCTTTAACTAAAGCCACATATATAGCCATTGCCATGTGACGGAGCCAGGCCCCAGGCAACAGGGGCCTTGGCTGCTAATTCCTTCGTTGGCTGTTCGTACTGTAGCTACTACTGGTACTGTAGCTAATGTCCCTCCAAAGTTGGCCCGAGGCGTGTTTTGGTCCTGGCTCCGCTACTGCCTATGTCCTTTTACTATTGGAGAAGAAAAGCTTTTATTGGCTATCTTGAAAGATGAAAAACAACAGACATCTTTGTCAGCCGGCTCCGGTGACATTGATCATGGATTATCTTTTGCATCTATTATTATATTATTAAAATAAGAGACAAACAAAATCAAAAAAAAAAAAAAAGACAAATCAGTGGTCACTGGCGGAGCTCACCGCGTCTTGACGCGACAACAAACTGGTATATATAAGAATAACAATACACAGGACTTTGTACAAAGTGTGTCTGCTGTGGTAAAATAGCCACTAAAGTAAAAAATTGATTAGGCAAAAAAGAAAAGATAATAAAGGATTGGAAAAGTTAGATTATTATAATAGTTAATGGAATATTTAAGCCAAAGTCCCAAAGCTTATTTTCTTGAGACATGCATGACTGGAATTTTGTATATATATGTTCAACAATATATCTCTTGTCATGGACAGAAGGAAACAAAGCAGCTTTTTTATGTGTTCATTTTCTGACTGTGGCTGCCAATAGGATAAACGTGGCGTCGTGTCAGGTAAAAATGGGGCTGGACTCACCTCGCGGGGTTAATTTGAATTGTTTAGATATATAGTTAAGGGTACATTGTGGTCGGCTTTAGAGTTCAGGAAAAATGTTTACTTTGGCAACTTTTTTCTTCTAATTTTTTCTTCCCATCGGATGTACAGGCTGAACTGTGGAAACATTTTCGAAGAAAAAAACATAGCACAAAGTATTGGTAAGGTAGAGCTTCTGTCCTACAATTTTGCATTATATATAGGTAGATCCATCCTCTTCTCGTTGACAGACTTGACGAAAGAAAGCAGCTTTTTTAAGGCCTAGCTAGCGCTTCCCTGGACACACTTGACGAAAGCTAGCGCATTGATCCATCTTCTTCTCCCACTAAACTGACAAACTGATCGATGGCGGCCGAGTCTTCCGTCGTCAATCTCGTAGACGTCAACGACATGTACTTGATAGCGCTTTGCAATGGAAGAAACGAAGCCGAAGCCGACGCCGCCGGGCTCTTGGCGATACCCGACGAGGAGTACGCCGCAGAGCTCCAGCTCCAAGAAGTGATCATGTCCTCCGCCATGGCGGCCGCGGCGTTTCCGCTACTGCTTGATAGTTCTGCTCCTGCCGCCAGTAACGACGCAACGTCCACTCTTGCCGTAGGTGAGTGCTCTTCCTCCACCTCGCTCCCAGCCACCGACAACGACCACGCAACGGCGGCAACGTCATCCACTCTTGCCATAGCTGAGCCTGAGTGCTCCTCCTCTGCCTCGCTTCCACCCCTTGCTCCAGCCACCGACAACGACCATGCAGCGGCGGCAACGTCGTCCACTCTCGAGTGCTTGCCCTCGTCAGCTGGGCCGTCCATCCCAGCGACGTTCCTCTTCTGCAAGATCTGCATGGACGCCGTGCCGCCATCGGACGCTCACAGCGCCAGCCGCGGCTGTGGGCATGCCTTCTGCACCACCTGCCTCGCGGGATACATCGGCGTCAAGATCCAGGACAGGATCGCCGACGTCAAGTGTCCTGAGGAGGGCTGCGGCAGCGTCCTCGACCCCGAGCTCTGCCTGGGCATGCTCCCCGGGGAGGCCTTCGTCGCGTGGTGCGCCGCGATGTGCGAATCCATGGTGCTTGGGGCCAAGAAGGTATACTGCCCCTTCAAGGACTGCTCGGCGATGATGGTGGACGACGGTGATGGCGACATCACCGAGTCGGAGTGTCCGAGCTGCAAGAGGCTGTTCTGCGCATCGTGCGGCGTGCCGTGGCACACCGGTGTTGGCTGTGCTGAGTACGAGCAGCTGGCAGCGGGGGACAGGGGAAAGGAGGACTTGGTGGTCATGGAGATGGCTAAGGGGGAGAAGTGGAAGAGGTGCCCCCAGTGCAAGTTCATCGTACAGAAATCCGACGGTTGCTTGCACATCACTTGCAGGTGGTCTCCTAATGATATATATTTTTGACATATAACATATATTTCGTTGGTGAAATTAGTACTTATCCCTGTTTCTCGCTCGCATGGTACTTGCATTAATTGTAGTTAGTTTACACTTAATTTACACTACTGTCGATTAACCTGCGTGCATGCAGTGCAGGTGTGGCTTCGAGTTCTGCTATGGATGTGGGAAGCAGTGGGGGGCGTCTCATTCCTCGTGCAGCGCAGCGTGAGATCCATCCTTGTCGGCGGCGATCGGAGGAGGCTATATATATAGTACTACTATATATTACATATATAGACCGTTCGTTTGGTTTGTAAGTGTAATGTAATCAGTATCTATGGTTTAATCATGCATCTCAGCAGGATTGTGTACAAAAAGGATTATATGACGGATAGGTGAAGTACTGTAGTCTTGTTATATGGGTGGGTCCATGATACAATTTTGCATCTATTTTGGATGCTGGCATGATTGTTACTCTGGAACACTCAGCTATGGCAAGAGTTCCCGGCGGGAGCAAACTTATCAAGGAGCCATGGCGGAGGATCGACATGATCACTTCTTGGAGCTGGAGCTCCACGGCGTACTCCTGGTCGGGTATCGCCAAGGGCCCAGCGGTGTTGGCTTCGTTTGTTTCTTCTGTTGCGGAGTGCTATCAAGTACACGTCGTTGACCACCACGAGATCGATCGGCCATGGAAGACTCGGACGCCATCGATCAGTTTGTCAGTTTAGTGGGAGAAGAAGATGGATCAATGCGCTAGCTTTCGTCTAGTTTGTCCAGGGAAGCGCAAGCTAGGCCTTAAAAAAGCTGCTTTCTTTCGTTCTGTCCATGACAAGAGGATGGATCCACCTATATGTATAGTGCAAAATTGTAGGACAAAAGCTCTACCAATACTTTGTCTCATTTTCTTCCTTCGAAAAAGCTTCCACGGTTCAGCCCTGGAAGAAAAAAGAAGGAAATGTGTTCATGTTTTTCCATCAGGTATTGCCAAACTTATTTTTTACCCTGAATTCCAAAACCGATGACAACGTACCTTTGACTATCTAAATTTTTCAAATTACCCTGGGTGAGTCAAAGCTGATTTTGACTTGATGCGTCACCTCATGGATATATCCTAAACTCAGTGGGTGGAAGATTGGTCCTCATAAACTCAGTGCTGAGTAATATGGTGTTGTATATGATTTCCTTCTTCCAACTGCCTAAAGGAGTCTTAATTACATAGATTGGATTATTTCCGATCAAGATTTTTTGGCAAAGAGATAGCGTTAAGAAGAAGTATCGACTGGCTAAATGGAGTGTGGTTTGCCGTCCCAAGGACCAAGGAGGGCTGGGTATTCACGACCTTGCAGTTAAAAACTCGGCCCTACTAGGCAAGTGGTTGTTTAATCTACTTACGGAAGATGGTATATGGCAGACCCTCCTCAGAAGGAAATATGTAGGCTCAAAGGAGTGTCCCAGGTATATTGGAAGCCTGTGGACTCGCACTTTTGGGCTGGTCTAATGGCGACGAAGAAACATTTCTTCCGCTATGGATCCTTCGCTATTAAGGACGGATCGAAAATTAGATTCTGGGAGGATAAGTGGCCAGGCAATGCTACTCTCCGGGAACAATATCCTGCTCTATACAATATTGTGCGTCACAAGGGCGATACTATCGCCACGGTTATGGAATCCTTTCTGCCGATTGTGATGTTCAGGAGAGATCTACATGGTTCTAGACTTGAATCGTGGAACACATTGGTACAACGCCTAGCCACGGTACAATTGTCGCAAGGAACCGATGTATTTCGTTGGAACTTACACACGAGTGATAATTTCTCGGTGCAGTCTATGTATAGAGTGTTGTCTCACTCAGATGTGCCAGTGGATAATAATAAGATAATTTGGAAGATGAAGATACCACTCAAGAATAAAATCTTCGCGTGGTATCTTCATCGTGGAGTCATTCTTACCAAAGATAACCTTATTAAGAGGAATTGGCACGGAAGTGCGCAATGTGTTTTTTGTCAACATGATGAGACCATAAAACATTTGTTCTTCCAATGTAAATTTGCTCGCTCTATATGGTCAGTTATCCAAGTGGCTTCTTGCTTGTAACCTCCACGTAGTGTTGCTAATATTTTTGGCAACTGGTTACATTGAATTGATGACAAGTTTAGAAATAATCTTAGGGTGGGAGCACTTGCCGTAATTTGGTCGCTTTGATTATGTAGAAATGATAAGGTTTTTGAGGCTAAAAGTTCTTCTCTTGTGCAGGTTATCTACAGATGTACCGGTACGCTCCGTTTATGGTCCTCTCTACAACGTGTGGAGAATCGAGACCTGTTTACGGAGGTGTGTACACGATTGGAGCCCACGGCGAGGGATACTTTTACCCGACATGGATGGCAGCATTATCTTCGGATTGGCCCTCCTACGTCTTAGGCATTATACAGTCTCTACATGATTACGTGTATTCCGACTTTTTTCTACTTTTTGGATTTTGGACTTGCACTAGTACATAACAGGGCATTGGTCCAGGCCGGGCCAGCCCATTAGTCCCGGTTCAGTCACGAACCGGGACCAATGGGGGCAACGGTCCCGGTTCGTGAGGCCAGGGGGCCGGCCGGGCCTCGTGGGGCATTGGTCCCGGTTCGTCTGGACCCTTTGGTCCCGGTTCCAGACACGAACCGGGACCAGTGTGCCTCGCTCCTGGCCCACAACCATTGGTCCCGGTTCGTGGCTGGAACTGGGACCAAAGGGGGGTCCTTTAGTCCCGGTTCCAGCCACGAACCGGGACCAATGCGATGCCTATATATACCCCCCCACCAGCGAGCAGAGCACTCCACACTGCTCTGTTTTTCTGGCCTGCGAGGGGAGAGCTTTGTGGTGCTCTAGCTCACCTCCTATGCACATGAGGTGTTCGATGAAATGCCCGAGCCACACTTAAGCTTTCTCCTCTCGAAGCTCCTTGTCCAGGCTCCATTTTTCTCAAGATTTGTCTAGGTTTGGCGGTCCGTCCTGTCCCGTCCCCGTCCTCACCACCGTCGATCGCCCGCGTCCATCTCGGCGCCGGCACCACCGTGGTTAGCCTCTTCTTCTTATCTTCTTTCTAAAAGAAAAAAGTTCTTACTTGTATCATTTAGATAGATACTTGTGTAATTTACTTACTTTTATTATTGTTTGTTATTATATAGTGCCATGGTCATGGTATCCGCCCACGTCGGCCCTCGTCCGGTCTATGATTCGGATGTGGTATATATTATCTTTTATAACTATTTATTTTATTTAGTGTTTATGACAATTATGCCGACCAACGTGACATAGATTTTTTAATCTAGGAGGTATGTGAACCGGAAATTCCAACCGACATAGAAATTCTTGTCGAGAAGTTAAATTTGGTTGAAAAAGAAAACAATTACTTGAAAGAAAAATTACAAAGAGTTGAAGAGGAGAAGATGAAGTTGGAGTTGCATGTTGCCGATGTCGTCGACGATCACAAGATCAAGATGGATGCAATGCGCTTGAAGATTAGAAAGATTAGAAAATAAGCCATTCATACTGAGGCTTGGTATCATTATGCCATTGGATCAATTGGTACCTTAGTTGCAGTTATGATCGCATTTGTTGTTGCATTTAAATTTTCTAGTTTCAATGTATGTTTTAATTAGATGCTCTAGAGAGCTATATGTTGTTCAATAATGAGAACTATGTATGAACGTTATGTATTTATTTTGGTCACTACTGTACTTTGGCTTTAATGTGATGATGAATTTTTATTAATTTGGTCACTTCTCTATTCATGATATGCACGCAGATGAACCGGCAATGGATGTACGGTGACCGACGCACCTCCGAGTATATTGAGGGCCTGCATAATTTTCTCGAAGCGGCTGAGGCAAACAAGCAGAATGGTTTTATGCATTGTCCATGTCCTGTCTGTTAGAATACGAAGGCTTTCTCCAACTATAAAACCCTTCACTTCCACCTGCTTCAGAAGGGTTTTATGCCACACTATAATGTTTGGACCAAGCACGGAGAAAGAGGGGTTATGATGGAAGACAACGAAGAAGAAGAGGATGACGACAACTACCCGCCCACTGAATACGGTGATGCTGCAATGGGGGAAGCTGAAGATCAAGAGGAACCAGACGATGTGCCCGATGATGATCTTCACCGGGTCATTGTTGATGCACAGAGAGAATGCGAAAGTGAAAGGGAGAAGTTGAAGTTCGATCGCATGTTAGAGGATCACAAAAAAGGGTTGTACCCAAATTGCGAAGACGACAACAAAAATCTCGGTACCACACTGGAATTGCTGCAATGGAAGGCAGACAATGGTGTATCTGACAAGGGATTTAGTTCGCTTCTGAAAATAATGAAGAATAAGCTTCCAAAGGATAACGAATTGCCCGGCAGTACGTACGAAGCAAAGAAGGTTCTATGCCCTCTAGGATTGGAGGTGCAGAAGATACATGCATGCCCTAATGACTGCATCCTCTACCGCGGTGCGTACGAGGATTTGAACGCATGGTCGGTATGCGGTGCCTTGCGGTATAAGATCAGAAGAGATGACCCTGGTGATGTTGAGGGCCAGCGCACCGGGAAGAGGGTTCCTGCCAAGGCGATGTGGTATGCTCCTATAATACCACGGTTGAAACGTCTGTTCAGAAACAAAAAGCATGCCGAGTTGATGCAATGGCACAAAAAAGACCGTAAGAAAGACGGGAAGTTGAGAGCACCCGCTGACGGGTCGCAGTGGAGAAAGATCGAGAGAAAGTGGAGCGACTTTACAAGTGACCGGAGGAACGTATGGTTTGGTTTAAGTGCAGATGGCGTTAATCCTTTTGGGGAGCAGAGCAGCAAGCATAGCACATGGCCTGTGACTCTATGTATGTATAACCTTCCTCCTTGGTTGTGCATGAAGCGTAAGTTCATTATGATGCCAGTGCTCATCCAAGGCCCTAAGCAACCCGGCAATGACATTGATGTGTACCTAAGGCCATTAGTTGATGAACTTTTACAGCTATGGCATGGAAGAGGTGTACATGTGTGGGATGAGCATGCACAAGAGGAATTTGACCTACGAGCGTTGCTGTTTGTAACCATCAACGATTGGCCTGCTCTCAGTAACCTTTCAGGACAGACAAACAAGGGATACCACGCATGCACACACAGTTTAGATGACACCGACAGTATATATTTGGACAAATGCAGGAAGAATGTGTACCTGGGGCATCGTCGATTTCTTCCGACCAACCATCAATGTCGAAAGAAAGGAAAGCATTTCAAAGGTGAGGCAGATCACCGGAAGAATCCCGCCCTCCGTACTGGTGATCACATACTTGATATGGTCAATGATTTACAAGTAATATTTGGAAAGGGTCCTGGCGGACTATCTGTTTCGACTGACGATGCGGGACGCGCACCCATGTGGAAGAAGAAATCTATATTTTGGGACCTACCCTATTGGAAAGACCTAGAGGTCCGCTCTGCAATCGACGTGATGCACGTGACGAAGAATCTTTGCGTGAACCTGCTAGGCTTCTTGGAAGTGTATGGGAAGACAAAAGATACACCGGAGGCACGGGAGGAACAGCAACGTGTGCATGAAAAAGACGGCATGCATCCAAAGCAGTATGAAGGTCCTGCCAGCTACGCTCTTACCAAAGAAGAGAAGGAAATCTTCTTTGAATGCCTGCTCAGTATGAAGGTCCCGTCTGGCTTCTCGTCGAATATAAAGGTAATAATAAATATGGCAGAGAAAAAGTTCCAGAACCTAAAGTCTCATGACTGCCACGTGATTATGACGCAACTGCTTCCGGTTGCATTGAGGGGGCTTCTACCTGAAAACGTTCGATTAGCCATTGTGAAGCTATGTGCATTCCTCAATGCAATCTCTCAGAAGGTGATCGATCCAGAAATCCTGCCAAGGTTAAGGAGTGATTTGGTGCAATGTCTTGTTAGTTTCGAGTTGGTGTTGCCACCGTCCTTCTTCAATATCATGACGCACGTCCTAGTTCATCTAGTCGACGAGATTGTTGTTCTGGGCCCTG
The DNA here is from genome assembly GCA_039707655.1 of Elymus sibiricus. Taxonomy (NCBI): domain Eukaryota; kingdom Viridiplantae; phylum Streptophyta; class Magnoliopsida; order Poales; family Poaceae; genus Elymus; species Elymus sibiricus. The sequence goes on along the minus strand of CM077663.1, from coordinate 33,820,673 downwards.
TATTTCTACACAATATGTTCCCCTTTGAGAGGTTCATGGGAGTCTTAAAGAAATATGTTCGTAACCGCGCTAGGCCACAAGCAAGCATCTCCATGGGTCATCAAACAGAGGATGTCATTGGGTTTTGTGTTGACTTCATTCCTGACCTTAAGAAGATTGGTCTCCCTCAATCACGGTATGAGGGGAGACTGACTGGAAAAGGCACGCTAGGAGCGGACTCAATAATATGTAGGGACGGGCATTCTTGGTCTCAAGCACACTACACAGTTCTACAGAATTCTACCTTGGTGACCCCGTATGTCGATGAACACAAGAATATTCTGCGCTCCAAACACCCGGAGCAGTGTGACAACACTGTTTCTGATGAGTTGTACTCGTTAGCCAGGGGACCATCTTCGATTGTATTGACTTACAAAGGGTACGAGATAAATGGGAATACATTTTACACGATCGCCCAAGATCAAAACAACACCAACCAAAACAGCGGTGTCCGCTTTGATGCAGCAACCAATAGGGGAAAGGACACATATTAGGGTTACATAGTGGACATATGGGAACTTGACTATGGACATGATTTCAAGGTCCCTTTGTTTCAGTGCAAATGGGTCAATCTGTCAGGAGGCGGGGTACAGGAAGACCCACAGTACGGAATGACAACAGTGGATCTGAACAATCTTGGGTACACAGACGAACCATTCGTCCTAGCCAATGATGTGGCGCAGGTTTTCTATGTGAAGGACATGTCTACCAAACCGAGAAAAAGAAAAGATAAGGAAGCGAATACATCATACGATGAGCCAAAGCGCCACATAGTTCTTTCAGGAAAAAGAGACATCGTGGGATTGGAGGGCAAGACAGACATGTCTGAAGATTATGAAAAGTTTCATGAAATTCCTCCCTTCAAAGTCAAGGCTGACCCAAGCACCCTCTTAAACGATGAAGATTATCCATGGTTACGGCGCAATAAGCAAAGGACACAAGCGAAGAAAAAGTGAAGACTTTCTCTCCATAATTATATCATTGCAGTTACATGTGAAGAAATGAAATGCCTTTTGTAACAGATGAGTTTTCGTATGAAACCCTAATACTTCGAAAGAGATTGTCCGTTTTGTCTGCCAATTGAGCATCATCCTTTCTATTTGTTTTTTGTTTCTTTTTAAGTGTCTTTGTAAAAATGGAGTTGGAAAAATGAAATATACCGTCGGAAAATGAAAGGATATCTAGATAGATCAACAAAACACACGGTTTCCCCTGCATACAGCCCGACGGTGGCTCGTGAGTGCCCGCATATGAAATGCACCGTAGGACCGTATGCAGGGAATCCGAATGATTTGCATTCGGTCGATGAACTACATGATTTCTAGATAGATCAACAAAACAGACGGTTTCCCCTGCATACAGCCCAACGGTGGAAATATGAAATGCACCGTTGGACCGTATGCAGGGAATCCGAATGAGTACACACACTAAGTGTCGAACATGTCCGAGAGGTGGGCTATATATAGGGTTGTGTGCCTCTTTACTCCCGGTTGCTAGCACGAACCGGGACTAATCGTTATAGTGCTGATCCAACAGCTCACAAGCGCTTGAAAGAAACACACGATCCGTGTGCTTCTTCCTGATTGGTACGACCTTCACCGCCCAAACTGGATGCACTTCGTGTACAAAATGGACAATCTCTTTCGAAGTATCAGGGTTTCAGACGAAAACTCGTCTGTTACAAAGGCATTTCATTTTTTTAAACTTATTTCAACTACAGACTTTTTGTGCGTTCAGTATGCACCATTTGAAGCCACGTCATCAATTTTAAACCCTTTCTGACTTCATTTGCTATTTTTCATGCATTTAATGATTTGTTTTGAGCTAAATGACCCTGAAATTGAAAAGCACTACAAATGAACTGTGAAAAGGTTGAAAGTTGGCATGGTATCATCATTTCACCCACATAGCATGTGCTAAAAAGTGGAGAGGGTTACGGCAAAAACTGAATGCACTTCGTGTACAAAATGGACAATCTCTTTCGAAGTATCAGGGTTTCAGACGAAAACTCGTCTGTTACAAAGGCATTTCATTTTTTTAAACTTATTTCAACTCCAGACTTTTTGTGCGTTTAGTATGCACCATTCGAAGCCACGTCATCAATTTTCAACCCTTTCTGACTTCATTTGCTATTTTTCATGCATTTAATGATTTGTTTTGAGCTAAATGACCCTGAAATTGAAAAGCACTACAAATGAACTCTGAAAAGGTTGACAGTTGGCAAGGTATCATCATTTCACCCACATAGCATGTGCTAAAAAGTTGAGAGGGTTACGGCAAAAACTGGATGCACTTCGTGTACAAAATGGACAATCTCTTTCGAAGTATCAGGGTTTCAGACGAAAACTCGTCTGTTACAAAGGCATTTCATTTTTTTAAACTTATTTCAACTCCAGACTTTTTGTGCGTTCAGTATGCACCATTCGAAGCCACGTCATCAATTTTCAAACCTTTCTGACTTCATTTGCTATTTTTCATGCATTTAATGATTTGTTTTGAGCTAAATGACCCTGAGATTGAAAAGCACTACAAATGAACTCTTTAAAGGTTGAAAGTTGGCATGGTATCATCATTTCACCCACATAGCATGTGCTAAAAAGTTGAGAGGGTTACGGCAAAAACTGGATGCACTTCGTGTACAAAATGGACAATCTCTTTCGAAGTATCAGGGTTTCGCACGAAAACTCGTCTGTTACAAAGGCATTTCATTTTTTTTAAATAACCTAAGTATTACCAAATTGAATATATTGATAAAACACAATAAAATTAAATAGAAGAAAAAATAATCACTGAAAAATCTATTTTGAAAGTAAAGTTATTCACAAACTAGTGATTCACACAAATTTCAAATAATTCAAATTTAAACTATTCAAATTTGAAAACTACTGGCACTAACAGAAAGTTTATATTTTTTTTACCTAAAGCAAAAGGATTCACAAAGAAACTCTGAATAAAGAAAAAAACAACTCAGAAATAAAAAGAATTAAAGCAGAAAACAAAAAAAAATGAAAAATAAATAAAAAATAAAAAACCCGCCTACTGGGCCACAACGGCCTGCATAGGACGCAGGCCCGCAAGGCCCAGAAGGCCTGCATTAGAGAGGAGCTCAATACGGTTCCCGCGCCGGGGCTTATAAACTGGTCGAGGCGCCCCTCGACTAGCGAGCTGGGACTAAACTTCCACCACGCCAATGTGCAAGGCCATTGGTCCCGGTTGGTGGCACCAACCGGGACCAATGCCTACCTTTCGTCCCGGTTGGTTCCACCAACCGGGACCAATGCCTACCTTTGGTCCCGGTTGGTGCCACCAACCGGGACCAAAGGTCCCTGTTTCCCGCCCTTTGGGCTGACGAAAAGAGACCTTTGGTCCCGGTTGGTAGAACCAACCGGGACCAAAGGTGGGCATTGGTCCCGGTTGGTGCCACCAACCGGGACCAAAGGCTCTGGGTATATAAGCCCACACTTAGCGTATTCCAGCCCAGTTCATCTTCCCCCCGACGCCGCGCCGAACAGCACGACGCCGCCAGGCTGCCAGACCGTGCCCTCGCCCTCGCCGACGCGCTCTCCTCCCCGAGCCCTCGCCGACGCCCTCGCCGACGCGCTCTCCTCCCCGAGCCCTCGCCGACGCCCTCGCCGACGCGCCCTCGCGCCCTCGCCCTCGCCGCGCGCCGTCCTCGTCGCCGGCCTCGAGCCCGCCGTCCTCGTCGCCGACGCGCCCTCGCCCTCGCCCGCGCCCTCGCCCTCGCCGCGCGCCGTCCTCATCGCTGGCCTCGAGCCCGCCGTCCTCGTCGCCGACGCGCCCTCGCCCTCGCCCGCGCCCTCGCCCTCGCCGCGCGCCGTCCTCGTCGCCGGCCTCGAGCCCGGCGTCCTCGTCGCGCCCTCGCCCCCCGGAGCCCGCCGTCCTCGCCGCGCCCTCGCCCCCCCACAGTGAGCCCCCCTTCCCATGTCCCCTGCTCCCCGTCGCCGCTGCTCCATGTCCTCTGTATTTTTCATGTATATGTGTATTTTTTTTGCGGGCATGTATATGTGTATATGTTCATGTATATGTTTTTTTCATGTATATGTGTATATGTTCATGTATATGTGTGTATATGTTCATGTATGAGATGAGATAGATAGATAGATAAATTTTCATGTGCATATGTTCATGTATGAGATGTATATGTTCATGTATGAGATGTATATGTGCACTTTTGTATATAAACTTCGTTGTTTTTCATATGTACGAAAATGTAGAGTGAAAACGAAAACAAGCATATAATAAAAAACATATAAAATGTAGAGCACCCCCGATAACTTCGACATGAGGGGGGGGGGGGGTCGATATACCCCCCCTCCCCGATAACTTCGACATGAGGGGGGGGGTCGATATACATTTTTTTCCATGTTTGTATGTCGTTGTCGTTGAGTTACAGAAAGAAAAATAATGAAAATATGTCATGAGTTAATGAAAATATATAATATATGTATGTGGCTATGTATGTAAAGATGGATAGCATTTTTTTCCATGTATGTATGTCGTTGTCGATATACCCCCCTCCCCGATAACTTCGACATGAGGGGGGGGGTCGATATACCCCCTCCCCAATAACTTCGACATGAGGGGGGGGGTCGATATACCCCCTCCCCGATAACATTTTTTTTCTAAGTTACTTAGGTAAAATGTTCACCCCCCTCTCGATATACCGGGCGACCAACTCTCGAGGCCACCCAAACCCGAGAAAAAAGCGTTGTCGATATACCCCCCCACCCAAACCCTACAAGTGTTGTCGACGCCACCCCAAACCGGGCATCGTACATTCATGAGAGAGGCGGTCCAGACGTCGGACATTCATGTTTGTATATTAATTGCCATGTTGTAATATTTGCAGAAACTATGGATCCAAGAGACTTGGAAAAAGAACAGTTGTTGGGGGACATAATCCACGACGGACGTGATATCTTGTCGTATCTCAACGACACCGATGGTCTGGAAGGAGAGGTTGATGGCTCCGGTGATCGAACAATGGAGGAGGAAGGACATGATCATGATGGCTCCGGTGACCGAATGCCGGAGGAAGAAGGAGACCATGATGACGGCTCCGGTGACCGAACGGAGGAGGGAGCTATTGCAAAGTCCGGCGAGGTATATATATTAATTAAGCCCGTGATGACTAGCTAATTGATGCATTAATTGTTTTGGTATGTACATATATTAATTAACTCTTCTTTCTTCTTTTATAGCCCTTCGGATCGAGCCAAACTTCGGTAACGAGACGAGGCCCGAAGAAGAGGTTGCGCAAATAAGAAAGGTTCACGATCACAGCACTCGCGCACGATGGCCATCCGATTGAACCCAAGAGGACCAAGGACGCATTTTCTGCTCAGTGCGGAGCTGTTGTTAGGGACTACATCCTGATCAGCATCAAGCAATGGAATAAGCCTAAGGACGGCGCCCCTGATGGTGATTATGTCACCGATAAACAGAAAGATGATCTTTGGACTGCGCTGAAGGCAAATTTCACCCTACCGCCAGAGGAGGATCCGAATAAGCCAGTTATAGAGCCACTGGTCAAGGCGTGTGCTCTTAAGAAGATGGCAGATCTATTCAGGAGGTGGAAGAATGAGTTGAAATCAAAGTTTGTCGACAAAGGGGAGACTCCAGAATTCACCGGCCGATTTGAGAAGATACGTGATCACTGGCCCGCATTTGTGGCCTACAAGACATCGGACAAGAGTAAGAAAATGTCAGAGACAAACAAGATCAATGCTGCAAAGAAGCAGTATCACCATCACACGGGGTCAGGTGGCTACCTCAAAGCCCGGCCATTGTGGGACAAAGCTGAGAATGACCTGATTGCTAAAAATGTCGTACCACAGACATTGAACTGGCCAGACCGTTCAAGGACTTGGTTCTTCGGGGTTGGGGGAACTTTGGACCCTGAAACAGGGAAGTGCCGTTGGACGAACGAGCAACTTGCGATACCCATGAACAAGCTTCAGGAGTATATCACCGCAGCGCAGGAAGGGACGTTCATTCCCGACAGAGAGAAGGACGAGCTGACTGAGGCCCTAGGGAATGCTGACCACCCTGGACGAACACGAGGCACACCAGGCTCCGTTCCGTGGAAGGTTGGGTTTCCCGACGCAGGCGGTTACAGAAGCCGGGAGAGAAAGAGGAAAGCGGAGCTGAGCGAAATTCAGAAGCTGAATGCAAGAATACAAAAGCTAGAGGAAGCTGAGAGCCAGCGAGCTGCCGGCCAACCATCTCAGCGGCACGAAGCTACCCCAGAAGCTACCCCGCCATCTCAGCGGAGAAACAGCGTCGCTTCCACGGAGCTCGTTCAGCCTGACTTCACGGCTCCTATCTACCCCGTGGATACTATCACGGAGGCTCAACATTGCGAGCTCATGACGAAATGCCGGAACCTCACTTTCAAGGCGGCTGTCGGCTCTGTTGCACGTAAACAATATTCACAATTTTATTTTATATATTACCATCAATTGTATTAAGTTTCATTCATATATATGTATTGACCCCCTTCTTTAAATTAGATCTGGCAGATGCGGGATGAACTCCTACCACATGATCGCATACGAGAAATTCAAGAGGAATTGGCGGGATTCTTTCTTGACCACGTCATACCTGAACATGGAGAATACCATCTGAAATTGAAATGGTTGTAAGGGATGTTATATATTGTACATATGTAGCAGCGTCGGATAGATATACGAAAACTTGTTGTTCGACCAAGCACGATGAAAGAGATGTCACTTCTCTCTATATATGTTCATGACGATCTTGTGTAATTAATGGTTTCCTTTATTTGCTTACTAGCTAGCGTCGAGTTCTCTCTATATGTGTAGTAGCTAGCGTCGACCAAGCACGGAAAAAGAGAGGTCACTTCTCTCTATTAGCTCGCTAACACAATATGAAACCCCTAAATTAACCATCCAAAACCCCAAAACCCTCCCTTCCAAAAAAAACAAAACCCCCAGCGGCTGCGAGCTGCTGACGCGTGGCTGCCCTTTGGTCCCGGTTGGTGTTACCAACCGGGACTAAAGGTCCTCCTGCCTGGGCTCCCGCAGCGGCCACGTGGAGCCCCTTTGGTCCCGGTTCGTAAGCGAACCGGGACTAAAGGTTTTGGGCTTTAGTCCCGACCCTTTAGTCCCGGTTCCAGAACCGGGACAAATGGGCCTCTGGAACCGGGACTAATGGGCCGTTTTCTACTAGTGTTGTTTGGTTGTGTGCATCTCAGTTATGCAGAGGCCGGGTGTAATGCTTAAACCTTTTACGAAATAAAGCATCCTTTATCGAAAAAATATCCTAATGAAAACGCCAGCCAGCAAATCAACTAATAAAATATTCATGAAATCATCCAATACATACTAATAAAATATGCCGGGTCCACATGTCAGCCCCTATCTCCTCTTGTTCCCTCCATTTCCCTGCCCCCCTCCTCCTCCAAGGCTGTGGCTATTCCTCCCTCGCGGCAAAGGCTATACCTCCTCCATTCATGCATCATACCCATTTAGCTAAATAGGGGAAGTAGGAAGAGAGGTAGAGAGACCAAACCTGAGGTTCACAACCATTTCAACGGTCGGTGAAGAGGCATCATGGCGTCGGCGGTGGCATAGAGAGGAGCTTGAGAGAGAGATTGGCATAACCATTTTCAATAATTTCATTTATAATATATTTTAATTCTTCGTTTTTATATATAGAAATTCACATTTATATACAAATCAATTTTCCAAAGTAGTCATTCTTTTAAATAGAGCCGTCATAAATTGATCTCACCAAATTAATGGTTTGTATCTTTTTCCTTTTCTCTGATTAACGTGGAAATTTCGTCTTTTTAATTAGTATGGTATACAAGCATTGTGGGTAAATATGAAAAGCATATAGCCAAACAAAATAAAAAATAAAAACTAGAGTTAGTATAGTGTTTTTATGTTAGTGTACTTTCGGGGTAGGTTAAATTATAGTGTAGTTTGCCAAGCAGGACAATAACTTTCTCATGGCAGCTTATAAAATAAGTCCAGCAACCGAAAATCGCTCTTTAATCGTATGAAATGGAGCTCGCAATATTACCACGCACATGCTCTAACCCATGACACCGGAGGAACCACACACTAATACACGGGGGCTGGAAATTTGGGAACAACCACGTGGCCTGTCGGAATGAACCCACCCCCCTTACACGTACCCTCTGCTTCACGCCTATACCTCCCTTCCAACCCCTAGCTTCTGCTCCGGTACCTACTGTCATCGGCGCCAGAGTCGGAGGAGAAGAACAAAAATAAAATAAAATAAACAGTTTTCAACCAAATTCGCATTAGCTTTCAATTGATCGAAAGCAAACTTGCAACCCCATTTAATTTGATGATTTACACTGAAAAATCAGCAGGTTTCCACTTTTGAACTATCAACTTGTTATGGTGTGTTCATCCACATTTCAATCGAAAAGACTACAAACTTTCCACTAAAGATGATTCAAGCTTTCAACTGGATGGACACAAACTTTCGGTTATATGAACACCACATTTCAATTCATTCCATGAGAACTTCCTACTCAAACAAATGGGGCTTTTCAAATCTATGAACCTAACTTTTCACCCAAATGATTGGAGTTTTCAAAAATCTTGGAAAATCAACTTTTAGATTGGATCACATCGGCTTTCAACTTTTTTTGAAAAATCCAAAAAAACACATATATATCTGCGACTCCTACCTTCTATGACGATGGAGTCGACGACAAACGTACATAGGCCAGCACTGGTGGCGAGAAAGGGGCGGCGGATGGTGGCAGCTCCCGGTAGCGGAGAAGAAAGGGAAAGGGAGAGGAGGGCAGCTAAGCGTGGCGGCTCCTAGAAGCAGAAAAGAAAAGGAAAGGGCAGCGGAGGCTAGCTCGGGGATGGAGAAACACGGTGGGAGTTAATGGGAAAAAGGGACGACGAAGCTCTATGGAACGCTCCATGATTTAGATGATTGGGTGGAAATTGACATGGCCAAAATGGACAGCATGCGTGGTCGTCCATAAAATATGTTTTTTGTGAATACACCATCACCCATCACGATGTTTATGCCCTACCATTGATAAATAATGGTACCCGTGTGACATTACTTCAACATCCATTGGATTGGAGAATAATGCAATAGATCAGCATAGTTGCAGGAGTAATCTTACCGTAGCATAATGGTACCGTGGTCAAGTAATGTTGCAATTGTTGAGTGCATCGCTTTTTGATTAATCCATATCAATGGTGTGCGTCGGGGCTCCAACGAAAAGCACCGGAGCTAGCTGATGAAGATCCTTTTTCTTTAATTAGACCTATCCAATCAACAGGGGCATCTTCTTTCAAGAAAGCCAATATATAAAACCTTTTCTTTCCCAATAATCAGCGAGTGTGTAAGAAAGATGGATGTACCTTTGGAAAAAGAAAGAGGGTGCAGTTGTCTTTCCATGATTCTTCCTTGACGAAGCACAAAGCTTGGCTTGCTCTGCTGCGATATGCTCCTTCCATACAGACTGAGCCTAGTGAGGAAAAGAGGATTAAATATTTGTTGAGTTAGTGCGCGCGGCTTGTTGAGTCAGTGCGCTCGGCTTAGACGACTTGACTTCTGACTGAAAGCTGGTGTGCACAAGGTCGGCGATATATTGGTATCGGCATCCTGCTTTACGTTTTACAATGTCTTTTTTTAAACTTAACCAGGACACATGCCCGTGCGTTGCAACGGGAGAGACAATTGTATGGGCCAAACACATATATCGTTGATGTAAAGTTTAATGTTCACCAATGATAAGTGGCAATATGAACTACTCCGTCCATCCTATAATATAAGATATTTCTACGGCCAATGTACTAATATATTGGTTGTATAAAGTAATAACATCTTATGTATCTTATATTACGAGACAACGAGTAGTTATTTTTAGCATTAACTAAAATTTTAATGAGTAACAAAAACAGGCCAAAAAGTGAAGATATATACTGTTAGATATTTAAGTAAGATAGCAACGCTATTCGTGACGGAGCCTCATGGTCTCATCCACATCAAGCATAGTATTAGAAAGAACTGATGGTTACATTTTATTAGTTCTGGAAAGTGCACCTACCAAATCAGTGGTGATTATATTATTTTTTGCCTCTCACTAATTCTTAGCCATTGAAATATATATGGTTGATTTAACAATTATCTCTACTAATTAAAAAGAACATAAGGTTTCCGTTTCACCCTCTCTTCGTCCAACCTCGCCCCCTTCCCCACCCCTTCTCATGTTTGATCTTTTTCTCACATCTCTGTTTTTTCTTCTAAATAATAATATTCTTCTTTGGTAAGATAACAAAGTCTTATCAAATATATGCTTAACAATAAGATGGTGATTTCCCTCCAATCTTCGATTGTTCTTCTAAATAATATTTTCTTTAGTAAGTTAATAAATTCTTACCATATAAGTGCTTAACAATAATATTAAAAGTAATCATGGCAATTGCATACAAAAACTTGCTAAGATATGTAATACCGACATTCAATCACGGGCTAATCTACTAATGATTATATTTCCGTCGTAACGCATGGGCAATTATCTAGTATCTATACCTATGAAATAAAAAAATATAGTGTTCCAGCCACCGGAGGTTGCTACTATCGGTCTATCGCTAAATGCTTGGTTAGGTAATGAACTGGTATTTTTTTCACAATAGTCTACGTGTAACCATGGAATGAAGCCAAGAGTTTAAACATGAGGTAATGTTACTGTTGTTTTCATCATTTAGTTACCCTACTGTTGGGAATGAAATCTACGGTTGGGCCAACGGTGATCTCATCGGCCAATACTCTAGTACGGGTCTGCCTACGTGGTCTCGTTCTGCACCACAAGTATTCAGCGTGCTTATCTACAGTTAGGCTTGCTTAATTACATTAGAAATGTATAAATCTGATAGTGCTGACCTAGAACGTCGACAACGATCTTAAGCCTTGCATCGCGTAGCAACTAAGATCTCTTGGAACCTAATGGAGCCGTTGTGGGGCCTCCCATGTTGTGTTCTTGTCGTAGGTCCAGCATCATGCCATCTGAACAAGCATGTACAGCCATAGTCAAGAGAGAAACAAGAGGCTCGCGCAACATGCATTGATCTTCAGCGTAGAATGAACAATGGAACACGCGAACCTCTAGGTCGTACCTTGTACGCGAGGCAGACCATGATCGGGGCACAACTCTTGCTGTGAGCACTCGGAGTCTCGGAGGTCCCGACCGCCGCCCCCTCTTGTTCTCGGCTACCTCTAGCCTGAGCGACCGATCTATTTGCGAGAATTGAAGCTTTACAATTATGTATCTCCTGGAAGGCTGGAACTCGACCTTCGTGCTTGTTGGCAATAACTATAGCCTCCATAATGTCACTGAATTGATCGAAGTATCCACGCCAGGGACCCGACGAACAGCTTCGTGGCTGGCATGGTCCCTGAGATCTACTTCGTCAGTACACGCAGGTGCTGGCAGGTCGGCACCTCGTCGATGTAAAATTGCAAATCTCCTCTATCAGTTTCTTGTAGTGGTTGAATGCGGGAGCAATCCCCTTGACCCCTTGCCCGCTGCCGGAGACCACCAGGTAGCTGCCGCCGTCGTCCGAGCCGGTCGATCCCAAGTGCTCTGGCATCCTGCAAGTACGTGTGCTGCCCTTGCCTCGTCGTCCCTCGATCCGTCGCATGCTCGGGCAAGGCGGCCGGTGTTGAGCGGCAGTGACATCGACAGGTTCTGGGCCGATTGGTTTTTAACCCGTGCGATACATGTAGTCGTGGGCTTATTAGGGGGCCTTAATCAAATTGGGTGTAGTGTTAGCGTGGACGTGGTCCAGGCCTATGCGAACGAGCGTGATGCTTGTGAGGCGAACGAAACAATTTTGCCCAGGCCCATATGAAAGGGCTATGTTTTTCACTTAATGGGCTGCGGGTTGATAGTTTATTGGGCCACAATGCACGGCAAGAAAAACTGACCCTGTATCAATTAATACCACCTCGCTTATCAAAAAAATCATCTACAACGCGTCGAAAAAAAAAACGGGACGAAACCAAGAATATCACCTTGCTTTATTAGTAGGTAGGTATAGATATAGATATAGACTAGCACGGTCATGGTGTGGTGATATTGTCTGATTTGTATGAGAATAGGCTTGACACTAGAATGGCTTATCAACCTAAGAAAAAAAAGACATTAGAATGGCCTATGATATGTACGTCTATAACTCAAAAATTTGAACAACTTTTAATTGCGGAATGTATCACTCAATATATCATCTGCTATGCAATATTTTACCTAAATGATAACACCCACACGTGTGGCACGAAACAACACGGTCCAAACGCCTTCATTATTAACCATTATGCCACATCAAACAGATGACATCAGCGAAATCTTTTTTGTTTTTTGAACTTAAAAATGTTTTTTCTCTTAAATAAAAAATCCGATTAAAAATCCGTTTTCACAACTAAATCCGTCTCGACGAGATCTTCAAAACTAGACCCCATATTGATATGTTTCGACGACTTTTTTTTTGCGCCAAAAGTTGCCATGATGTGTTTTATTTATTTTTTCCTTCTAAATTTAAAGCTATAGTTGTATTTTCAACTACTTTTCATGACAAAATTTATTAATTGATCATGGCAATTTTTAGTAATTAACCACGGGAAATTTAATTCATGGTTCATGGCAATTTTTAATAATTCATCATGACAAATTTAGTTTATAGATAATGGCAAATTTAGTTTATAGATCATGACAATTTTAGTATTTTGACCATGGCAATTCTAGTATTTTGAAGATGTAAAATATTTTTTGTACGAATGATGGCAAATTTTAATGTATGTATCATGGCAAATTTAAATAATTCACCATGGCAATTTTAGTTTATGGTTCATGGCAAATTTGAGCCATTGACCATGCATTTTTAAAGTAATTGACGACACATTTTTTTTTACTTATGAACCATGTCAAAATTATTTCATGGATCATGTCAAATTTTAGTAATACATCATGGCAAGTTTAGTTTCTTAATTTTCTTTTTATAACATGTTAAAATTTACTTTAAACGTAGAAGAAAAAATAGTTGAAATATATCATGGCAACTTCTGTGTAATCATGATGGCAATTTATGTACAATAGAGACATGGCAACTTTTAACGAAAAAAAAATCGTCAAAACATATCAATATGAGATCTAGTTTCGAAGATCTCGTCGTGATGGATTTAATGGTGAAAACGTTTTTTCAATCGGATTTTTTATTTAAGAGATAAAACATTTTAAAAACTGAAAAGACAAAATATTTCTGTTGACATCATCCGTTTCGTCACTTGTGCATGCATGCGGTGACGTGGCACAACCTGTGATCATTGGGCGTGTGGGTTGTTGTTGCTCCTACCACACGTGTGGTGGTTACCGCGATCCTATTTTATTATGCCGAAGCCAATCTGCTACCAACCCGATATTCCGCTCTTTATAACTTTAGATGAAAAGGACTTGCGCTTGCTGATCCTAGCGTCCAAAACTTGCTAGCCACTAGACCCGGTGATAGGCCTATGCAAGCGTGCTGCAACTGGGCATATTTGGTTTCGTACAGTTGACGGAGCTTATCTGCAGTTGGTTTGATGCTAAAATTATGTTATGATATCTATTGGCTTACTATGAGTTATTCACGAAATTAGCATGCTGCTTTCCTTCTCTCCAGTTATGATTAGCGGCAAAAATGAGTAATAGATAAATGCTCTAAATCTATCTTACCATTTTAAAGCAGATGAAGGTTCTTAATTTAATTTGATTTCAAATTGAACCTATAAAGAACTTTAATTTTCATCTTCCTTTTAAAAGGTCACAGATTTACTATTTTTTAATGCATATATAAATTATTTTTAAATATGAGTTGTCTAGATTTGGATTCGATCCATAGAGTAGTACGTGACCATATACTACCACTTATTCTCGAAATTAGCGTGATGCTTTCCTTTTCCCCGGGTATGACAAACTTCAAAATTGAGACAATAATAGATAAATACTCCAAATCCATCTTACTATTTTAAAACTGATGAAAGTTCCGAATTTAATTTAATTTTAAAGAAGATCGTACAAAGGACATGAATTTTGAATTTACATGGTCACAAGTTTATTATTTTGGAATACATATATTTGAAATTATTTTTTATTGGGAATTGTTTTTTGAGTCTAGATTTGGATTCAAATTATAGAGTAGCACGTATATCTACCTGTCATAGCATTGAGGCTAGACAATAAACTTTTAGCACCCCCTGTCGATGTATGAAATTCACGGACCGCATATACGGGGTATAGCTGTTCCAAAACGTGGAGGTGGGGCTATACAAGGACCCCGCCGGCGATACTCGGATGATGATGAAGATGATGGAGACACGATTTACCCAGGTTCAGGATCACCAGGTGGGTAACAACCATACTTTCTGCCTTCCGTCGATCTTACTAACTCGAAAAGATTACAAGAGTATTTGTGGCTAAATAAGTTAATACCCTAATCGGCTAGAGCTCATGTGTTGATGTGTCGCTTCTCTTGGGCTTCTTGACATTAAGTTGTTTGAGTTTTCACCTAGTCCTCCGGGTCCTTTTATATGCATCCTACCATGACCTCCAAGTTAGGTGGAAACCGATCCTGACTCCGAGACTGCTACGAATAAGAAAAGAAACCCCCTTAGTCGGTTTAACTTTGGATTCCTTCGTGTTGTATTCCATATCTGTTCCATATTCCTGATCCCGCACGGCCTGGGATAGAGTGTTCGGGAACATCGTCTTCCTTGTACACAGATACGTCTTTGTATGTCTTCATGTCTCATACAAATATTGTATTCATATGAATTCTAGTATATTCGTTGAGAAGCCCCCCCAGCAGTACGCTGATGCAATAGGAGGATTTCAACTAAGTTGAAACTTCTCCTCGGCATAGTTTTACTCAAGATCCCGACCAAGTGATGATGACATAGCTCCAAGGTATAGTCAAGGCGGACGACTCGGAGTTTGACTTGTACATCGGGGCGGATCATCAACTTGGAGTACAAGACATAAACATGTATTTACCAAGCATACCAGATTCTAGTTATAACCAACTAGGATATCTACTTGTAAACCGATCTGGGATCATGTAACCTTACCATTGCCAACTATATAAGGCAGGGGAGTGATCCCCCAGTTGTTACGCAAAGACATTCAGATAGGCCCACAACAAAGCCTAGCAACCGTGAGAGCTCCTCTCGAGGCCTTGCGGTATCGCATACGGCGCACAACCAATACAATCCACCAAACACAAGAAGTAGGGTATTATCTCCTCATGAGGAAATGAACCTGCATAAACTCTATGTTCCATGTGCACCCATCTAGATTTGCTACGCGTATGCTGCCCCATATTCATTATTGCCGGATCCAAACAAACTACTGCTGAATTGGTAACCCATGGGACACTACAAGTGGCGGGCTGGACTTTGCACCTGCCACTGGTAATGTGGCCAACTAGGCCCAATAATTGAGCCTGAAGCTCACTATTCATTGAGCTCATTCTTCTTCCTCCTTTACTTCTTCTCCCACCCCTACTCCTCCCACATCCCCCACTTTAGACATCTCCATTTTTTGATCTAGCTAGCTCTCTCTCCCTCCTCTCCACCCCCACAATAGATCCCCCCCCCCCCCCTCTGTCCTCCACCTCTCATCCATTAAAGAACACTCTCTCTCTTCTCCACCTCCTCTCCATTAAAGACCACTCTCTATCTCCTCCATCTCCCCTTCATTAAAGAACACACACTCTCTCTATCTACTCCCATTAATATAGCTAGCTAGCCCCTCTCCCCCCTCCCCAAACCCCTCTCACCTCCATAAGCGGGCTTTCCTAGTTAATTAATATCTCCTCTCAGCCTAAGGCTTCCACCACCACCGGCTACTCTAGGTGAGATTTAATTTTGGGGTTGTCGTCATGTACCGATTGTATGAGACGAATATTTGTGCAAGTTTGTGTTCGGTCATCGAGCCATATATCGTTATGTGACAACTTTCTTCATGAGAATATATGTGTGGTAGTGGCCATCGAGCAAAGGCAACAACTTCAAGTAGCTTCATGTTTCTTTATTCAGGGAATATATATGAGTTGCCAATGTTTTGACAAAATGTTGATTCATCAACGTTTTGTCAAATTTCTGGCACACTCAATTTGTGTCATTTTTAGCCAAGGTCATGCCAAAATTATCTACTAATTAATTTCATTATATCTTATAGGTATCGATCGAAAGATGGATCAAAGTTGGATGTATACCTCCAAACGAGCATCACATGACTTCCTGGAAGTAGATGTATCTAATGCTGTGAGTTCTGCTTCCATTGTTGACCACGTTAAAATGGTCTGCTTGCAAGACTTTCATGAAACAACACCACCTCGAAGTGTGAAGAAATATCGACTAGTGGCCTTTGTCTCATTAGCATTAGAAATCCAGTTCGATTCACTATACCCTTCAAATATCCTCGGGTATCTGGTATAGTGAAGTCCATAGCTCATGGTACCTTTCAGATAGTGCATAACTTCAATAGCATGCCAATTTACATCTCCTAGATTGGAAACAAATCGGCTCAGTTTGCTCATAGCGAACGCGATGTCAGGCCTTGTAGAACAAGCTAGGTATATGAGTGTGCCAATAACTTGAGAGTATCTCAATTGATCCTTAGCTATCCCTTCATTCTTTCAAATCAAAACACTAGGATCGATGGTGTTGGAGAAGGTTTGCAATCTGAATAACCAAAGCAACTCAGAATCTTCTCAACATTATGGGATTAAAAAGGTGTAATCCCACCATTCTCATCTCTCAACAACTTGATGTTCAAGATAACATTAGCCACACCAGTATGTTTCATCTCAAAGTTATGAGATAGAAAAATCCTATCCTCCTCGATGACTTTGAGTTTGGTCTCAAATATCATTGTGTCATCAACATACAAGCACAGTATAACTCTTTCACCCCCACCATGGCGATAGTATACGAATTTGTCAGCTTCATTAACAACAAAGCCAACAAACGTTAAAGTTTTGTCCAACTTAGCATGCCATTGCTTATGTGCTTGTTTCATGCCATACAAAGATTTCAATAATTTGCACACCTTTCCTTCCTGACCATCTATCACAAAGCCATCTGGCAGTTACATGTAGATTTGCTCCTATAACTCTCCGTTTAGGAAAGCCCTCTTAACAACCATCTGATGGATGACAAAAACCATGTGAGGCAGCCAATGAGAGTACCAGTTGAGTGGCGGTTGATACGTCTCAAACGTATCTATATTTTTGTTATGTTCATGTTATATTCATATCACTTATACATAGGTTTGGCATAGTTTTTATCATTTTTTGTGGACTAACATATTAATTCAGTGCCAAGTGCCAGCTGCAGTATTTTTAATGTTTTTTGGTGCAACAGGAACAGGTATTTTCCAGGGACCAAAAAAATCAAATAAAACTATGACGAAACTTTTCAGAACAGAAGCAACCTTAGGCCAAAGGATGGGCCAGAGGGGTCCACGTGGGCCCCACATGCCCACCCCATGCGCCCTAGGGTTAGGGTGTGCCAAGGGGGCATGGGGGGCCTCTGTCCACCTCCTCCAGCACACCTTCATCTCTCTAGCTTTATATACCACACCCCCCCCGGGGAAACTTCCTGACGGATTTATTGTGTATTTTTTCTGCCGCCGCTTCGTCGCGAGCCGAGGCGATCCAATGTGAAGTTCTTCCCCGGTACTCCATCGGAGGGTGAAATCATCATCAACACCATGTTCATCACCCTTGTTGCTCCCATGACCATGTTTGAGTAGTCCTCTTTGGACTATGGGTCCAGAATAGTAGCGATTTGGCATCTACTCTCTCCAGTTCCTCAAATAAAAGATCACATGTGCGGCCTAACATGATTGTAATCAATCAGATGCAATCCTGGTCTTTGGGTGGAGTATTAGCTATAGATGCATGCTTTTGAGCGGTTTACGGATATAAGGACGTAATGCCTATATGCAATCATGACATATATGATTAACCATAAACACTGCAATTTAATCTATATGCAACCGTAATTTGTTTTTCCTTTGCAAACAAATTCATTCCCACACACAAGATGCATTAATCCTTGTTACTAGGAAAGCTAGTGAGGTTGACACTCTCACTAGACAAGATGGGGACCTAGATACAAAGTTTCTTAGTTGAGTGCAAGGTTGATCATTGGGCTAGTAAAGAATTCCATGGATTGATAACCTTGGTTCTCACCGAGGGAGAATCTTCTGCTTGTTACAAACCTTTGCTATTCAGGGCCCAACATATATTCTTTTTGGCACTATAGCTAGGGAACATGAGTGGTCAGTCTGGCCACATCTGAAAGTATCGAAGAAATTTTTGCCTTCCTTTTGGGTATAACCCTAGGGCACATGCCTAGCCTTGTACTTTTCAATTGTACCATCATGCCTAAGATTCTTTTTAAACACCCACTTACATCCCACATGTTTGTAACCATAGGGACATTCAGTGATCTCCCATGTGTTGTTAGCCATGATGGAATACATCTCACTATGGACCGCTTCCTTCCATTAGTCAGCATCTGGAGATGCATAAGCTTATGAAATGGAATTGAGAGTGTCATCCATGAGGTACACAATGAAATCATCACCAAAGGACCTTGCGGTCCTCTGTCTCTTGCTCCTAGTAGGAGCTTCATTGTCTTCCACCATAGGATTTTCATCATGTGTTCGTTCATAATATTCCATTAGAATGGCAAGTTCAGGAGTCTCATAAGATTCCTATCAAGAAATGCTTTGCATATCACTCATTGGAAAAATATCAACGAAGAATGTAGCATCCTTAGACTCCATTATAATATCGACCCTCATGTCAGGTACCTCAGATTTCGCCGCTAGAAATCTATAGCCAACGCTATGTTGAGCATAGCCTAGAAAAATACAGTCCACGGTCTTTGGTCCAAGCAGCTTATGGTTTTTGGAAATTGGCAGGTTGTCTTTCGCCAAACAAACCCAAGTGCGTTAGCAAGAGAGTGCCGTTCTTTTCTTCTCCCATTGCTCATAGGGGGTAATCTCTTTATTCTTAGTGGAAACTTTATTCAGGACATGACATGATGTCATTATAGACTTACTCCACCATGCATTTGATAAACCCAAAGTATCTAACATGGCGTTAACCAGATCTGTTAGAGTATGCTTTTTTCATTCGGCAACCCCGTTTGACTAGGGTGAATGAGGAGGCACCCTCTCATGAATAATGCCATGTTCGACACTGAATAAATTGAAATCATTTGAAAAGTACTCTCCACCACGATCTGATCGGACCCGTTTGATTTTCTTTTCAAGTTGATTTTCAAATTCTACCTTATAGATTTTAAAGTAGTGTAGAGCCTGAACTTTAGTTTTTAAAAGATACACATAGCAAAATCCAGTGGAACCATCTATCAATGTAATGAAATATTTGTTTTCACCTATAGTCAACACACCATTCATCTCACACAGATCAGAATGTATAAGCTCTAATGGTGCCAAGTGTCTTTCCTCCGCAGTCTTGTTAGGCTTGCGATGTTGCTTTACTTGACTACAAGTATGGCACTTTGAGCTTTTGGCTAAGGTGAAACCCGGGATTAAATTAATCTTGGCTAGTCACATCACACAACCGAAATTAATGTGACAAAGTCGTGAAAGATAAAATTCGGTTTCACTAACACTAGAATGTATATGGATCACAACCTTATTACAAAAATCTTCTATGGAAAGGCTGAACAGACTTCCGCACTCATAACCTTTACCAACAAAAAGTTCATACTTGGATATGACTACTTTATTGGATTCGAAAACCAACTTTATAGATAAGGGAGCCACTAACGACATCCTTGTTGATTGAGGGGACATGCTGCACGTTCTTCAGCTTCACGATCTTTCCTGAAGTAAAGTTCAGATGTACAATGCCAACACCATGAACAGAAGCATGTGCATCGTTCCCCATCAAGAAGGAGCAATCTCTTGCGACCTTGTAAGAAGAAAATAAGGAAATATCAACACAGACAAGAATATTAGCACTTGTACCAACCCACCAATCGGTAGACTAACAAACAGAAAGTATAGTAAGTCAATTACCGTACCCAGATGCTCCACCATCATGGTTTTTGCGCATGGTCATATTGACAGACTTAGAATTCTAGCCCGGCTTCCTGCCCTTCTGCTATATATGGACACCTAGGAGCCCAATGGCCGGCCTCGCCACAGACAAAGCAGCCATCTTTGTCCTTGTCTTGACCCTTATTGTTCTTCTGACCCTTCTTCTTGAAGTTCGTAGTTTGGACCAGATTCTTTCCCTTGAACTTGTGAAAAAAAATCTGCACCACATTGGTGCTAGATGTTCCCTCGGCCCCTTTGGCGTGTGAGTCATTTGTTCTCGCATTCTCTTCTACACCGACAGATCCAATGAGATCCTCAACCAAGATCTCATGTCTCTGGTGCTTCGGAGAAGTAGAAAAGTTCCACCATGAATGATGGAGCTTAGCAATAATTCATCCTATAACAAGTTTTTGTTTGTGAAGGACGGAGCTTAGCAATAATAGAGCCTTTGACTAAGGTGAAACCCGGGATTAAATTCATTTTGGCTAGTCACGTCACACGACCAAAACTGATGTGACAAAGTCATGAACTATAAAATTCGGTTTCATTAACACTAGAATGTATATGGTTCACAACCTTACTAAAAAAATATGCTAGGGAAGGGCTGAATAAACTTCCGTACTCATAACCTTCACCAACAAAAAGTTCATACTTGGATATGACTACTTTATTGGATTTGAAAACCAACTTAAACCCTTCTTTACAAAGAAGGGAGCCACTAACGACATTCTTGTTGATTGAGGGGACATGCTGCACTTTCTTTCCTAAAATAAACTTTAGATCTACTGTGCCAACACCATGAACAGAAGAATGTGCATCATTTCCCATCAAGAAGGAGCAATCTCTTGCGACCTTGTAAGAAGAAAATAAGGAAATATCAACACACACATGAATATTAGCACCTGTACCAACCCACCAATCGATAGACTGACTAACAGAAAGTATAGTAAGTCAATTACCGTACCCAGATGCTCCACCATCATGGGTGTTGCTCATTGTCATATTGACAGACTTAGAATTCTAGCCCGGCTTCCAGCCCTTCTGCTATATATGGACTCCTAGGAGCGCAATGGCAGGCCTCGCCACAGACAAAGCAACCAGCTTTGTCCTTGTCTTGACCCTTATTGTTCTTCTGACCCTTCTTCTTGAAGTTCGTAGTTTGGACCGGATTCTTTCCCTTCAACTTGTGGAAATTTTTCTGCACCACATTGGTGCTAGATGTTCCCTCGGCCCCATTGGCATGTGAGTCCTTTGTTCTCGCATTCTCTTCTACACCGACAGATCCAATGAGATCCTCAACCAAGAGCTCATGTCTCTGGTGCTTCGGAGAAGTAGAAAAGTTCCACCATGGATGAGGGAGCTTAGCAATAATTCATCCTACAACAAGTTTTTGTTTGTGAAGGACGGAACTTAGCAATAATAGAGCCTTTGACTATGGTGAAACCCGGTATTAAATTCATTTTGGCTAGTCAAGTCACACAACCAAAACTGATGTGACAAAGTCGAGAATGATAAAATTCGGGTTCATTAACACTAGAATGTATATGGTTCACAACCTTACTTCAAAAATCTGCTAGGGAAAGGCTGAATAGACTTCCGTACTCATAAGTTTTACCAACAAAAAGTTCATACTTGGATATGACTACTTTATTGGTTTTAAAACCCAACTTAGACCCTTCTTTACAAAGAAGGGAGACACTAACGACATTCTTGTTGATTGAGGGGACATGCTGCATGATCTTTCGTGAAGTAAACTTTAGATCTACTGTGCCAACACCATGAACAGAAGAATGTGCGTCGTTTCCCATCAAGAAGGAGCAATCTCTTGCGACCTTGTAAGAAGAAAATAAGGAAATATCAACACACACATGAATATTAGCACATGTACCAACCCACCAATCGGTAGACTGACAAACAGAAAGTATAGTAAGTCAGTTACCGTACCAAGATGCTCCACCATCATAGTTGTTGCTCATGGTCATATTGACAGACTTAGAATTCTAGCCCGGCTTCGTGCCCTTCTGCTATATATGGACACCTAGGAGCCCAATGGCCGGCCTCACCACAGACAAAGCAGCCATCTTTGTCCTTGTCTTGACCCTTATTGTTCTTCTGACCCTTCTTCTTGAAGTTCGTAGTTTGGACTGGATTCTTTTCCTTGAACTTGTGGAAATTTTGCTGCACCACATTGGTGCTAGATGTTCCCTCGGCCCCTTTGGCGTGTGAGTCATTTGTTCGCGCATTCTCTTCTACACCGACAGATCCAATGAGATTCTCAACCAAGATCTCATGTCTCTGGTGCTTCGGAGAAGTGAAAAAGTTCCACCATGAATGAGGGAGCTTAGCAATAATTCATCCTACAACAAGTTTTTGTTTGTGAAGGACGGAGCTTAGCAATAATAGAGCCTTTGACTAAATTGAAACCCGGGATTAAATTGATTTTGGGTAGTCACTTCAGACAACCAAAACTGATGTGACAAAGTCGTGAATGATAAAATCCAGTTTCATTAACACTAGAATGTATATTGTTCACAACCGTACTACAAAAATCTGCTAGGGAAAGGCTGAATAGACTTCCGTACTCATAACCTTTACCAACAAAAAGTTCATACTTGGATATGACTACTTTATTGGATTTGAAAACCAACTTAAACCCTTCTTTACAAAGAAGGGAGCCACTAACGACATTCTTGTTGATTGAGGGGACATGCTGCACGATCTTTCCTGAAGTAAACTTTTGATCTACTGTGCCAACACCATGAACAGAAGAATGTGCGTCGTTTCCCATCAAGAAGGAGCAATATCTTGCGACCTTGTAAGAAGAAAATAAGGAAATATCAACACACAAATGAATATTAGCACCTGTACCAACCCACCAATCGGTATACTAACAAACAGAAAGTATAGTAAGTCAATTACCGTACCAAGATGCTCCACCATCATGGTTGTTGCTCATGGTCATATTGACAGACTTAGAATTCTAGCCCGGCTTCCTGCCCTTCTGCTATATATGGACACCTAGGAGCCCAATGGCCGGCCTCGCCATAGACAAAGCAGCCAGCTTTGTCCTTGTCTTGACCCTTATTGTTGATTCTTTTGAACTAGAGGTTTATAAAAGC
The DNA here is from genome assembly GCA_039707655.1 of Elymus sibiricus. Taxonomy (NCBI): domain Eukaryota; kingdom Viridiplantae; phylum Streptophyta; class Magnoliopsida; order Poales; family Poaceae; genus Elymus; species Elymus sibiricus. The sequence continues at coordinate 33,797,351 of CM077663.1, read as the reverse complement.
TTTTTAGTTGATTCTTTTTGCTATTAGAGTTTTATAAAAGCTTTTTAGTTGATTCTTTTTGCTATTGAAGAATATTATAGTTTTGTTTTAGTTGATCATAACAGAATAGTTTAATTGATTATTTTTAGTTCATTCTTTTTGCTATTAGAGTTTCATAAAAGTTTTCTAGTTCATTCTTTTTGCTATTAGTTCATTCTTTGAGCTAAATGACCCTGAAATTGAAAAGCACTACAAATGAACTCTGAAAAGGTTGAAAGTTGGCATGGTATCATCATTTCACCCACATAGCATGTGCTAAAAAGTTGAGAGGGTTACGGCAAAAAGTGGATGCACTTCGTGTACAAAATGGACAATCTATTTCGAAGTATCAGGGTTTCGGACGAAAACTCATGTGTTACCAAGGGATTTCATTTTTTTGAACTTATTTGAACTCCAAACTTTTTGTGTGTTCAAAATGCATCATTCAAAGCTACATCATCAATTTTCAACCCTTTCTGACTTCATTTGGTATTTTTCATGCATTTACTGATTTTTTTGAGCTAAATGACCATGAAATTGAAAAGCACTACAAATGAACTATGAAAAGGTTAAAAGTTGGCATGGTATCATCATTTCACCCACATAGCATATGCTAAAAAGTTGAGAGGGTTACGGCAAAAACTGGACGCACTTCGTGTACAAAATGGACAATCTCTTTCGAAGTATCAGGGTTTCATACGAAAACTCATCTGTTACAAAAGGCATTTCATTTCTTCACATGTAACTGCAGTGATATTTGAGATCAAAGGCATCATCATACTAGTTTTGGAGAGAAAGTCTTCACTTTTTCTTCGCTTGTGTCCTTTGCTTATTGCGCCGTAACCATGGATAATCTTCATCGTTTAACAGAGTGCTTGGGTCAGCCTTGACTTTGAAGGGAGGAATTTCATGAAACTTTTCATAATCTTCAGACATGTATGTCTTGCCCTCCAATCCCACGATATCTCTTTTTCCTGAAAGAACTATGTGGCGCTTTGGCTCATCGTATGATGTATTCGCTTCCTTATCTTTTCTTTTTCTCAGTTTGGTAGACATGTCCTTCACATAGAAAACCTGCGCCACGTCATTGGCTAGGACGAATGGTTCGTCTGTGTACCCAAGATTGTTCAGATCCACTGTTGTCATTCCGTACTGTGGGTCTACCTGTACCCCGCCTCCTGACAGATTGACCCATTTGCACTGAAACAAAGGGACCTTAAAATCATGTCCATAGTCAAGTTCCCATATGTCCACTATGTAACCATAATACGTGCCATTTCCCCTGTTGGTTGCTGCATCAAAGCGGACACCGCTGTTTTAGTTGGTGCTCTTTTGATCTTGGGTGATCGTGTAAAATGTATTCCCATTTATCTCGTACCCTTTGTAAGTCAATACAGTCGAAGATAGTCCCCTGGCCAACGAGTACAACTCATCAAAAACAGTGTTGTCACCCATGAGACGTTTTTGCAACCAACTGCCGAAAGTCCTGATGTGTTCATATGTAATCCAGTCGTCACACTACTCCGGGTGTTTGGAGCGCAGAATATTCTTGTGTTCATCGACATACGGGGTCACCAAGGTAGAATTCTGTAGAACTGTGTAGTGTGCTTGAGACCAAGAATGCCCGTCCCTACATATTATTGAGTCCGCTCCTAGCGTGCCTTTTCCAGTCAGTCTCCCCTCATACCGCGATTGAGGGAGACCAATCTTCTTAAGGTCAGGAATGAAGTCAACACAAAACCCAATGACATCCTCTGTTTGATGGCCCATGGAGATGCTTCCTTCTGGCCTAGCGCGGTTACGAACATATTTCTTTAAGACTCCCATGAACCTCTCAAAGGGGAACATATTGTGTAGAAATACAGGGCCCAGAACGACAATCTCGTCGACTAGATGAACTAGGACGTGCGTCATGATATTGAAGAAGGATGGTGGGAACACCAGCTCGAAACTAACAAGACATTGCACCAAATCACTCATTAAACTTGGCAGGATTTCTGGATCGATCACCTTCTGAGAGATTGCATTGAGGAATGCACATAGCTTCACAATGGCTAATCGAACGTTTTCCGGTAGAAGCCCCCTCAATGCAACCGGAAGCAGTTGCGTCATAATCACGTGGCAGTCATGAGACTTTAGGTTCTAGAACTTTTTCTCTGCCATATTTATTATTTCCTTTATATTCGACGAGAAGCCAGACGGGACCTTCATACTGAGCAGGCATTCAAAGAAGATTTCCTTCTCTTCTTTGGTAAGAGTGTAGCTGGCAGGACCTTCATACTGCTTTGGATGCATGCCGTCTTTTTCATGCACACGTTGCTGTTCCTCCCGTGCCTCCGGTGTATCTTTTGTCTTCCCATACACTCCCAAGAAGCCTAGCAGGTTCACGCAAAGATTCTTCGTCACGTGCATCACGTCGATTGCAGAGCGGACCTCTAGGTCTTTCCAATAGGGTAGGTCCCAAAATATAGATTTCTTCTTCCACATGGATGCGCGTCCCGCATCGTCAGTCGGAATAGATAGTCCGCCAGGACCCTTTCCAAAGATTACTTGTAAATCATTGACCATATTAATTATGTGATCACCAGTACGGAGGGCGGGCTTCTTCCGGTGATCTGCCTCACCTTTGAAATGCTTTCCTTTCTTTCGACATTGATGGTTGGTCGGAAGAAATCGACGATGCCCCAGGTACACATTCTTCCTGCATTTGTCCAAATATATACTGTCGGTGTCATCTAAACAGTGTGTGCATGCATGGTATCCCTTGTTTGTCTGTCTGAAAGGTTACTGAGAGCAGGCCAATCGTTGATGGTTACAAACAGCAAGGCATGTAGGTCAAATTCCTCATGTTCGTTCTCATCCCACACACGTACACCTCTTCCATTCCATAGCTGGAAAAGTTCATCAACTAATGGCCTTAGGTACACATCAATGTCATTGCCGGGTTGCTTAGGGCCTTGGATGAGCACTGGCATCATAATGAACTTCCGCTTCATGCACAACCAAGGAGAAAGGTTATACATACATAGAGTCACATGCCATGTGTTATGCTTGCTGCTCTGCTCCCCAAAAGGATTAACGCCATCTGCACTTAAACCAAACCATACGTTCCTTGGGTCACCTGTAAAGTCGCTCCACTTTCTCTCGATCTTTCTCCACTGCGACCCGTCAGCGGGTGCTCTCAACTTCCCGTCTTTCTTACGGTCTTTTATGTGCCATTGCATCAACTCGGCATGCTTTTTGTTTCTGAACAGACGTTTCAACCGTGGTATTATAGGAGCATACCACATCACCTTGGCAGGAACCCTCTTCCCGGTGCGCTGGCCCTCAACATCACCAGGGTCATCTCTTCTGATCTTATACAGCAATGCACCGCATACCGAGCATGCGTTCAAATCCTCGTACGCACCGCGGTAGAGGATGCAGTCATTAGGGCATGCATGTATCTTCTGCACCTCCAATCCTAGAGGGCATAGAACCTGCTTTGCTTCGTACGTACTGTCGGGCAATTCGTTATCCTTTGGAAGCTTCTTCTTCATTATTTTCAGTAGCGAACTAAATCCCTTGTCAGATACACCATTGTCTGCCTTCCATTGCAGCAATTCCAGCGTGGTACCGAGCTTTCTGTTGTCATCTTCGCAATTTTGGTACAACCCTTTTTTGTGATCCTCTAACATGCGATCGAACTTCAATTTCTCCCTTTCACTTTCCCATTCTCTCTGTGCATCAACAATGACCCGGCGAAGATCATCATTGGGCACATCGTCTGGTTCCTCTTGATCTTCAGCTTCCCCCATTGCAGCATCACCGTATTCAGGGGGCGGGTAGTTGTCAACATCCTCTTCTTCTACGTTATCTTCCATCATAACCCCTCTTTCTCCGTGCTTGGTCCAAACATTATAGTGTGGCATAAAACCCTTCTCAAGCAGGTGGAAGTGAAGGGTTTTAGAGTTGGAGAAAGCCTTCGTATTCTCACAGACAGTACATGGACAATGCATAAAACCATTCTGCTTGTTTGCCTCAGCCGCTTCGAGAAAATTATGCAGGCCCTTAATATACTCGGAGGTGCGTCGGTCACCGTACATCCATTGTCGGTTCATCTGCGTGCGTTATATAATAAAGTGTATTAAAAACCATTACAACATATCATGAATAGAGAAGTGACCAAATTAATAGAAATTCATCATCACATTAAAGCCAAAGTATAGTAGTGACCAAAATAAATACATAACGTTCATACATTGTTCTCACTATTGAACAACATATAGCTCTCTAGAGCATCTAATTAAAACATACATTGAAACTATAAAATTTAAATGCAACAACAAATGCGATCATAACTGCAACTAAGGTACCAATTGATCCAACGGCATAATGATACCAAGCCTCAGTATGAATGGCATATTTTCTAATCTTTCTAATCTTCAAGCGCATTGCATCCATCTTGATCTTGTGATCGTCGACGATATCAGCAACATTCAACTCCAATTTCATCTTCTCCTCTTCAACTCTTTGTAATTTTTCTTTCAAGTAATTGTTTTCCTTTTCAACCAAATTTAACTTCTCGACAAGAATTTCTATGTCGGTTGGAATTTCCGGTTCACATACCTCTAGATTAAAAAATCTATGTCACGTTGGTCGGCATAATTGTCATAAACACTAAATAAAACAAATAGTTATAAAAGATAATATATACCACATCCGAATCACAGACAGGACGAGGGCCGATGGAGGCGGATACCAAAACCATCGCATTATATAATAACAAACAAAATAAAAGTAAGAAAATTACACAAGTATCTATCTAAATCATACAAGTAAGAACTTTTTTCATTTAGAAAGAAAATAAGAAGAAGAGGCTATCCACGGTGGTGCCGGCGCCGAGATGGGCGCGGGCGATCGACAAATCTTGAGAAAAATGGAGCTTGGACAAGGAGCTCCGAGAGGAGAAAGCTTAAGTGTGGCTCGGGCATTTCATCGAACACCTCATGTGCATAGGAGGTGAGCTAGAGCACCACAAAGCTCTTCCACGGCCGGCCAAAAAAACAGAGCAGTGCACTGCTCTGCTCGCGGGCAGGGGGTATATATAGGCCAACCATTGGTCCCGGTTTGTGGCTGGAACCGGGACTAAAGGACACCATTTGGTCCCGGTTCCAGCCACAAACCGGTACCAATGGTTGTGGGCCAGGAGCGAGGCCCATTGGTCCCGGTTCGTGTCTGGAACCGGGACCAAAGGGGTCAGACGAACCGGGACCAATGGCCCATGAGGCCCGGCCGGCGCCCTGGCCTCACGAACCGGGACCGATGCCCCCATGGGTCCCGGTTCGTGAGTGAACCGGGATTAATGAGATTTTAGGCCTGAACCAAAGCCCTGTTTTTTACTTGTGGTAGGACTAAACTTCCCACCATGTCAAAAAACCACAAATGGGCCTCGAAGATTTATCCGGGAATTATTGGTATATGGGACTAAAGCCCATCTATCTTTTAACATTTCCTAGATAAAAAAGCGTGTGTGATAGTGGCCCACACCACAAATGTTTCCGTGTTATGAAACGTGTGTGATGCTCACCACATCACACTCATTTTCTTGTTAGGAAGCATGTGTGATAGACCCCAACATCGCACATGTTTCGTTATTGTAAAATGTGTGTGACCCACCCCCATTGCAAACGTTTTCTGCAGCGTTTGTAATGACACTACTGCAGGAATGCATAGCAGTTGTGAATACCAAATGGGCATCAGTGGCGGGCTTTGGGCTCAACTGAGCCCGCCACTGACCTCCCACCACTGCTACTAGGGTAGAACTGGCGAGCACAAATATGTGCCCATCAGAACACATGAGACAGGTAGAAGTAGCGATCACAAATATTTGCCCATCACCGGTAATTGGTTTAGCAGTGGCAGGTGTAAATTTAAGCATGCCGCTGGTAGTCAGTGCATCAATGGTGGGATCTTTATTCTTCCCTCCACTGGTAGCTATTTTTTTTGCAGGGACCACTGGTAGCTATTTATAGATTTAAAAATAAATAGACCACAAAAATACGCCACAATAGGCTATACATTATACAATCGTCACAATACAAAGAAAATACACGAAAACGATGTCAGAAACTACACAGAGCCCTGGACTTGCACTGGTGGCGGCGTCGATCAGGTGGACACATGGATGATGGCGCCGACAACTGCACGGCCACCGGCGACCGAGGAGCCGAACGTCTTCAGTGTTTAACTCGTGCCGCGCTCGTCCCGGGTCGGCAGCTGGAAGAACAGGTGGGCGTGCCGCTCCTCGATCCGCTAGGAGCGACCGCTCCTCGATCCGCTCGATGCTGCTGTTGGAGGTCCCGATGGTCGTTCTCGTCCATGGACGGAGGGTGCCTGCTGCTCCGAATGAAACGAAAAAGTAAGCAAGGAGATCAGGGAGAGAATGAAGAAGAGGGGAGGAGAGGATCTCAATCGAGGGAAGGCAGAGCTCACCGTTGCGAGTTGGGGGTAGGAGATGGAGGAGGGTGTCCCTGACTGCTGCCCCGAGGATCCGTGGAGGTTGCCAGGGGCGACCAGCAGAGATGCGCCGGTGACCAACTGCGGCTAGGGTTCGCCACCGTCCCCGTGGATCCGCTGGTAGATGGGCCGCCGCCATCGCTGGGTGGTGGAGGAAGGGGGGGGGGGGCTCGAGAAAGAGACAAAGAGAGATAGATCGGTAGGCAGATGGATGGGAGGAAGAGAGAAATGGACGTCCGGGATGGCGATCCATGGGAGGCATGGTTCAGCCAATCAGAACGCATCATTTCAACCACGCAGGATCGCCCAAGTACCAGTGACAGGCGATACCACAGATAATACAATTACCAGTGGCACGTAATTTTTAGGGCCCACCACTGCTATCTTTTTTCCATTTTTTGCTATTATTTTGTAAAAATTTCTAGCGGGGGCTACCCGCCCCCCTGCACCCCCCCCCCCCCCGCGGGAAAATGTGAGCAAGAAAAGGGCTATGTCCGATCCCATACACCAGAGATTGACCACAGACCCCCGCCATCGACATGTACGTTATAGTCATTTTTATTCTAAGAAAGCCCCGAAAATCCTGAGACTTGGCACGAAAGGAAAAAAGAGGAGTCTCATACACCAGGTGGTCGAGACTCGGGTACCAACATGGTGGTTATTTGTATTTTAATTCCAAAAAATTGATACGAAGTCCAAAAATGATAAATCCTTACATGATGTCATGATATGACATTGAGAGGCAGTGGTGAAGAAATTATAATCTTTCACAAACGTTGTCACATAGACTACTTACAATCCGGAGCATCTGCGAGGAACACACTAGGTTTTGTGAGGGAACGGGCCAGGTTTGCACGTGAATCGACCGCTGCTTTATCGGTTGGCCTTGAAAAAATTTCCACACTCAATACACACCATTATCATGTAAAAAAATGGAATTTGCCACGGTCCATTTGCTATATTTAAGCCATTAAATGCATTTCTATATATTTAATGGGTATAATTCAAATTTGAACTATAGATACATGAAATAATTGCCAGGAATGGGTTGAAAAATCTTATTAGTGGTCTTTAGAATATGTTTAGTCCTTTGTAAGGAAAAATAAGGAGTCTCATACACCAGGTGGCCGAGATCTGGTGGTTATTGGCATTTTAATTCAGAAAAATTTAAACGACACCCGAAAATCACGAAACTTGGCGTGGTGTCATGATATGACCAATAGAGGTTGTGGTAAAAAATTGAGAATGTTTTCCAAAAATTATCACATAGATTGCTCACAAAACGGACCATCTCCGAGGGAGAAACTAGGTTTCGAGAGAGAATGGGTCAAGTTTGCATGTGAATCGAGCGCTGCTTTGTCGGTTGACCTCGAAATTTTTTCCACGGTCAATACACACCATTATTTGTATCATGTCAAATTCTGGCATTTTTCGGGATTCATTTACTATATTTAAGCAATTAAATGCATTTCTAGACATTTGAAATAGACCGGCTTGCATTCGGAGCGACCGCTCCTTCCTCGGTTAGTGTTCAAAAAAATTCTACACACAACATATACCATTACATGTGACATGCCAAAATTTGTCATGTTTTCGGGTCAGTCTACTATATTTAAGCCTTTAAGTGTATTTACCACCATTAAATACCTATAAATCTATTTAATGTCCTACAAATACCCAATTAACTGTAAAAAGGGCCAAACTCTTATAGTAAACTTTAAATAATGTACCGTTAATGTAGATTTTTTTGGCCCGTAAGCCTAAACCTAAAACACTAAAACCTAACATCACAAAAAAATGGCAGAATAAAATACCAGTGGCCGGCACAAAAAAAGCACCCACCACTAGTACTTGAGTTACTACTAGTGACAGGCAGAAAAAGTTACTAGTGGAAGGCATCAAACTGTGTCCATCACTTCTACTTCAGTTACCAGTGCCGGGCATCAATATTAACCCGCCACTGGTATTTTTGGACAGAATAGTCGTGGGACAAAAAATACCAATGGTAGGGACGTATGGCTGCCCGTGGCGGGAGCTGTTTTGTGCCAACCACTAGTAACTTTTGTCCCACTGCTAATCTGGACAAATGTTACCAGTGGCAGGCGCAAACTGGCGCCCGCCACTGGTAAGGAAATAGCTGTGACGGGCGCGGTTTTGCGCCTTCCGGATTACCAGTGGCAGGCGATAGAGTGCGCCCGCCACTAATGTGAGCCCACCTATAAGCCGTTTCCCAGTAGTGTGACCCCCTCCCCCCCCCCCCCCCCCCCCCTCGTACAATCGCGCACCGACCCGTGCTGATGGTTCGCTAAATCGTGTGTGCTGGGGTTTTCGAATCATGTGTGATGACCTTAAGAAATCAAGCCCAGCTTTCCCATGCGCAAAACTCTACGAAGAGATAGTTAATCTATACCTACTAATAAAGGGAGGTGTGTTTCTCCAAAAAAATTGGTCCGTCGACCCATATAATTTGCCTATGAAATTTGAAAGAAATTACCCACTATGCCACCAATAAGTAAATAACGTTTCGTCATGACCTGGCAACCAGCCACCGTTCTTTCTTTTTTCGCGCCTAGGCCTCAGCCATCAAATCGGGCCGAACTACCCACCACGCACTGGAAGCCAGCCCAGGCAGCCTTGGAGAAGAGGCAAAAAAAAAAGGCTTTGCTTCTGTGAGGGATCGAACACTCAACCTGCGGTGCAGTCCCAAAGGGCACGTCCAACCGAGCTACATCATGGTTTTGGAAAAAGATGATTCGTTTAGTTATTCAGTAATTCCACATCGCTTCCTTATACTCCATCCGACAATTTATATACTTCTATGATTTAAAGTCACTAAGCCGCCTTAAGAATCAAAACGGAGGGTGAGGTGTGGATCCCGTTTGCTCACAAATATGAGTATGAAAGGAAAGTTATAAAAAAGGAATAAATTCCGCTGTCTCGAGCCAAGAATGAAAGGAATAAATTCCACTGTTACATGAGCACATCAAGGAAAGGAATAAATTCTTGAGCCCAAGAAGAAAACGAATTAAGAGAAGGAATAAATTCCGCTGCTATATGAGCACAGGAAGGAAATAAATAAATTCGGCTATCCTAGCCCCAGAAAGGAAAGCAATTAAAATTAAAAGAAAATGGGAGAGACCGATTAAATAAATGGGCTCGGCTCGTGCGCAGGACAGAGCCAACGAGCCAATGAACTGTACACGGTAATTAACCTACATGTATGAAGGTTTGGTTTTTATTAATACAAAAAGCTTGCCGGTCGAGGAGCTTGGCAACTGACTAAATGCTTGTGTGTCTGCGTGCTTATGCCTCTTCGGCTCTTCGTTTCTAGATAAAGTATAAGAAGTACAATGTTCTTTTGAATCTCATCTGAGGTACATATAAATTATGCTTGACCATGTTTATTTTATAATACTTTGTAATGAGTAAATTATTTAGGACAGTGTGAATGTCAAGGTGACAATTGATTGATTTGTAGCCAATGAGAATGAACTTTATGAATATTAATTTTAGCTACCGTACATAATTTGCATTAAGAATCATTATTGTGTGCGCTCAATAAGGAAATGCACCGCGTGATATGTTAAGACATGATTGGTGTTAAACCACGTGAAGATGCATGTCACGGTTGCAACGCATGCAGAATTCCAAGTCGGTGCAGGGAGGCACTCAAAGTGGCATGCTAGAGTGTGATGACCAAGCTCACCGCCTTGAGACTGATCATGTTTGTCGTAAATAGGTGGACAAGTGACCACTATCGACGATGGTACAAAGAGAAAAAGTGGCAACACGGATGACTCACTAGGGATGTGCGAGAGTTTGTTTCTCCCGTTGCAATGCACGGGCATGTTTACTAGTAAACTAAAAGGGAGGAGGACCTCATGAGCACGATGTGTGCTAGAAGAGAGGAACAAGAAGAAGGAGGTGACGTGGCGTGAATCAAGACGAGAGGTTGGACATTATTAGTACTAGTAGAATGCCCGTGCGTTGCTACGGGCATTTTAAAAATCTTCCTGGTTCATCGTGATCATGTTTTACTGGAAAAAGAAAATCTGAGATTTATGGATATATGATATTCCTCATTGTAATTAATGTCATTAAATTTCTCGATCCATCAAACAATGGGCAAGTGCAAAAGTAACTGAATCCGAGTTGAGTGGAATAAGGAAGGATCAAATGAATGAACAAACGAATCGCGCACATGCCGTTCATCAGTTCTTCTCCATCAGAAAATGAAACCCAATACGTTGTTGCTGCAACATTGCATTGCTCCACGGAACCCATCAGCCTCCTCGCTAGCGCTAGGAACCCCATTTGGCCATTTCTTCCGCCGCCGGCCTCAACATCACCCCTGACATCTCTCCGCCAGCATGTCCACCATGTTTCACTTCATCCTACATTACTCCCCATGTAGCATAAGTACTATTGTTTAAGAATACATACCGGTCGTTAGATCGAGCACATTCAAACGGTTGCGATCCACCACTTTTTCACCCTTCCCTCCCTTCGCGAGACGTCTCCCGCACTACGTCAACAACGCTCCCCTCATGCACGCGTCCACTGTGGGTCGCGGCCCCTCAGGGGCCTATCACCAACCTAGACGCAGGTCGCACCTCGCCACCCTCATCGTCGCCGTAACTCTTCCCTCTTCCTCCCTTCCTGTGGCGTCGTGTTGGCCATGGCAGATACGGAAAATGTCGATGAAGTCGTCGCAGCACACACAGGAGAAATACCCTCCTCCCCTCCCCCCTGCCTCCACCATAGAACCACCGACGATGATTGTAGCTCGGTTGTCCATTGTCGCAACACTGTCAGCAGTGGTGGCAGCTCCTTCACCCGCGGTCGTAGCATGGATGCAGCAAAATCCTTTGCCAGTTCGAGCATCCAGAAAATCGTCTACGGTGGCAACTTCATCGGTGAAGGTTCCAACATTCTGTAACCTGGCTGCGGCTCAGGTAGAAGCCGGTTCTGGCAAAATCGTTTGCTGGTTCCGGCATCCGCATCACCATTCGCAGCATTGCCCAGTAGTGGTCACCATTGGGGCTCTCGTGTTCACGGGTCGTTGCAGCCACCAGACATGGTTCCAACATGATAATTTCGCCGATGAAGTTACATGATAATTTCTAAAGTTCACTTGATTTTGGAGCAATCTTCTTCTTTCTTTCTTCCTTAGTCCTGTTGAACCCTCCTCAGACCCACCCACACCACATGTCACCGCCCCGCCCTAGCCGACAGCTCTGTCGTGCCCCCCCCCCCCCCCCCCCCCGGCCAACACTCACACACGCACACACACACACTTCTTCTCCGGCGCCAAAAACCCACCCGACACCCAGAACCATCAGGCCTCGACCTCGTCTCCACTTGTGACGTTGTGGTCAGCCATGTTATCGCCTGCTCCTGCTCGTTCTTGATGATCCCTCATCAGGATGTCAGGCCCAACCGTGGCCTTCCTGTCTCAAGCTCGGTACTCTACCCCTCATCTATTTATCTCTATATAAATCGACTCTACCCCTCATCTATTTATCTCTAGAAATCGACTTGCGCTACAATTGATTTCAAGCAACTACCGAATAGCAAACGTGCTTTCATTTTCCTCGTCCATTTGCATCTTGCAAGAAGACATAGCTTTCCTCATGTCTTCCTTTCTCTCTACATGACCAAACTCCACCAGATATACAACACGGGCAGACATGCTACACCTCGGTTACTATGCTAGACATGCATATTGTATGCTAAATATATTTTTTCTGGCACTTTCTTATTTCATTTGTAAAAATATCTGAAGCGCCATTAGAACACAGTATAAAATCCAATATATTAAATATGATAAAATTCACTAAATAATGCCAATAAAGTACATAAAAATTTGCACTTCCATTAGATTGAACGAAAAATATACGTACATCAGCATTCACTACTCCTTTCAACAATGATAGAACATGATCACTTGTCTGTCTTTCAGCGGACAATCTTTGACCCCGCTAGTGACCGGGGAGCTGCTGGAGATCATTCCTCAACTGGCTTAGCTGTTTGTTCATCTAAAAAAGAAAAGGCTTAGCTTTTCGTTAATTTCAGTCTTGCAGAGTTGCAGTCCCTCAAGTATTTGGTATCTGTATTTTCTTGTTTTTTTTTCAGTACTTTGTTTCCTAATTATCCAATGTATTTTCTCGTAGAGTGCAGGCTTATTCTACACTAATTCCCCTCCATCCTCGAGTTACCTGGCCACCGTGGTAGCTCCTCCTCCCTTTTGCCACTCCATATGCTAGCCTTGAAAATGCGAAATTATATTGTGTCCTTGCATTGTTATGTATGTAGTTCTGATCAATCACACAAATACCTAAAAGCAAAGAAGAAAATTAAAGTGAAATTGCTAGGAAAATGTCAAGAAATCACATACTGCTAGATAAACCATCAGAATATGTGTACCCCATTATGTCTCAAATCATCAGAATACAGTGATAGGCGATGTATAGGGAGATCAAAGACGTTAGCAATAATTAATAATCCTTACTGGTTAAAGAAAACAAATTGGCCATCTTAAGCTATGAATAATCCTTACTGGTTAAAGATAATGGACCCATGAAGATACTAAAGATAAGAATTATCCTTCCTTTCAATCTCCATCTTTAACAAAGAGGATCACCCAAAATGAATAGGATATACTTTTAACAAAAATCTAAAAAAAATAGGATAAGCTCTAGAATATGTTACTATTAAAGTAGATGTTAATTGCAAGCACAACTTTGAGATCAATGCTACACTTTTGTCATGCATCAGGGTAACCTGTGGCGCAACTTGTGGAGGATAACTTGTGCTCATTGTTCCTGTGCATCCAGATCTCCAAGTATTAGCACAAGAAATTGTTCAGTTGTAACACACTCTAGCCATGCCTGAAATAGGATTAGTGGAATGCTCTGCTCGGTAAATTATTACCCAGAGCATATTGTTTCACCTATTTTGAACAAATGGATTGGATCGCTTATCAAGTATTTTTCAAAAAATAATATCACATGTAAAAAAAAATACTTTGAAGCTTTCATTTTACGATACTATAGACACATGGCTCTCTCACATCTACAGATGAACCTATTTATGATAATGTTTATCCCAGCCATGTATATGGAAACACCGATTGAGATTTACTCAATAGGATAGCTAAAACCTGACAGTAGTGATTTTTTAAATGTTAGAGAAGTAATCCAGACCAAAAGAACAAGATAAGCGAGTGAAAGAGTCAACTTACCTTCAACAAAATTTCGTCATATGCCAAACAAGTCTCCTCCCTGAGTTTTTAATGAAGTGATGCTTCTGGGTCTTTTGGTTCCTCCATATCACCCTGCAATGAAATATCCCATTGGAAAAATTAGATGTATAATTTTTTTAAATGGCAACAATTACTATTCAATACTGAACAATCAGGCTACTGGAACATACATTGTAATAGCCTATATACATTTGTGTAGCACCATAAGAACATCTTAAATTGGGATAAAGACAGCCAAAGTGCACCATCTATATACAATCAGGCTTCTGAACAATAAGTGCCAGTAGCCCAGCAGTACTAATGAAATGAAATAAGACAAATTCAGTTACTTCAGAATAGTAGAACATGGCCAATGGTTGGCCGTATGAAGAAAAAATAAGGATCAAGATGTTTATGTGAAGAAGAACTAAAGTCATATCATCTCCTGCTGCACAACCAGCTACTGGGTCGTGCTCTCTTTTCTAAGCATTATTATCACGGGTGAATTAATTGGGTGCTATACTGCAAAAAATCTTTAATTCCTACGAGCTTGAGGTCCCATCCCTGATGACAGTCAAATCCACTCGTTTCTTCTTCTATCCCATGGCCGTCGTGCATCCTAAGTTATGCCATGAGGGCACTCGGTGTCGCACCATGTGGGTTGGTGTGCCGCCAGGTGAACTGGAGGACTTGCACCACACTGGCGCGGCCCCTGTCTTCACGCCAACCGATGGAGAAGTGGTCGTTTCGGAGGCCAGCGCGCAAGGTGAAGCTTGCACTGCAAGAAATCAAGAAATGCCATTGTTAGAAGAAATTTGTGAGTGGATCCTTAGTTCTGCAGAAGTAATGGTTCAGCATGTCAACATTTCACCTTTCGGGTTCTGAAATTGGATAACTACGTCATCCTTTTAAATGTTGGCCTCTTCAATACCAGGAATGGTGCTGACTCCTACTCTTTTCAAAGTGCTTTGAAGTCTCTTGTCATCAGTGGTCGTGGTCTTGTGCACTTCCTTCTTCTTCCTGTCGTCAGTGGAAGGAAAACTAAGTATAACAAGCGGATAAAGGTTTCATATTCTTGTACTCTAAGCTGATATGCGTACACTAAATGGAATTCACTGAAAGATCAATTTAGAAATGTGACGATATGCGTAGCTAGCATGCTTCAAATTTGGCATTTCTACACAGGATATCAGCAATGGTTCACAGGGCCCACAAATTATTGAGTCTGAGGAAACATTTCAGGTCTGAAACAAACTATTTACACACGTAAACTGGATACCTGTAGAATAGATAACGTGCTGAAAGCGAGAAATGCTACTGCTTGTAGCAAAACCAATGACGCTACCTATGGATGATAGTAACAAGGTTAACATAGAAAGCACATGTGCACGCTGCCCTTGCCTCCAGCACAAGGCACCGGCCATCTTCTTCAGCTTGTCAACATTCATCTGCACGACACACATGAGTTCTTGCGTTAATAACGGGACAGGGGAGCAAAAAAGGGATCTCCCAATACGCTAGTCAACATTCTAAAAACAGTTAGGTGCAAGAAGCAGGGCAGACGACGTGGCAGTGTCTAGTCACTGAGTATTCAGAGCCAACGTTCTAAAAACAGTTAGGTGCTAGAAGCAGGGCAGACGACAAGGCAGTGTCCAGTCACTGAGTATTCAGGCGGCGAGTGCTCTTTAGCCACGAAACAGAGCTATGGCGCACCTGCGAGTTAACAAATCCAACAGCGGTCGATTCGTCCCGACCTAGTGACCCCGAATCCACCTTGAAGGACAGAGCAACCAGATCGAATCTCACGAGCGCTCACTCCACCAAGACGCATCCAGTGAATCCACAGGCAGGACGGATCGATGGCACAGTACCTTTCCTCTCCGTCCATCGACCCACCCGCCAGCCTCGCGACAGAGCATAGCGCTGCAAGGAGAGGAGGAGACAGGCGCTGGGATCTCACCTTGGGCAGGCGACGTCGGCGGCGGCGGCGGCAACCTCGGCGAAGATCTCCCTGGGGTCATGGCCCTCTCAGACCTCGACGGCGGCGATGGCAGACCTCGGCAGCGGTGTCCCAACGGCGACCTAGAGGTCTGCAATGAAGGCGGCGGCGGCTCCTCTAGGACCTCGGCGTCGGCTCCTCTAGCACCTCGGCGGCGGCTCCTCTAGATCCGCGATGGCGGTTGGGGCATGGTTCCCGTCGTCGTAGAGAATAGATCGAGGGCAGCCTTGTTCGTCAGATATTTTTTCGTGTGAGGGGGCCTCGCTCCTGGTTCGTGGCTTCGTGCGAGGGGGCCTCGCTCCCGGTTCGTCCGATTTTTTTCGTGCGAGCGGGCCTCGCTACATGGTCTTCGTCCGGTTTTTTTTCCGTGCGAGGCCTCGCTACGTGGTGGTTGTTCGATTTTTTTCATGCGAGGGGATCGTTAAGGGGAGGTGGGAGGAGGACGAAAAAAAACCAGACGAAGGTGGGAGGTGGGACGAAAAAAACCCGGAACGGAGACTACCAACTGCTCCATTAGGAGTAGATTTTCGTAAGGAGATAGATCATTTGGCCCACATATCGGTGTGTAAAAGTTGGTGGAGGGACGAAATAAAAAACGATGTAGTAAAGATAACAGACGGAGAAGCGATCTGCACGAGAACATGCGTAGCCGTCGACTAGATCATGCAAATATCATAGATCAAAATTAAGAGACTTGCAAATAAACAGGGCATACTAAGATAGATAACTGACAGAGGCAACATCTTTTTCGGAGATAACATTAAACTTCAGTAGATCGACACAAGCAACGAGCGGCACATCAATATACTATAAGATAACTCAACACACGGAACATTTTTACGAGATAACAGTAACTTAAGTAGATGGACAGAAGCGACGTGCATGCCTGCGCTGCGCTTCCCTACAGAGCGAAGGCGGCAGCCGCCGCCGCGGCCCCGGCCGTGCGCAGGATCTGGAAGTAGACCACGGCGCCGACGACCAGCTTAGCGGCTCCCTGCGCGGCCTTGCGTGTGGTGTCCATGTCCCTCGCCTTCTGCTTGTTTCTTCAATGGAAGATATCACCTAGCTACCGATCAAGAGGGAGAAGGTACTTGTTAGCGAGAGAAGGCGAGCTAGGTGGGGAATTTATAAAGACGGAGGTGATCGTGGGGAATGAAATCATTTCGGCCTTGTAAACCGCCCGAAAGGTCGCACCAACTCCCTAGCTGCAACGTAGGGACTAGGTGACACTTTTCGACCTGCACCTAACCACCTCCCGATCTATCCGCATCCTCGTTTCCTCTCAGTTAATCTCGTTTTAATTGCTCAGTGTGCTTGGTCCCACCCAACACGATCCTCCGTTTAGTTAGTGCTTTATATTCAAAAGATTTTTCTTTTGCAAATGAATTTTACTGAAAAGTTAAATTCACCAGCCGAGGCATCTTTCAGTGATAAGCAGGCCATATACCCGATCGCTCGATGCATACGTACACTGGCTAGGAGTATTTTCCGTTAAAAAATTAAAGCTCAAATAAACTTAAATCAGAATACAATGACAATAAATCTAGTCAATATTTTCACCTAAGTTTCAGGATAACATCACAAAGGAAAATATGAACCTATAATGGAAATAGTAATGCAAGGTTTTTGCTCGGTTTTCCATTAATATTTAACCGAGCTTGTTTTGGTTTTCGGCCGGTTTTTCCTATTAACCGGTCAATTCTATTTCTTAATGAATAGGCAGAATTCCTACCGGTTGCCTGGAAAAAAAAAACTATGCAAGCGTCGGGACGTCGATGCATGTTTGGGTCAATGGGGTTCTGCATCGTCGGGAAGGATCAAAGCCGGAGCCTAGAGATACGTACATCGTACTGTGATTTGTTGGCGCGTTTGAGAAGAGTGCCTTGTGCGGGTCGGAGGTGGCAAGCCGCGGCATTGGGAACTATCGGCGGCGGTGAGATCGCGAGGAGTAATTTGCATCGACATCTTGAGCTTCCTGTTATCCTCCTGATTATATTTCTCGGACAGTATTTATCTTATGTGACATTTACATCCTACTCTGAGCGACAAGTAATTCCGGACGGGACGGAGGAATAGATGCATGGATAAGGATCCTTGTGGGTCAGCCGATTCTCAGATTCTGATACTTGGATAAGTATTCTCTCTCTCACACACACATACATAATTCCCTTTGACATGCGGTACTAAACGTAAACCGTATATGAGTTCGAATTAACCAATGTGTTACGTACAGACGTATACATACTCATTTGATCTCAGAATAAAAGGATTTTCTGTAGAGTGGCGCACTATGATCTATATCTTCGTTTCTGGAGGTAGTGTAGCCATTAAAGTTAATGATGACGTTGGCAACTACTTCCAAACGAAGAAAGGATTAAGACAAGGTGACGCAATATCGCCCATGCTATTCAATATAGTGGCGGATATATTAGCTGTCATGATTAAACGCGCCAAGGTTGATGGCAAAATGGATGGAGTAGTGAATCATCTTGTAGATGGTGGTCTCTCTATCCTCCAATATGCCGTCGATACGATTTTCTTCATGCATCATGACCTAGAGAAGGCGAGAAATCTGAAATTAATTTTATCAGCTTTTGAGCAACTCTCAGGTCTTAAGATAAACTTCCATAAAAGTGAGTTGTTTTGTTTTGGCGAGGCTCAAGACGAGGCCCACCTGTACGCTGACTTGTTCGGGTGTAGGTTGGGCCAGTTTCGGATCCCATACTTGGGGATACTGATACACTATTGGAGACTCACAAATGCTGAATGGAAACAAGTCGATGAGAGACTACAAAAAAGACTAAGCACTTGGAAAAGTAAACTGCTATCTCTGAGCGGAAGATTAGTCCTCATAAATTCAGTACTAAGCAACATGATACTATGTATGATTTCTTTGTTCTAGCGCCGAAAGAAGTACTACATAGATTGGATTACTTCCGATCATGATTCTTTTGGCAAGGGGATAGCAAAAAAAAAGAAATATCGACTGGCTAAATGGAGTGTGGTTTGCCATCCCAAAGAACAAGGCAGGTTGGCATTCATGACCTTGAGGTCAAGAATATTGGCCTCCTGGGCAAATGGTTGTTTAAGTTGTTGACGGAAGATGGGGTCCGGCGCCCGCAGGAACCAGGTCGGCCGTCCACTTCTGGCTCCGCCCCTTCAGGTTTCATCCGGCAACATTCGGCTCTCCCCGAACTCGTCTGGCTCCGTTGACCCGGACGTCACCAATCCAACAACTCGGACCACATCCATGCCTCGGGCACAAAAGAGCTAAGTCACGTTTATGCCTTCCGTTTTCACTCCTTTAGAAGTTGCTCATGCCCATGCATGGTGGGTGACCCGCGCCCGGCGCGCTAAGTTCAGACCTCCTCGGGAGACACCCGGAGGCTGGCTCCCGCCCACGTGGGCCCCATCGCCAGCCGACTAAAAGTTGTCCGGCTTGACCAAGTAGCTACCTTTTTCCGAGTCGGCTTAGTACAGTGTATGGCACCAAAGGCCGACTCTTTGGTTTCAGCTACAGAACGCAGCCCGGCTGTCCTGCTAGCAAGAGCAAAAGCTAGAGGTCGCCGGCACATGAAAAACGACGAGGGGAATGCGGCTTGGACGATCCGACTGCATTCTCACCGCCCAGCCGGTTGCATCAACCATGCATATAAATGCCCATCTGGCATCCCTCGTGTTTTACTTCGCACAATTTGTTTCCTTCATGATACAGGTAACCCGGCAGCGCCTCGCGTCTGAAAGCCGGCCAATTCCGCGTCCACGCCCGGCAGCGCCACGCGCCCACCAGCCGGTGGACTCCGCGTCTAGGCCCGGCAGGTGTCGGTGTCAAAACCGGCGGATCTCGGGTAGGGGGTCCCGAACTATGATGCTTGGATCGATGGTAACAGGAGACGAAGGGGACAAGGTTTTACCCAGGTTCGGGCCCTCCTATGGAGGTAATACCCTACGTCCTGCTTGATTATATTGATGGTATAGAGATTACAGAGTGATCTACCACGAGATCGTATGACTAAAACCCTAGATGAGTTCTCCCTCATGATCGTAAAACCCTCCAGCTTATATAGACGCCGGGGGTGCCTAGGGTTTACACATGGTTGGTTACACGTCGAGGGGATAAACATGCCTATTCTACTTTAAACGTGGAGCACACGCCTTGCTTCTAGAAACTTCCCTTCTGGAGTCCGGTCCTTCAAGCGATCCAGTGTCCGGCGAACGGCCCATATAGTCCGGCCCATATTAGATAGGCCGGCCTCCCGAGGACCCCCTAGTCCAGGACTCCCTCAGTAGCCCCCGAACTAGCCTCCAACGCCAAGGGTCCAAGCTCCAGCTGCTTCAAATGATCAGAATCTTCGTCTTGCGAGGCGAGTTCCTTTCTCCGGATAGTAATCGGCAGTTCCTTTAGTCTGGCTTCCATCGACGCATAGTTTTCCCGATCATAGGTCATCCAAACATCATGTGTAACCCGGCCGATAAGGCCAAATGCCAGGGAGCCAGTAGCGCTCTTCTGACAACCTTTCAGACGAAAGGCCGCGGCTCATCATGACCGCTGAGCCAGTTGTACAGACTCATTTAGCGGCTCGAGGCCGTATTTATCGGCACGATCCATCAATACACAGATCGTGCCCCGTTCCATATGGGACATGCTTAATCATGCGCGTGTAACGCCGCGCTCACCTCGGGAAGTGGAGAGATTCACGGCGTGATGGAGGGAGGCTAACCGGTAGCGGCCCTTAATAAAAAGGGAAAAACCCCAAGGCTTATCCACACTCCTCCCTTCGCATCCTCGCCTCTCTAGACTCCCGAGCTCACCGTGCCCAGATCTAGGTTTCACATTCTTCTCCTTCCGAGGTCAGCCATGGCCAGCGGCAAGTGGGAGGTCTCCACAGTCACAGACAAGGATATCCGGGAGCTCAAGAGCGCCGGATACATCCCTGCCAACGTCTTCCACCGTGCCGCCGAGGAGGGCCAGGCGATTCCCACCCCTAAACAAGGGGAAAGGGTGGTTTTCGTCCCCCATTTCATCCGGGGATTAAGCTTCCCACTTCACCCCTTTGTGAGGGGTCTGATGTTCTTTTACGGGCTCGATTTCCACGACCTTCCGCCGAACTCCTTCATGCACATATCTGCATTCATCACTGTCTGCGAGGCTTTTCTGCGGGTGGAGCCGCACTTCGGATTATGGCTTAAGACCTTCAACATTAAGCCGAAGTGTGTTGCCAGCGCGTACGCGGACTGCGGCGGGGCAGTCATCGGCAAACTCCCATGCGCAGTGTGGCCGTCTGGCACCTTCATCGATACCATTAAGACCTGGCAGAAGGAGTGGTTCTATATCACTGAGCCAAAGGAGGAAGAGGGCGGAACTGTTTCTGCTGAATGCGGAACTGTTCCTGCCGAATTCAGGTCCGGCCCCCAACCAGACTGACCTCGTGGGTCCGAAAGGGCCTGGATTGGGGGTCGGCTACCGAAGTAGAGGACCCGCAGAGGCGCATTGCCTCCCTAATGAGGGAAGGCGTTGGCCTGACCAATGTGGTCCAGGTAATGCTTCGGCGACATGTCCTGCCCTGCCATCGCCGGAGTTCTCCTATGTGGGATTACTGGACCGGCGACGACCCTACAGTTCGTCGACTCTTCCGCACCACGCGGGAGAAACTATGGAAGGTGCTGTTCAAGGCGCAGAAGGACTGGCCGGACGAGGAGGAAGACCAGGGCTTGAATGCTGCCAAGCCTCCTTCCAAGGTATGTTATGATTTCGATAGATCGGCTTTATTCTTCCATAGGTCACCTAAGGATTGTCCGATCACTTCTGCAGGAATGGCTAAAAAAAGCCAAGGACTTCAAGAGTCCGGCTCCACAGCCCGAGGATCCCCGGTCCCCGCTGCTATTGGAGATGTTCATCGTGGCGCCCTACAACGCGCCAGAGAAGAAAGAAAAGAAGAAGAAGACGGGCCGAGCTGGCCTGCGCACTAAGGACCAGCTAGAGGCTGAGTCCAAAGAGACCCATGCCTCCTCGAATCCAGAGGAGGAAGAGGAGGAAGAGGAGGACGAGGTCGAGGGGGGAGGCGATTCCCCCCTTACAAGAAAGAGGGCGACGTCACCGGACGCCTTGGAGGATGAACTTCCTCCAGCCCAGAAGAAAGCACGCCGGTCACAGGCGATCCTGTCCGACGATAGTTTGGCCTCGGACACCAAGTCCGAGGGGTTCAAGAGGGTTCCGCGAAGGACCCTCAGGGTTAAGCCCCCACCTCGAAGGTATAGATCCGAAGACCTTGCAAATACCAAGTTTCGTTAATATATTTAACATGCGGGCGTCAATTGACTTGCAGCCCGCCCCGCATCCTTCCCACCGGCCAAAGCTCGGACGGGGAGACCCCGCCCGCCGATCTAGCGGAGAGAGGAAACGCGTCGCACCCTTCCCCTCCAGATGCCAATAAGGAAGGCACGGAGGTGTCATCCCAACAGGCTCCCCTGGAGCCGAACACTGGAGGCGGGGGCGACGAGATAATGGCCGAGGTTAATACCTCGGCCACCGAAGACCCGGGGGAGAAGACCCTCCCGGATACCGAGGAGACCGGTCAGGGAACTGTCCAGTCACCTCCACAACTGTCTCCGGAGCACATCATGTGTCCGGAGACACAGCTTCAATCCCCGACTGGGGATCGGGCTAACCGACCCCCACCGGTGCCTCCGACCACTGAGTGGCCGGCCATGGGGGAGGCTCTATCCAGCGCCTCCATCTCCGAGGAGCACCGCACCCTTATGGGTACGGTGCTGCAGAGCATTCGGTCCGTGGATACCGGACTGAAAGCGGCCTTCAACGGCCTCCTAACGGGTTTTCAGGTAAACAATGTAATGCCCCGTTTTTTGTAAGTCATTGATATGTTTAAGTAGTTGTTTATATACATAGCAGCCCCCGAGCCCTAGGTAAGTTTGAAAAACTTACCTGGGGGTCAAGACAAAAAAAATCCTTATCCGAACTAGACTATGCTCAGATTGTTCGGTCATTCGTTTAAGGAGACCAGGCACAGGATTATGATAATTCGGAGGTCTGTGAACTCATATGAGTTTTTCGCATTTTTTGCAGGCATCGGCGGCGTCCGATAACGCCGCTGAAATAGAGGAGCTGAATCGGAAGCTTAAGAACTCCGATGACGAGCTTAACGCTCTAAACTGAAGATTCGACGAGGCTCAAGGTAAGCGGAATGAAGTATCTAAACTTCATGTTTCCGTTCTATCAACACGGATGCTTAATATAAGTCAATGCTTATGCAGCCTCGGCGAAAGAGATGGAGAAGCTCAAGGCCGAACTCAAGAAGGCAAAGCAGGAAACTGCTGTAGAAAAGGCGGCGGCCCAAGAGGCCGTAGCCGCACTATCTGCCTTGAGAGCAACCAGCGACAAGCACCAGGCTCGAGTGGAGGAGGTCCAACAGGAGCTTAAGGACGCCAGCAAGAAGTGCGAGGCCCTGGAGCTGAAAGCAAAGGAGCAGGCTGCCGAACTATCCACCCTAAAAAACGATCTTCAAAAGGAGCGGGTGGATAGGCGGACCTTTGAAGAGGAAATCAGCCAGGCCCAGGCTATACTGAGTGGTAAGCCATATTTACTGCAGTGTGTCTTCGGAGATGATAGGTTCAAAGCTCTTACCCAAGTATGGCGTTCCGTAGGCGCCGGCTTGGACCTCCAGAAGAGCGCAGCGGACGCGAAGCAGTTCTATGCTTCGCGGGGAGAAGGAGATGAAGCCCGTGTTTTCTGGGCTCAATTCGAAGCCCACGAGCGAACACCTCTCCTGAATGAGCAACTGAAGCAGCTGTTAGAGCTGCAGAAGGTGGCGGAACTGGCCATGAAGGATCTCTGTATCCGGCTGTGGCCCGATGAGCCAATTCCCGACAGTTACTTCGGCCTGGTGCAGAAGCTGAGCGACGCCACTCCTCGGATCGACGCATTGAGGAGGTCTTCTTGCATCGAGGGGGCAAGGATGACCTTTGCGAAGGCCAAGGTACACTGGCCGGGGCTGGATCCGATGAAGGTGGCCACTGCTCCTCCGCCGCCTGGAAAAGAGTATAGGTGCCCCGAGCGGTACTTCTCCGGAGTTATGGAGGGTGCTCAGGCCATAGAGTCACAGTGTCGAAGAGATACTGTGTATGAGTAAACGGTTATGTAATATGTCCGATAACTTTTTGGAACGCGTTTTTATGTATATAAAGTTTGCATGGTTTATCATGTCTTGTATGTTTTGCATCCTTTATAACTTCTTTTGTGGCCGGTTAAATCTGAAGGCTGCGAGTCGTCGGCTTCAGCCCCCAGGTAGATACTACGTGGGGTGTCGCTTCCAAAACGCACTATAACCCTTAGCCGAACTATCGGTACTCGAAGGCGGTAGTGCGGGGTGGACTAGGCAATCGGACCAGAATGCTTTATTACCTTCACTTAGCCGTAGGAGCGCGAGAAAGGAGTGCAGGAGGCCGATAAATAGCCCCCAGGAGTTTGTGATGTTCGGACGAGCCGTGGCCAAAGCCTATATCACATGGTTCGGACTAATACCGAACCCATCGCATTACACGGAGTAACCTCTGACGAGATTAAGTTAAGCTCGGAATCGCAGACCGGTTCTCGCATACCGTGACAGTCAGTTTTCGGCTTTCTCCGCTGAGGCGCTTGACCAGACTAGCCGGAAGCACAATCGCAGCGGTGCTCCCTTTGCCCCTTTAGCCGAACGAGCGGAACATAAAGGGGCAAGCATAGGAGCCGGGCAACCCAACATTTGACCCAAGACACAGTTCGGAACCAATGCATATAAAGCGGAACTCCAAGACGCCGAATACAAAATCAATTGTGCACAGGGCGATTTTAAGAGCGAGCCCCCGGTCTATTAGCCGGTTGCTTCGCAAAAGTATACCAAACAGGCTCGCCAGAAAAGAAGGAGAAAAATAGAGAATATGCTTAAAAAACGTCAAACGAGCGTGCATAATATATCTATATTATACTAAACCATTCTTTTCACTCAAAGTGCTGATACAATTGTGTACAGGTATAGAAGATAAAATATAAATCTTACAGGAGGGTGCTGCGCTAAGGGTCTTCGATTTGTGGCCTGACGTCCGCGATATGCCTTGCAGCGTATCCTCTCCTGCGACCACCAGGACGGTGTATACCTTGATAGGTGTGCTGTTCGGCGAACAGACTATTGTAGAAGAGTCTTGAGAAGTCGCCGAAATTTGAACAAGCTTGACGCCTTAGTGGGTACTTGACGGTACCTGCCATGTGTCCGAAGACATGTTTGAGGGTGATAGTTCGGTCTAGCCGAAGACTTACCCTACATCAATGTTCCTCCACCGTTGCCCATGGAATTTCAAGCCCGAAGTTATGCACCCTCGGCACGTATTGTGCGGGAAATGGGGCCATGTGGTGGGGGGGAGAATCCCTATTTATTGGGAGGGGAAGCTTCTGGAATTTCGGTTTGAGACCGAGCTCGCTTCCCAGCCTTGGATGCCTTGACGGCGGACGTCGGCGTCTGCCGGTCATCGGTGTAATGGAATTCGGCCGCCAGGGCCAACGCATGTTCCTCAGTTCGGAGTGACCGCTCTGTATTGCCATTGACAGTGATGACCCCTCGGGGGCCAGGCATTTTGTGCTTGAGGTATGCGTAGTGTGGAACGGCGTTAAAGCGGTCGAACGCCGTACGGCCGAGCAGGGCGTGATAGCCGCTGCGGAATGGTACTATGTCGAAGATCAAATCCTCACTTCGGAAGTTGTCGGGCGAGCCGAACACAACTTCCAGGATTATAGAGCCTATACATCGGGCTTCAACGCCTGGGATCACTCCTTTAAAGGTAGTGTTACTGGGCTTGATCCTTGATGGATCTATGCCCATCTTTTTCACCGTATCTGAGTAAATCAGATTGAGGCTACTTCCACCATCCATTAGGACTTTGGTTAGGTGGTACCCGTCTATGATCGGGTCGAGGACAAGTGCGGCCGAACACCCATGACGGATACTGGTCGGATGGTCACATCGATCAAAAGTGATCGGATGTGCCGACCAGGGGTTATACTTCGGGGCTACAGGCTCTATGGCGTAGACATCCCGAAGGGCGCGTTTCCTTTCCTTTTTCGGTATATGAGTGGCGTAAATCATGTTTACTGTCTTTACTTCTGTGGGGAATTTCTTTTGACCGCCACAGATCGGACCCCGAGGTTCATCCTCGTCCTCGCTGCGTGAGCTCTTGCCTTGGTCCTCGGTAGCGAGCTTGCCGGCCTGTTTGAAAACCCAACAATTACGATTGGTGTGATTGGCGGGCTTCTCCTGGGTGCCATGTATCTGGCAAGGCCGCTCCAGAATCTTGTCCAGCGGGGTAGGTCCGTCGTGTTTGCCTTTAGGAGGCTTTTTCCGCTGCCCAGAGCGGTTGTTGCGAAATCCGGCGTTTACAGCCGTGTCATCGGCATCGCTGTTATTATACCGGCGCTTGTTTTTGTTGCGCTTTGGTTTCCCGTTTCCATCCCGTACTTCGGAGGTTCCAGGGTCTTCGGGGTTATGGCTGCGTCTGGCAAGCCAATTATCCTCGCCCGCGCAAAAGCGGGTCATGAGTGATGTGAGGGCGGACATTGTCCTGGGTTTGTCTTGGCTGAGCTATCGAGCTAGCCATTCATCCCGAATATTATGCCTGAAAGAGGCTATAGCTTCGGCGTCTGGGCAGTCTACGATCTGGTTTTTCTTGGTCAGGAAATGATTCCAGAATAGCCTCGCGGACTCTCCGGGTTTCTGAACGACGTTACTTAGATCGGAGGAGTCCGGTGGCCGGACATAAGTGCCCTGGAAATTAGATCGGAATGCCTCTTCTAGGTCCTCCCAACATCCAATGGAGTTTTCGGGGAGGCTATTTAGCCAGTGCCGAGCTGGCCCCTTGAGCTTTAGGGGCAGGTATTTGATGGCGTGGAGGTCATCTCCTCGTGCCATGTGGATGTGGAGGAGGAAATCCTCAATCCATACGGTTGGGTCAGTTGTCCCGTCATATTGCTCTATGTTTACGGGTTTAAACCCTTCTAGGAACTGATGCTGCATTACCTCATCTGTAAAGCACAGTGGGTGTGCGGCGCCTTTACCCGAGCTATAGTGTGCCGATGATCGGCGGCTACTCTAGCTCGGTTTTGTTCCCGACTTTCATTGTGGTCGAACCGAGACCGGTACCCTTCCCGTCTCTCGGGTGAGTATCTTCTGGAGCCGTAGATGGATCGTGTACGGCCTGCTCTATGGTCCAGGTCATGGCGCAGGTCGAACCTGTCATCGGGCTCTAGTGGCTCCTTTCCATGTCTACGGGGTATCGTCGGCCTATAGCCGGTATCATCAGCCGTCCGATCTCGTCCTCGAGGAGGGCGGTCTAGTTTGTCGTATGGAGTATGTTCGGGAGACGGCGTATTGGAGAGCTCGTCATCGAACTGTGGCAGCAGCCGTCGGCGCGGGTAGCTCTTTGGTTGGTCCGATAGGCCGGCGCCGAACTCCTCCTCCGCTGAAAGGACTCGTGTCCATCGGTGATTGAGGTCGTCTTGTTCGACTTTGAGCTGTCGCTCCTTTGCTCTCAGGCTGCGAGCTGTGGATATCAGCTGTTGTCTGAACAATTCCTGATCTGCAGGATCGTTGGGGATGGCCAAGTCATCGGCATCCGCATTATCCTCCCCCTCGATAGAGCGGAGGTAGTCGTCGGCCAGAGGATCATCTGGGTCATCGGGGTTGCGGTGGTCTGCGGGATCCTCCTGACCCTCCAACGGGTTACCGGGGATTTCAGGGCGGCCGATGTCCTCTGGAGTATCATCGTTCCCTGTGCCCTCAATAGACTTGCGCCACTTTTTCCCTTTGGACCGTTTATTCGGTTTCCGGCGCCTTGACGGCACTTCGTCCGATTTATCGCCATTGCTTTTTGGAGTGTCCACCATGTACACGTCGTATGTGGAGGTGGCCGTCCACTGTCCGGTCTTGGCAGGGGCATAGGAGTGATCTTCCTCGTCCATGTACCCTGCCTCCTCGGAAGCGTAGTCTAGCATGTCGGTTAAATCCTCGACAGTGGCTATCAAGTGGGTGGTGGGTGGGAGGAAAAATCCATCCCGACCCGTCTGAAGACCGATCTGAGAGCAGATCGGGATTGGGTCGTCGTTGATTTTCATCGATGAGATCCGATCTAGAGCCTCGTCGAGTATCGAGAGCTCGATCGGACCGGTCTGCCCAGAGCTTCCGGAGTCAACCTCCGATGCATCCGTGCAGGGGGTGTGTTCGGCAAGAACGGGTGTTCGGCTGTCGGGCGCTATGACCTGATCCGAACTTAAGATCGGGCCTCCACCAGGGCAGATCCCATAGGCAGAGCCGGAAGATGAGTCCGAGGTTAAAGCCTCAGGGTCTTCGGGCATGGAAGGTGAGACTGCAAGCCCGGTCAGTAATAGATCGCCGCGGGAGTCTACGGAGAACTCTAAGTTCCCGAATCTGACCTCCTGATCAGGGGCGAAACTTTCGACGCGGCCAAGGCGGCCGGTCGGGTCGGCGTGCAGCACTATGCTGCCGAAAGCGAAGATCTGTCCAGGGACAAAAGTCCCTGTGTTGCGGACCTCTTCGTTAACGACTAGGCGAACCATCGATTCCTTCTGGCGATCACAGTGGAACTCTCAATGAAAGCACCAATGTCGGTGTCAAAACCGGCGGATCTCGGGTAGGGGGTCCCGAACTATGATGCTTGGATCGATGGTAACAGGAGACGAAGGGGACAAGGTTTTACCCAGGTTCGGGTCCTCCTATGGAGGTAATACCCTACGTCCTGCTTGATTATATTGATGGTATAGAGATTACAGAGTGATCTACCACGAGATCGTATGACTAAAACCCTAGATGAGTTCTCCCTCATGATCGTAAAACCCTCCAGCTTATATAGACGCCGGGGGTGCCTAGGGTTTACACATGGTCGGTTACACGTCGAGGGGATAAACATGCCTATTCTACTTTAAACGTGGAGCACACGCCTTGCTTCTAGAAACTTCCCTTCTGGAGTCCGGTCCTTCAAGCGATCCAGTGTCCGGCGAACGGCCCATATAGTCTGGCCCATATTAGATAGGCCGTCCTTCCGAGGACCCCCTAGTCCAGGACTCCCTCAGCAGGGCCCCACACCAATTAGCCGCCGGACTCCCCGTCCGCATCCGGCAGGGCTCCGCGCCCACCAGCCGGCGGACTCTGCGTCCGGGCCCGGCAAGGCCCTTTGCCCACCAGCCGGCGTACTCCCCGTCAGCGTCCGGTGGGGCCCCGCGCCCACCAGCCGGCGGACTCCCCGTCCGCGCCCGGCAGGGCCCCGCGCCCATCACCCAGCGGATTCCGAGTCCACGCCCCGCAGCGCCCCGTGCCCTCCAGCCGGCGGACTCCGCGTTCGCGCCCGGCAGGGCCCCGCGCCCATTAGCCGGCGGACTCTGCGTCCGCATCCGGCAGGGCTCCGCGCCCACCAGCCGGCGGACTCCCCGTCCGCGTCTGGCAGGGCCCTGCGCCCACCAGCCGGCGGGCTCCCTGTCCGCGCCCGACAGGGCCCCGCGCCCATCGGCCGGCGGACTCCGTGTCCGCGCCCGACAGGGCCCCGCTTCCATCAGCCGGTAGACTCTGCGTCTGCGCTCGACAGGGCTCCGCGCCCAGCAGCTGGTGGATTCCCCATCCGCGCCCGGCAGGGCCCCGCGCCCAGCAGCCGGCGGACTCCGCGCCCATGCTAGGCAGGGCCCCGCGCCCACCAGCAGGCAGACTCCGCGTCTGTGCCCGGCAGGGCCCAGCGCCCACCAGCCGACGGACTCAGCTTCAACGCCTGGCATTCACGACAGCGAAGACCTTCCGCCGGACTCTTCGAGTCGCCCGGAGGCTCGGAGGCTACACCCAGTGGGTGCGCTGGCGCCCCCCCACTGGAAGCAAGCCGCGCCGGCTACGGCCCGCAGCCGACCGTCATCAACAAACTATGCGACGACAACAGCGAAAACCCTCCGCCCGACTCTCCAAGTCGCCCGGAGGCTCGAAGGCTACTGTCGGGGGGATGACCCCCAGGTAGGCTCAAGGAGACGAAACAACATTTCAAAACATCGGGGCGGCCAATGCCCCCCGGTCAAGCTGCTCTGGCTGGCTCGCCGGTCTGGCTGGCTCCCAGGTCAGCCGGCTCCCAGGTTTGATGGCTCCCAGGTCGGTCGGCTCCCCGGTCCAGCTGGCTCCCAGGTTGGCCGCCTCCGAGGTCGGCCGGCTCCCCAGTCTGGCTGGCTCCTAGGTTCGTCCGGCTCCTAGGTTGGCTGGCTCCCCGGTCCGGCTGCTTCAGCTGGCTACCCATCCGACTCCGCGGCTGGCGCCCCGGTCTGGCTAGCTCCCTAGTCAACTGGCTCCCTGGTCCGGCCGGCTCCCAGGTCGTCCGGCTCCCCGGTACGGCTGACTCCCAGATTGGCCGACTCCTAGGTCGGCTGGCTCCCCGGTCCAGCTGGCTCCCTGGTCCGGCCGGCTCCCAGGTTGGCCAGCTCTCAGGTCGGCCGGCTCACCCGCCCGGCTGGCTCCCAGGTTGGCCGGCTCCCCAGTCCGGCAGGCTCTCATGTTGGCCGACTCCCAGGTCGGCTGGCACCCCGGTCCGGCTGGCTCCCAGGCTGTTCGGCTCCCAGGTTGGCCGTCTGCTTGGTCCGTCTGGCTCCCAGGTTGTCCGGCTCCCAGGTTGGCTGGCTCCCCGGTCCAGCTGCTCCCGCTAGCTCCCCGGCTAGCTCCCCGGTCCTGCCGGCTCCCAGGTCAGCCGGCTCCCAGGTTGGCCGACTCCTAGGTTGGCTGGCTCCCCGGTCCGGCCGGCTCCCCGGTCCCGCTGGCTCCCAGGTTGGCCGACTCCCAGGTTGGCTGGCTCCCCGGTCCGGCTGCTCCAGCTGGCTCCCCGTCCGGCTCCCCGGCCGGCTTCTCCAGCTGGTCAGCTACGCGAAGTAAACCGCAACGTCCTGTCGGACACGACATAAAGACACTATAGCCTGTGTGACAGGTCACTTCACTGCGCTCCAATCGTGGTGCACTATGGCCTGCGTCATGCGTCATCTCGCATGACCATTCCAATAGTGGTGCACTAATGCCTGCATCGTACGTCATCTCACATGTCATCTTCAATAGTGTCTAGTTGGCCATGTGGGCCACCCCTTGTCCCCTGGGCCTCCCTTTATAAGAGGCACCAAGGGAGCTCACCGATGGCAAAAAAAGGCCTCTCAAGGCTCTCACGCACATTCCAAGGGGCTCTAATGCCCACCATTCTCTCCCTCTCGCACGCTCACGTGAGGCCAAGGTAAGGAGCTCACAGCTCCCTCTTCCTCCCCAAATACAGCTCCAGGAGCAACCCTGTACTGCGAGATATACACCTCATACATACATCAGACATGCAGGACTAGGGGTATTACCTCCCCGCGAGGGCCCCGAACCGGGGTAAACCACCGTGTGATGTTGCCCAATCCCGTCCCGGACCTCCACCGCAGCCTTGCTCTCACCCCGATAAGAAACCCCCCGGCATCTGCCGTGACAAAACGACGACACATATCATCTCAAAAAACAGCCCAACACGATATACACATGAAAAAAAAGCAAAAACATAATTAAAATCCAAACCAACATGGATAAAACAAAAACTAAACAACATACCAAAATAAATTGTTAAAGAAAAAAAGTTAATTCCACTAATGAAGAACGACGTGGCGAAGCGCGCGTTAGCTTCTAGTTATAACTTATAGCAAAACGAAAGGGCACTAGTAGAAAACGGGACACTAGTCCCGGTTCGTAAGGGCCTTTAGTCCCGGTTGTGCAACCGGGACTAAAAGGGCAACATGTGGCCGTTGCTTAGCGCTCAGGCAGGAGGACCTTTAGTCCCGGTTGGTGTTACCAACCGGGACTAAAAGGCCGCCAGCGTCAGCCCCTGCCAAGCGCTGGGGTTTAGGTTTTTTTTTAAAGGAGGGGTTTTGGAGGGTTTAGGGGTTTCATACATTCAAGTTGATGCTAGCTACTAATAGCAATGAAGAAACCGTTACACAACATCGTCATGAATATAGAGAAGTGACATCTTTCTCCGTGCTTGGTCGAACAACAAGTTTTCGTATATATATTCGACGCTACTACATATAGTACACGTTGATGCGTATGTACAATATAACATCTCTTATGATCCTTTTTTAGCTATGACCTCTTCAAGAAAGAATCCCGCCAATTCCTCTTGAATTGCTCGTATGCGATCCTTTGGTAGGAGTTCGTCCCGCTTCCGTTGGATCTAATTTAAAGAAGGGGGTCAATATATATATATATATATATATATATCTTAATGAAACTCAACACAATTGATGGTAATAAACTAAAATTGTGAATATTGTTTACGTACTTCAAGTTGTTCTAAGATTCTGCCCGTCTCACAGGTCGTCTGAAGAATGAACTCGCAAACGTGGTATCCCCATAAATTAGTCCCGGATTCCTGCCTCGAGCACTTTACGAGAATAGAGTTCAATCAAAATAATAATCAAGCATGATAATGGTATTGAAACTAGAATGAAAGAGATGCGCGGAGCTAGCTAGTACTAGTTACATTGAGTGGTTCAAATTGCAGCTCATCTTTCCATTCACCCCTAACCTTCTTGGTGAACTCTTTCCAAACCTTGCCCGGCAAAGAAAATGAATAAATGAGTTATTAATTACTTGATATCAGGAAATGAACGAAAGTTGCCGATATAGTGCGATAATGATTGAAATTACCTCTGCAGCATTTTTTTCAGGTCCGCCCACATCTCAGGGTCTTTACGTAACGAGTCCATGACAAGTACTCTTCCTGCTCCTGGTTAGATGTCGGCTGTGACGCCCACAGGCCACGTGGCCTCGTTCTATCTCCCCGCCGTCCATCCGCCCCTCTCGACGGCCGCGCGCTCCCACCGTCCCACTGCGCGCCCCCCCGCCTGCACGACCGCGCCGCTCCGGCCTGCGGCTCCGCATCTTCTTGCCGGCCGCTCCTCCGCCCGCGTGCGCTACCGCGACCGCACGTCCCGGCCTTCACGCCGCTCGCTGCTGCGCGTCCGTCCGCCTGCCGCGCCTTCCCGGCACTGCCTCATCACGCCGCACGCGCTAGCTCCGCCTCCACTCGCCCCGGCGCCTGCGCTAGCGCCCGCCTCGCCCCTGGCCGCGCCCCTGCGCGCCGTCCCGCCCATGGCTACGCCTCCGTGAGCTGCCACACCGCCCAGCGCCGCTCGGCCGCCTCCGCTCCACCTCGTACCCGCACCGCGCCTCTCCGCTCCACCTCGTACCCGCACCGCGCCTGCGTTGCGCCGCTTGGTCCCGCTCCCACCTCCTTAGCCTGCTCCGCCCGACGGTTCTGCCCGCTCGGCCTGCGGCCCAGTCGCCCGCCGGTCACATCTGCTCCGCCCGCCGGCTCCGTCCGCTCCGCCTGTGGCTCGGCCGCTCGCCGGTTGCGCTGGTCCCGTGCCCAGCTTGTCTGCACGCCTGGCCGGCTCCTGCCCCGCGTGCCGGGCCGGCTCCCGCGCTTTAGCCGTCACTGGCCGGCTTCCACTCCTTGGCCCGGTGCCGCCACGCGGTTCCCCGCGTCTCGCGCCCCAGCCGGCTCTCGCGCCGCTTCGACAGCTCACGTGTGGCCGGCTCCTGGAGTAAAATTCAGAAAAGGAAGTGGGGAGTCGGCTACCAAAAATAAAAGCCAAACTTGAAGAAAAAAGAGCCAGCCCGCGTCACCGCTCGGTCGGCTGACCTGCCTGCCTGCGTCGCTGCCTGGCCAGCTGGCCTACCCGCCTGCTTCAACTCCGGGTCGGCTGGAGAGCCAGCCTGGCCGCCCATCCACTTCGACGCTCGGCCGGTCGGACTCGGCCGGCTGGCACACCCATCGGCCGTCCGGAGGCTCGGAGGCTACACCAAGTGGGTGCGCCAGCGCGCCCAGCTGGCAAAAAGCCTCGCCGGCTGCAAGCCGGCAGCCGGGTGTCATCGACAACCCCCGCCTCGCCTACGCGAAAATCAATGTGAGCTCTTCACCCGCATATCTTTGCACCGTAAACACAAACGGATAACCCGAGCGACCCTCGGGTTTGTCGCTGCATTTATTTAGATGCTTAACAGTTCACCCCCGCGCCAGCTAGTCTCGGGCCGGGGGCTGGCCTTTTGGCCTGATACGTTCGTTCCCACAAGACGGCTTAGTAGCGTGTATGGTACCGAAGACCCACTCTTTGTCTCAGCTACAGACCGCACTGCGGCTGTCCAGCTAGCGAGAGCAGAAGCTGGAGGTCACCCCACGCGAAAAACATCCGGGGAGAAAACGGCTTGGGCGACCCAGTCGTTTCATTCGTGAGTATCTGCTTTGTTGAGTATACTCCCAGAGTCCGAGTACTGTACGCTCCAATCCACGGCCCACTCTTCGCCTCAGCCCCAGATCGTCTCCCGGCTGTCCGGCTGGCAAGAGCAAAATCCAAAGAATGGAGAGGACATGAAAAAGACTGAAGGGGCCTCGGACGAAACCGAGTCGGCACCCTCAGCATAAAACTTGCACTGCCAAAACCAAATATTTGACATATCTGCGTCGATTAACCTTGTCTTTTGCACGATCATTTCCATGGCGAACCCCCCCTCGCCCGGAGGCTCAGAGGCTACAGCCAGCGGGTGCCCTGGCACGCCCCGCTAGAAACAGCCAGCCGGTGGACTCCGCGTCCTCGCCCGGCAGGGCTCCGCGCCCATCAGCCGGTGGACTCTACGTCCGCGACCGGCAGGGCCCCGCGCCCATCAGCCGGTAGACCCCGCGTCTGCGCCCGGTAGGGCCACGTGCCCACGAGCCGGCGGACTCCGCGTCCGCGCACGGCTGGGCTCCGCGCCCATCAGTCGGCGGACTCCGCAACCGCGCACGGCACGGCTCCGCGCCCGCGCACGGCTGGGCTCCGCGTCCGCGCCAGGCAGGGCTCCGCGCCCATTAGTCGGCGGACTCCGCGTCCGCGCACGGCAGGGCTCCACGCCCACCAGCCGACGGACTCCGCGTCCGCGCCCGGCATCCTCTACGCCTCTGTCTGCTTCAGCAACAGCACAAAACCTCTGCCCGACTCTTCGAGTCGCCCGGAGGCTCAGAGGCTACACCCAGCGGGTGCGCTGGCGCTCCCCCACTGCAAACAACCAGCCGGCAGACTCCGCATCTGCGCCCACCAGCCTGGCGGAACCCCGCTTCATCGACAACATCGCTGACATTGCCGCGCGCTTCACGGCGGTCGCCTA
Organism: Elymus sibiricus; assembly: GCA_039707655.1. Classification (NCBI taxonomy): domain Eukaryota; kingdom Viridiplantae; phylum Streptophyta; class Magnoliopsida; order Poales; family Poaceae; genus Elymus; species Elymus sibiricus. Next base: position 33,762,358 of record CM077663.1, on the reverse strand, counting down.
CCCAAAGGTCCTGGAGGCTCGACCTCGCAATGGCCACCCCGCGTGTCGTTCGTCCTCCCGCGTGTGCCTCACCCGCTGCTCCGACCGCGTAGCTGCGGCCCGTCATGTTGGTTGCGTCTCTAGCACCCGTGTTCGGTCGCGCATCTCGCCGGCGTGCCAGTGTACCCGCGTGTCATCCCCTGCATCGCATCACTCCGACTCTGGCCCCTCGCCGCTGATACGTCCATCATGCATCATGAATGCTTACTGATATTTATACTATCTTGGTTATTATTCCTTATTTTGATATAATTCTTATACCTTTTCTCTCTGAATATGCAAGGTACATCACAAAGAGGGAAATCTCTGGAAGCTGGAATTCTGGACCTGAAAACAAAGAAAATGGCAGAAAATTCACTTGACTCCAAATGGCCTGAAATTCTACGAAGAATTTTTATGGAATATATAAGAATTTTTTGGCCAAAAATATACCAGAAAGGGGCGGCTAGTTGGCTACGAGCCAACAGGGCGCGACCCACCCCCTGGCCGCGCCCTGTTGGGTAGTGGTGGCCCTGCAGCTCCCCTGGCCCCCCTCTTGTCCTATATGTTGTGGTTTGACCTAGAAAAAAATCATAAGATTACTTTCGGGACGAAGCGCCGCCGCCTCGATGCGGAAACCTGGGCAGAGGCCCTTTTTCTCTCGGGCAGAGAGATTCTGCCTGGGAAATTTCTCTCCGGGAGGGGGAGATCGAAGCCATCGTCATCACCAACGCTTCCTCCTTCGTGGGAGGACCAATCTTCACCAGCACCATCTCATCTCCAACCCTAGTTCATCTCTTGTATTCAATCTTTGTCTCAAAACCTCAGATTGGTACCCGTGGGTTACTAGTAGTGTTGATTACATCTTGTAGTTGATGCTTGTTGGATTAATTGGTGAAAGATATTATGTTCAGATCGTTGATCACCATCATTACACCTCTGATCTTGAACATGTTGATGAGGTGTGAGTAGTTACTATTGTTCCAGAGGACATGGGATAAGTCTTGTTACAAGTAATCATATGAAGTTGGTATTCGTTCGATATTTTGATGATATGTATGTAGTTTCTTCTCTTAGTGGTGTCGTGTGAACGTCGACTACACGATACTTCACCATGTTATGGGCCTAAGGGAAGGCATTGTGAAGTAATAAGTAGATGATGGGTTGCGAGAGTGACAGAAGCTTAAACCCCAGTTTATATGTTGCTTCATGAGAGGCTGATTTGGATCCACACGTTTCATGCTATGGTTAGATTTTTCTTAATTCTTCTTTCGTAGTTGCGGATTCTTGCGAGAGGGGGTAATCATAAGTGGTAGCTTGTTCAAGTAAGAACAACACCTTAGCACCGGTCCACCCACATATCAAATTATCAAAGTAGCGAACGCAAATTAACTCAACATGATGAACATGACTAGACAGAAATCCCATGTGTCCTCGGGAGCGCTTGCTTCATATAAGAATACTTCCGGCCTGTCCTTTGCTATAAAAAGGATTGGGCTACCTTGCTGCACCTTGGTTACTATTGTTACTTGTCACTTGTTACGAAATATCTTGCTGCTAAACTATCTACTACTGTTACTGACAGCACTTGCAGAGAATACCTTACTGTAATCGCTTATCATTTCCTTCTGCTCCTCGTTGGGTTCAACACTCTTACTTATTGAAAGGACTACGATTGATCCCCTATAGTTGTGGGTCATCAAGACTCTTTTTTGGCGCCGTTGCCGGGGAATGAAGCGCCTCTGGTAAGGAAACATTTTCGCTACGTGCTAAAATTTACTGTTACTTGTTGCTATGGACGGTCACCCTTTGAGTGGCTTGTTCGGGGCATCTTCGCCTCGAATGGAAGTGGAAAAGGTTGCTCCTCAACCTACTAAAAATATTTATTATGAGATTCCTTCGGGTATGTTAGAGAAACTGCTAGCTAGTCCTTATGATTGCGCGACTCATCCTGATTATCATTTAATATTTGTCGATGAGGTTTGTGGATTATTTAAGCTTGCAGGTTTGACTGGAGACAAAGTTAAGAAGAAGGTTTTCCCTTTATCTTTGGAGAGAAAGGCATTGATGTGGTACAGGCCATTGGATGTTACAGGATCATGGGACTGGAATCGCTTGAAGCTGGAATTTCATCAGAAGTTTTATCCTATGCATCTAGTCCATCGTGATCGGAATTTCATTTATAATTGCTGGCCTCGTGAAGGAGAAAGTATCTCTCAAGCTTGGGGGAGGATTAAATATATGATGCATACCTGCCCCAACCATGAGCTCTCAAGAGAAATGACTATACAAAAATTTTATGCTCGGCTTTCTCATAATGATCTCAAGAACTACTTGATTCTTCTTCTACTGGTTCCTTTATGAATGGGACTATTGAATTCAAATGGGATCTTCCGGAAAGAATTAAATGCAACTCTGAAGATTGGGAACTCGACAAAGGTAAAGAGCCAGGTATAAAGCTTGAGTTTGATTGTGTTAAATCTTTTATGGAAACCAATACTTTCCATGAGATTAGCAATAAATATGGCCCTGACACTGAGATAGTAGCTTCTTTCTGTGAATCATTTGCTACTCATGTTGATCTCCCTAAGGAGAAGTGGTTTAAATATCATCCACCCATTGAAAAACAATTAGAGGAACCTGTTAAAATTAAGAAGGAAGAAATAATTGTTAGCCATGTTGATCCAATTGTTCCTAGTGCTTACATTGAGAAACCACCTTTCCCTGTTAGAATTATGGAACATGCTAAAGCTACAACTGTGGTTAATAAAAGTCATGTTAGAACACCTAAACCTTCTAAACAAATAAACATTAAGCCTAATGTTGCTATGGTTAAAGATCTTCTAGTTGATAATATTGAGGGTCAGGTTCTTTACTTCTGTGGTGAAGCCGCTAGAATCGCAAAACCTGCTAGAACGGTACATGATGAGCTAGATAAAAACAAACAAGTTGTTGGCATGCCTGTTGTTTCAGTTAAAATTGGAGATCATTGTTATCATGGCTTGTGTGACATTGGTGCTAGTGTTAGTGCTATACCTTTTACCTTATATCAAGAAATTATGAATGACATAGCACCCTCTAAGCTTGAAGACATTGATGTTACTATTAAACTTGCAAATACAGATACTATTAGACCACTTGGGATTGTTAGAGCTGTTGAAGTCTTGTGTGGAAAAGGTAAGTACCCAACAGATTTCTTAGTACTTGGTTCTAAACAAGATAATTTTTGTCCCATTATATTTGGTAGACCTTTCTTGAATATTGTTAATGTTGAAATTAATTGTGTTACTGAGAAGGTCAAAGTAAGTTTTGGTGATGTGTCTCATGAATTTAATTTCTCCAAGTTTGGTAAGCAACCGCATGATAAAGAATTACCAAGTAAAGATGAAATAATTGGTCTTGCTTCTATTGCCATGCCTCCTACTGATCCATTAGAACAATATTTGCTAGACCATGAGAATGATATGCATATGAACAAAAGAAATGAGATAGATGATATATTTCTTAGACAAACACCTATTCTTAAACATAACTTACCAGTTGATATCTTAGGGGATCCTCCTCCAACCAAGGGGGATCCCGTGTTTGAGCTAAAGACTTTACCTGATACCTTGAAATATGCTTATCTTGATGAAAAGAAGATATATGCTGTTATTATCAATGCTAACCTTTAAGAGCATGAAGAAAAGAGATTACTTAAAACTCTGCAGAAGCACAAGGCTTCTATTGGATATACTCTTGATGATTTTAAGGGCATAAGTCCCACTCTATGTCAGCACAAGATTAATATGGAACCGGATGCTAAACTTGTTGTTGATCATCAACGCCGCTTAAATCCTAAGATGAAGGAAGTGGTGAGAACTGAAATACTAAAGCTTCTGCTGACAGGTATAATCTATCCTATTGCTGATAGTAGATGGGTGAGTCATGTTCATTGTGTTCCTAAGAAAGGTGGTATAACTGTTGTCCCTAATGATAAAAATGAGCTCATTCCGCAAAGAATCGTAACTGGTTATAGGATGGTAATTGATTTCAGGAAACTAAAAAAAGCTACTTGGAAAGATCATTACCCCTTGTCTTTTATTGATCAAATGTTAGAAAGATTATCTAAGCACACACACTTTTGCTTTCTTGATGGATATTCTGGTTTCTCTCAAATACCTGTGTCAAAAGAGGACCAAGTGAAAACTACTTTCACATGCCCATTTGGAACCTATGCTTATAGACGTATGCCTTTGGGTTTATGCAGTGCACCTGCTACCTTTCAAAGATGTATGACTTCTATATTCTCTGACTTTTGTGAAAAGATTGTTGAGGTTTTCATGGATGATTTTTCCATCTACGGGACTTCTTTTGATGATTGCTTGAGCAACCTTGATCGAGTTTTGCAGAGATGTGAAGAAACTAATCTTGTCTTGAATTGGGAGAAGTGCCACTCTATGGTGAATGAAGGTATAGTACTTGGGCATAAAATATCAGAACGAGGTATTGAAGTAGACAAAGCTAAAGTTGATGCAATAGAGAAAATGCCATATCCAAAAGATATCAAAGGTATAAGAAGTTTCCTTGGTCATGCTGGTTTTTATAGGCGTTTCATTAAAGATTTCTCAAAAATTTCTAGGCCATTAACTATTCTTCTTCAAAAAGATATTCCTTTTGTTTTTGATGATGATTGTGTAGAAGCCTTTGAAATACTTAAGAAAGCCTTGATTTCTGCACCTATTGTCCAACCACCTGATTGGAATTTACCATTTGAAATTATGTGTGATGCTAGTGACTATGTTGTTGGTGCTGTTCTAGGGCAAAGAGTAGACAAGAAATTGAATGTTATTCATTATGCTAGTAAGACCCTAGACAACGCTCAAACAAATTATGCTACCACTGAGAAGGAATTTTTAGCAGTTGTGTTAGCGCGTGATAAATTTAGACCTTACATTGTTGACTCAAAAGTTACTATTCACACCGATCATGCTGCTATTAAATACCTCATGGAAAAGAAAGATGCTAAACCTAACTTATTAGGTGGGTGCTTTTACTACAAGAGTTTGACTTGCATATCGTTGATAGATAGGGAGTTGAAAACCCTGTAGCAGATAACTTGTCTAGAATGAAAAATGTTCTTGATGACCCACTGCCTATTGATGATAATTTTCCTAATGAGCAACTTGCTGCTATAAATACTTCACATAGTACTCCTTGGTATGTTGATTATGCTAACTATATTATCGCTAAATATACACCACCTAACTTCGCCTATCAACAAAAGAAAAAATTCTTTTATGATTTACGATATTACTTCTAGGATGACCCACATCTTTATAAACAAGGAGCAGATGGTATTATTAGATGTTGTGTACCTGAGCATGAATAGCGACAAATCCTATGGAAGTGTCACTCTGAGGCTTACGGAGGACACCATGCTGGTGACAGAACTGCACACAAGGTACTACAATTCGATTTGGCCTACCCTTTTTAAAGATGCTCGTAAGTATGTCCTTTCTTGTGATGAATGTCAAAGAATTGGTAACATTGGTAGACGTCAGGAAATGCTTATGAATTATTCACTTGCTATAGAACCATTTGATGTCTGGGGATTTGATTATATGGGACCTTTTCCTTCCTCTAATGGGTATACACATATTCTAGTTGCTGTTGATTACGTTACTAAGTGGGTAGAAGCCATTCCCACTAATAGTGCTAATCATAACACTTCTTTTATAATGCTTAAAGATGTTATTTTCCCGAGGTTTGGAGTCCCTAGATATTTAATGACTGATGGTGGTTCTCATTTTATTCACGGTGCTTTCCGTAAACTTCTAGCCAAATATGATGTTAACCATAGAATTGCATCACCTTATCATCCTCAGTCTAGTGGCCAAGTTGAATTGAGCAATCGAGAAATAAAGTTAATTCTGCAAAAGACTGTTAATAGATCTAGAAAGAATTGGTCTAAGAAACTTGATGATGCTTTATGGGCTTATAGAACTTCTTAGAAAAATCCTATGGGAATGTCCCCTTATAAAATGGTCTATGGGAAAGCTTGTCATTTACCTCTTGAGTTAGAACATAAAGCTTATTGGGAAATTAAAGAACTTAACTATGTTTTTAAGCTTGCCGGTGAAAAGAGGTTATTTGATATTAGCTCATTAGATGAATGGAGGACACAAGCTTATGAAAATGCCAAGTTGTTTAAGGAAAAGGTTAAAAGATGGCATGACAAGAGAATCCAGAAACGAGAATTCAATGTAGGAGACTTAGTTCTTTTGTACAATTCTTGTTTCAGATTTTTTGCAGGTAAACTTCTCTCCAAATGGGAAGGCCCTTATGTCGTTGAGGAGGTATATCGCTCCGTTGCTGTAAATATTAACAACTTCAAAGGAAAAAATCCCGGAGTGGTAAATGGGCAAAGAATTAAGCACTATATCTCAGGTACGCCCCTTAATGTTGAAACTAACATTATTCAAGTTATGACTCCTGAAGAACAAATAAGAGAGACCTTCAGGAACACTCCAGAAAGATGAAAAGGGGTAGGTATGTGATACGGTAAGTAAACCGACTCTAAAAATTCCAAAAAATTATTTTCTATTGGTTTTGGTATTTTAGAAAAATTCTGTAACACCCTGGATTTTGCCCATTTTCTTTTTCCTTTGATTTCGGTCTGGTTTTGATTTTCTGTGGCTTGGTAGTCTTGGAACCTGAAGGGATCACCCTTGATTCCTCTTCCCTAGTGGCTTGCCAACCTCTAAACCATCCCAAGACCTTGTCATTTCCATCTTGGACCAATCCCAATAATCTTTTTCTTGGGAATATTCCTGTTTCTATTAAAGGAATAACCTTGATTGCTCTGGGTTGTGAAGCAACCCACATTTCTATCATTACAAAAATTCCCAAATAATTCTCATAAATTGTTTAGGTCATATCTTCCTCAAATATGCAAAAACCTTTCCTTGTCATGTTCAAAAATATTCCACCAATATTCCTTTTCCTATTCTGCCCCAGATGGCATTTTGTGAAGCAAGTGCCATTTATATTTGCTTGATTGCTCCCAAACTTTTTCGGAACTCTTTCCTATCCATATCATTGCCACATGCTAAAATTCAACTCAATTTGGCTAGTAAATATTTATTGGCAAATTTCCAAATTTCTGATCCAGAGGAAGCTTTGTGAAGCAAGTGCTACCTAAGTGTATGCAAATGAGTTGAAATTTGGCAGTCATCTTTATATGCTCAAATTAAATCTATCCTCAATATTTGAGCATCATTCCATCTTCTATGTGAGCACAGCATCAAATCTTTGTTTCTGGTCATAATTTTGGGTTGTGAAGCAACTATATTTTATGTTGCTTAATAATTGCTGAAAATTTACCAGAGCATTCTCCTACTCATATAACCTATATCCACCAAATTTTGGCTCATGTCATCTACCCATAATTCCCTAGAATTTTTCTAAGATTCTGGTCAGAGAGGTCCATTATGAAGGAAGTACCATTTTGGCTTGCCCAAATGGCATGCAATTTTCGTGGAACTCTCATATGACCAAATCATTATCATATGCCCATTTTCAGCTCAAGGAAACACTATAGGTGAGTGCCACATCCAGATTAGCCTTTCTGTCCAAAAAAGCCCTTTGAACTGCAAGTGCTACTTATACCCATCTAAATGAGCTGAACATTTGCAGTAGTGATCACCATAGTATGTGATTACCCCCAGCCAAAGATCAGAATCAATCCCCAGCTGAATCTCCCCCACCCCACTCCAAACACCTTGCTGTTCCTGTGGTTGCCAGCAAGCTGTGGTCACCTCAAGCTTCACTATGCTCGTTCCTTTCTTCCTTGGATCTCTCCTCTGCTCACCTTATCTCCCAGACATGATTAGACCGGTCAGGGTGCACCGCGTGCGCCAGTTCACGCGGTGACCACGCGGCCGGCGTGCCATATGCGCCCTCTGTGCATTGGGGCCCTCGGCCTCGTCCGTTTCCCCGCTCCCTCGACGCCTCGTCATGTCCAACAGCTCCCCCTCCTCGTCGTCTTCCTCCCAGGATAAGTCTCCCCCTCTCTAGTCCTCTCCTATGCGGTACGGCAGCCGCGCCCATGACTGGCAGAAGCTGTCGCCACCGTGTCCGGTCGTCCCGAGCCTTCCCGAGCTCACTTGAGCTCTCCTGAGCATGCCCGAGCCTCCTCAGCTCCTCTGTGACCTCTCTGGACGCCTCTCCCCTCCTCCATGAGCGTTCCCGAAGCTCCGCGGTGCTGGTGTACCTGTCACCGCGGCCGTGCTCGCCCACCCGCGTCGCCGTGGCTATTTTAGGCCGTCCCGAGCGCTCTCGCCCTCACTAACCTCTCCTCCTCACTTCAATGATCCCATCCGTCCACTCGTCGGATCTCCAGCTCCTCTCCTCTCCTCAAATCGCTGCCATGGCCGCCGATCTCCTCGGCCTAAATTAGCCCAACGCCGAGCTCCTCCCTCCACTCTCCCAACACCAGAAGGCCACCAACAAGCCGGCGCACCTTCCCATCCACTTGCTTTGTCGTCGGAATGGCCGTGGCCGTGTACCTCAAGATTTGGCCGCCGTCGTGTGGTCTCTGTTTCCGCGAGTCGCCGTCGCCCCTGCCCCTCTCCGGCGGTGCTCCTGCTCCAGGGGGGACCTGCGTTTCGTCCCGCGTCCGTCGGTGGTCTCAGCTCTGCCCGGGACAGCCGAAGCTGGGCAAGCCGTCGCCGACCGCGTGCTCTCCCCTGCTCCTCTGTTTTCCATCGGGGCAGGACGAGGAGGAAGAAGACACCAAGCCAGGTGGGCCCCGCCTCCGCCCCGACCCCATTTGTCATCCCCCAACCACCTTATCCACTCGGTTAAGTGGAAGCGTATTCTGCGAATACGTTTTCCACTGAAGAAGGCGCACTTTCTTTATACTTCGGCTGAAAGTATGCTTTCCTGTGAAGAAGACGTGTTTCTCCTAAAGGCGCTTCCATTTTTCTCAGCCAGGGGCTTGGTTGTGAGGAAACTTTTACCGATTAGTCCCTGATCTTCCACCTCTCGTATCTTTTCATCCGTAACTCCAAACGAGGTGATTCCAAAGCCCACTTCTTCGTCTCGTCGAGCCCGTTCTGTTGGTTTCATTTTAACAAGGTTGCCATACAGTGAGAATGACCAGTTTGCCCTTGCCCGTAAACAGCCCCTCCGAGAGAGAATTGTTTTCGGCAACTCCTTCCGCGGCCTTTCCGCAGTTCTTCCCGGTGGATCCCTCACCCTAGGCAAGCCAGGACACCCATTCCATGAAGTATTTCAATAGCATTTCTTGTTTTATTGAATTACTTGCATTTATAAATGAATTACTTCCATTTACTTGCTATATGATAATTCATAGTAATTAATTTAAATACTTAGTTGATGCCATCTTAAGTATTGTGATAAACCACTATGTTTGCCAAGTGAACTTAGTGGGTTGATTTTGAGTCACCTGTCCGGGCTTATCCGTGCCACCACATTTGCCGGTATGGGACGGCCTTGACTTGGGCTGATCGCGTGCTCTTTTATCAGTACCACCAAAGAGGGAAAGTTATGCGCGCGTGCTACCCTGGCCCGGTAGGCGGCGATAACCTTGTGAGCCCAGTTGAGTTGTATGGGCCCGTCCCCGTTTGGGACAGTTTAGTAGTCCCCGTTTGGGACAGTTTAGTAGTCCCCGTTTGGGACAGTTTAGTTTGGCCACGATGGTGGCAGGTGTCATGAGGACACAGGTGTTGGAAATATGCCCTAGAGGCAATAATAATTTAGGTATTATCATATTTCCTTGTTCATGATAATCGTTTATTATCCATGCTATAATTGTATTGATTGGAAACTCAAATACATGTGTGGATACATAGACAAATAAAGTGTCCCTAGTAAGCCTCTACTAGACTAGCTCGTTGATCAAAGATGGTTAAGGTTTCCTAGCCATAGACATGAGATGTCATTTGATAACAGGATCACATCATTAGGAGAATGATGTGATGGACAAGACCCAAACTATAAACATAGCATTTGATCGTGTCAGTTTATTGCTATAGTTTTCTGCATGTCAAGTATCTGTTCCTATGACCATGAGATCATGCAACTCACTGACACCGGAGGAATACCTTGTGTGTATCAAACGTCACAACGTAACTGGGTGACTATAAAGATGCTCTACAGGTATCTCCGAGGGTGTCTGTTGAGTTGGCATGGATCGAGACTGGGATTTGTTACTCCGTGTGACGGAGAGGTATCTCAGGGCCCACTCGGTAATACAACATCACTATAAGCCTTGCAAGCAATGTGACTAAGGTGTTAGCCACGGGATCTTGTATTACGGAACGAGTAAAGAGACTTGCCGGTAACGAGATTGAACTAGGTATAGAGATACCGACGATCGAATCCCGGGCAAGTAACATACCGAAGAACAAAGGGAACAGCATACGGGATTAACTGAATCCTTGACATAGAGGTTCGACCGATATAGATCTTCGTAGAATATGTAGGAACCAATATGGGCATCCAGGTCCCGCTATTGGTTATTGACCGTAGAGGTGTCTCGGTCATGTCTACATAGTTCTCGAACCCGCAGGGTCTACACACTTAACGTTTGGTGACGATTAGTATAGTTGAGTTATTGTTGGTGACCGAAGGTTGTTCGGAGTCTCGGATAAGATCCCGGACATGACGAGGATCTCCGGAAGAGGCTGGAGGTAAAGATTGATATATGTGATAATGGTGTTTTGATCTCCGGAAAGGGTTCCAGAATTCACCGGAAGGGGTTCCGGATGTTCATCGAAGTGTTCGGGTGCAGCAACACTTTATAAGGGCCAAAGGGGTATAGCCCACGAGATATTGGAAAGTGCAAAAAGGAGTTTTGCTGCTGCCTTAAGCAGTAAGGCAGTACTGCCGCTTAAGCGGTACTACCGCTTGGGTGAAGCGGTACTACCGCTTGTGCGCGGTGCTGCAGGGATCCGAGTTGGACTCTTTCCTTGCAGGCCAAACCGATCTTGTGCGGGCAAAACCGACCTTGTAGAGGTTTTTCCTCCAAGTTTAGACCCCAGGGCTCAACATATAAATTGAGGGGCAGGGCTAGCACACGGGGCACATCAGGATTTCCCAAGCCGTGTGCCGGCAACCCTAGCCCTCTAGTTCCTCCGTCATAATCTCCGTAGTGCTTGGCGAAGCCCTGCAGAGATTGTTCCTCACCATCATCACCACGCCGTCGTGCTGCTGGAACTCATCTACTACTTCACCATCGCTCGCTGGATCGAGGAGGTGAAGGCGTCATCAAGCCGTACGTGTGTTGAACGCGGAGGTGCCGTCCGTTCGGCACTAGATCAGAAGGACCGTGATCAAGATCGTGGGACGAATCATGATGGGATCGCGGGACGGATCGTGATGGAATCGCGAGACGGATCGTGATGGGATCGCGGGACACTCGGCGATTTGAATCGTGAAGACGTTCGACTACATCAACCGCGTTTCTTAACGCTTCCGCTTAGCGATCTACAAGGGTATGTAGATCCACTCTCCCTCTCGTAGATGCTCATCACCATGGATAGATCTTGCGTGTGCGTAGGAAATTTTTTGTTTCCCATGCAACGTTCCCCAACAGTGGCATCTGAGCTAGGTCTATGCGTAGATGAGATCTCGAGTAGAACACAAAGGAGTTGTGGGCGTGGGTGTATACATATTGCTTGCCGTTACTAGTTGATACTTGATTCTGCGGTATTGTGGGATGAAGCGGCCTGGACTGACATTACGCGTACGCTTACGCGAGACTGGTTTCACCGCTACGTGCACTTGTTGCATAAAGGTGACTGGCAGGTGCCTGTCTCTCTCACTTTAGTTGAATCGGTTCAATGAAGAGGGTTCTTTTAGAAGATCAAAAAGCAATCACTACACCACGTTGTGGTTTTGCGTAGGTAAGAATCGTTCTTGCTAGATACCCGTAGCAGCCACGTAAAACTTGCAACAACAATTAGAGGACGTCTAACTTGTTTTTGCAGGGTATGTTGTGATGTGATATGGCCAATTACATGATGAGATATATGTGATGTATGAGATGATCATGTGTTGTATAGAATATCACGACTTGCATGTCGATGAGTACGGCAACTGGCAGGAGCCATAGAGTTGTCTTTAATTATTTTCGCCGTTTTGCTTTACTTTATCGCTATGAGTTAGTAATAGTCGTGGAAGCAACAGTCGGCGCGACAACCTCATGGCGACACGTTGATGGAGATCAAGATGATGGAGATCATGGTGTCATGCCGGTGACGATGGAGATCATGCCGGTGCTTTGGAGATGGAGATCAAAAGCACAAGTTCATGGCCATATCATGTCACTTATGATTTGCATGTGATGTTAATCCTTTTATGCATCTTATTTTGCTTAGGACGACGGTAGCATTATAAGGTGATCCCTCACTTAAATTTCAAGATAAAATTGTGTTCTCCCCGAGTGTGCACCGTTGCGAAAGTTCGTCGTTTCAAGACACCACGTGATGATCGGGTGTGATAGACTCTACGTTCGCATACAACGGGTGCAAGCCAGTGTTGCACGTGCGGAACACTCGGGTTAAACTTGACGAGCCTAGCATGTACAGACATGGCCTCGGAACACAAGAGACCGAAAGGTCGAACATGAGTCATATAGTAGATATGATCAACATGAAGATGTTCACCATTGAAACCACCTCAACTCACGTGATGATCGGACTTGAGTTGGTTGATTTGGATCATGTGACACTCGAATGACCGGAGGGATGTCAATTTGAGTGGGAGTTTTTAAGTAATATGATTAACTAAACTCATTATCATGTACATAGTCAAAATGTCTTTGCAAATTATGTTGTAGATTACTAGCTCGCGCTGTAGCTCCCTTGAATTTTTATATGTTCCTAGAGAAATAGAGTTGAAAGATGATGGTAGCAATAATGCGGACTGGGTCCGTGATCTGAGGATTGTCCTCATTGCTGCACAGAAGGCTTATGTCCTTAATGCACCACTCGGTGCGCCACCCCCTCTAGCATCGTCTGTAGATGTTGTGAACATCTGACAGGCACGTTTTGATGACTACTTGATAGTTCAGTGCATCATGCATTACGGCTTAGAATTGAGGCTCCAAAACGTTTTGAACGTCACGGAACATATGAGATGTTCTAAGAGCTGAAATTGGGATCTCAGGCTCGTGCTCGTGTTGAGAGGTATGAGACCTCCAACAAGATTCCCTGCCTACAAGATGAAGGAGAATAGCTCAATCGTTGAGCATATACTCAGATTGTCTGGGTGCTACAATCACTTGAATCGAGTGGGTGTTGATCTTCCAGATAAGATAGTGATTGATATAGTTCTCCAAGTCACTGTCACTAAGCTACTAGAGCTTCGTGATGAACTATAAAATGCCAGGGATAGAAATAATGATCCCTGATCTATTCGCGATGTTTGACACCGCGAAGGTAGAAATCAAGAAGGAGCATCAAGTGTTGATGGTTAGTAAAACCACTAGTTTCGAGAAGGGCAAGGGCAAGGAGGGTTACTTCATGGATGGCAAGCCAGTTGCTGCTCCAGTAAAGAAACCCAAGGTCGAACCCAAACCCGAGACTAAGTGCTTCTATTATGAGGAGAACGGTCGTTGAAGCGGAACACCCCTGGATACTTGGTAGATAAGAAGGCTGGCAACGTCAGTATATTTGATATACGTGTTATTGATGTGTACCTTGCTAGTACTCCTAGTAGCACCTGGGTATTGGATACCGGTTCGGTTGCTAAATGTTAGTAACTCGAAATAAAAGCTACGGAATAAACGGAGGCTAGCTAAGGGTGAGGTGACGATGAGTGTTGGAAATGTTTCCAAGGTTGATGAGATCACCATCGCACGCTCTCTCTACTTTCGAGATTAGTGATGAACCTAAATAAATGTTATTTGGTGTTTGCGTTGAGCATGAACGTGATTAGATCATGTTTATTGTAATACGGTTATTCATTTAAGTTAGAGAATAATAGTTATTCTGTTTACATGAATAATACCTTTAATGGTCATGCACCCAATGAGAATGGTTTATTGAATCTTGATCGTAGTGATACACATGTTCATAATATTGATGCCAAAAGATATAAAGTTAATAATGATAGTACCACATACTTGTGGCACTGCCGCTAAATGTCATATTGGTGTAAAACGCATGAAGAAACTCCATGCTGATGGATCTTCGGACTCATTCGATTTTGAATCGGTTGAGACATGCAGACCATGCCTCAAGGGCAAGATGACTAAAACCCCGTTTTCCGGCTTGATGGAACGGGCAAGTGACTTATTGGAAATGATACATGTTGATGTATTTGGACCAATGAGTGTTGTAGCGTGCGGTGGATATCATTATTTTCCTACCTTCACTAATGATTTGAGTAGATATGGGGATATTTACTTAATGAAACACAAGTCTGAAATGTTTGAAAAGTTCAAACAAACTCAGAGTGAAGTTTGAAATCATCGTGACAAGAAGATAAAATATCTACGATATGATCGTAAGCGGTAAATATCTGAGTTACGAGTTTGGTATAGAACTTAAGACAATGTGGAAGTTGTTTCACAACTCACGCCGCCTGGAACACCATAGTGTGATGGTGTGTACGAACGTCGTAGTCGTGCTCTATTGGATATGGTGCGTACTATGATGTCTCTTATCGATTTACTACTATCGTTTTGGGGTTATGCATTAGAGACAACTGCATTCACTTTAAAAGGGGGCACCATCTAAGTCCGTTGAGATGACACCGTATGAATTTTGGTTTGGCAGAAACCTAAGCTGTCATTTCTTAATGTTTGGGGCTGCGACGCTTATGTGGAAAAGGTTTTCAACCTGATGAGCTCGAATCCAAAGCGGACAAATGCATCTTCATAGAATACCCTAACGTAATAGTTGGGTAAACCTTCTATCTCAGATCCAAGCACAAAGTGTTTTGTTGCTAAAACGGGTCCTTTCTCGAGAAAGAGTTTTCTCTCGAAAGAATTGAGTGGGAGGAAGATAGAACTTGATGAGGTTGTTGAACCTTTGTTTCAACCAGAGAGTAGCGCAACGCAGAAAGTTGTTTCTGTGGAACCTACGTTAGTTGAAGAGGAAGTTAATGATGATGATCATGAAACTTCGGATCAAGTTACTATCGAACCTCGTAGGTCGACAAGGACGCGTACTACTCCTGAGTGGTACGGCAACCCTGTCTTAGAAGTCATGTTGTTGGACAACGATGAACCTACGAGCTATGGAGAAGCGATGATGGGCCCGGATTCTGAGAAATGGTTAGAGGCCATGAAATCCGAGATGGGATCCATGTATGAAAACAAAGTATGGACTTTGGAAGTATTACCTGAAGGGCGTAAGGCCATTCAGAACAAATGGATTTTTAAGAGGAAGACGGACGCAGACGGTAATGTCACCGTCTATAAAGCTCGACTTGTGGCAAAGGGTTTTTCACAAGTTCAAGGAGTTGACTACGATGAGACCTTCTCACCCGTAGCGATGCTTAAGTCTGTCAGAATCATGTTAGCAGTTGCTGCATTTTTCGAATATGAAATCTGGCAGATGGATGTCAAAACAGAGTTTCCTTAACGGTTGTATGTGATACAACCAGAAGGTTTTGTCAGTCCTAAGGATGCTAAAAAGTATGCAAACTCCAGCGATCCTTCTATGGACTGGAGCAAGCATCTCGGAGTTGGAATATATGCTTTGATGAGGTGATCAAAGTTTTTGGGTTTATACAAAGTTTATGAGAAACTTGTATTTACAATAAAGTGAGTGGGAGCACTATAGAATTTCTGATAAGTATATATGGATCACATATTGTTGATCGGAAATGATGTAGAATTTCTGGAAAGCATAAAGGGTCATTTGAAAGGAGTTTTTTCAAAGGAAGACCCGGAATGAAGCTACTTAAAAATTGGACATCAGGATCTATAGAGATAGATCAAGACGTCTGATAAAACTTTCAATGAGTACATACCTTGACAAGATTTTGAAAGAGTTCAAAATGGATCGGTCAAAGAAAAGGTTCTTGCCTGATTTGTTAGGTGTGGAGTTGAGTGAGACTCAAAGCTCGACCACGGCAGAAGAGAGAGAAAGGACGAAGGTCGTCCCCTATGCCTTAGCCATAGGCTCTGTATAGTATGCCATGCTGTGTACCGCACCTGTGTGTGCCTTGCCATGAGTCTGTCAAGGGGTACAAGAGTGATCCAGGAGTGGATCACTGGACAGCGGTCAAGATTATCCTTAGTAACTAGAGGACTAAGGAAATATTTCTCGATTATGGAGGTGATAAAGAGTTCGTCGTAAAGGGTTACGTCGATGCAAGCTTTGACACCTATCCGGACGACACTGAGTAGCAGTCAGGATACGTATAGTGGAGCAACCATTTGGAATAGCTCCAAGTGGAGCGTGGTCGCATCTGCAGTATGACATATAGATTTGCAAAGAACACACGGATCTGAATGTTACAGACCGTTGACTAAAGACCTCTCTCACATGCAAAGCATGATCGAACCCCAGAACTCATTGGGTGTAAGACAATGTAAATCACATGGTGATGTGAACTAGATTATTGACTCTAGTGCAAGTGGGAGACTGTTGGAAATATGCCCTAGAGGCAATAATAATTTAGTTATTATCATATTTCCTTGTTCATGATAATCGTTTATTATCCCTGCTATAATTGTATTGATTGGAAACTCAAATACATGTGTGGATACATAGACAAATAAAGTGTCCCTAGTAAGCCTCTACTAGACTAGCTCGTTGATCAAAGATGGTTAAGGTTTCCTAGCCATAGACATGAGATGTCATTTGATAACGGGATCACATCATTAGGAGAATGATGTGATGGACAAGACCCAAACTATAAACATAGCATTTGATCGTGTCAGTTTATTGCTATAGTTTTCTACATGTCAAGTATCTGTTCCTATGACCATGAGATCATGTAACTCACTGACACCGGAGGAATACCTTGTGTGTATCAAACATCACAACGTAACTGGGTGACTATAAAGATGCTCTACAGGTATCTCCGAGGGTGTCTGTTGAGTTGGCATGGATCGAGACTGGGATTTGTTACTCCGTGTGACGGAGAGGTATCTCAGGGCCCACTCGGTAATACAACATCACTATAAGCCTTGCAAGCAATGTTACTAAGGTGTTAGCCACGGGATCTTGTATTACGGAACGAGTAAAGAGACTTGCCGGTAACAAGATTGAACTAGGTATAGAGATACCGACGATCGAATCCCGGGCAAGTAACATACCGAAGAACAAAGGGAACAGCATACGGGATTAACTGAATCCTTGACATAGAGGTTCGACCGATATAGATCTTCGTAGAATATGTAGGAACCAATATGGGCATCCAGGTCCCGCTATTGGTTATTGACCGTAGAGGTGTCTCGGTCATGTCTACATAGTTCTCGAACCCGCAGGGTCTACACACTTAACGTTTGGTGACGATTAGTATAGTTGAGTTATTGTTGGTGACCGAAGGTTGTTCGGAGTCTCGGATAAGATCCCGAACATGACGAGGATCTCCGGAAGAGTCCGGAGGTAAAGATTGATATATGTGATAATGGTGTTTTGATCTCCGGAAAGGGTTCCAGAATTCACCGGAAGGGGTTCCGGATGTTCACCGAAGTGTTCGGGTGCAGCAACACTTTATATGGGCCAAAGGGGTATAGCCCACGAGATATTGGAAAGTGCAAAAAGGAGTTTTGCTGCTGCCTTAAGCAGTAAGGCAGTACTGCCGCTTAAGCGGTACTACCGCTTGTGTGAAGCGGTACTACCGCTCAAGCGGTACTACCGCTTGGGTGAAGCGGTACTACCGCTCAAGCGGTACTACCGCTCCCGAGCGGTACTACCGCTTTTGCGCGGTGCTGCAGGGATCCGAGTTGGACTCTTTCCTTGCGGGCCAAACCGATCTTGTGCGGGCAAAACCGACCTTGTAGAGGTTTTTCCTCCAAGTTTAGACCCCAGGGCTCAACATATAAATAGAGGGGCAGGGCTAGCACACGGGGCACATCAGGATTTCCCAAGCCGTGTGCCGGCAACCCTAGCCCTATAGTTCCTCCGTCATAATCTCCGTAGTGCTTGGCGAAGCCCTGCAGAGATTGTTCCTCACCATCATCACCACGCCGTCGTGCTGCTGGAACTCATCTACTACTTCACCATCGCTCGCTGGATCGAGGAGGTGAAGGCGTCATCAAGCCGTACGTGTGTTGAACGCGGAGGTGCCGTCCGTTCGGCACTAGATCAGAAGGACCGTGATCAAGATCGTGGGACGAATCATGATGGGATCGCGGGACGGATCGTGATGGAATCGCGAGACGGATCGTGATGGGATCGCGGGACGCTCGGCGATTTGAATCGCGAAGACGTTCGACTACATCAACCGCGTTTCTTAACGCTTCCGCTTAGCGATCTACAAGGGTATGTAGATCCACTCTCCCTCTCGTAGATGCTCATCACCATGGATAGATCTTGCGTGTGCGTAGGAAATTTTTTGTTTCCCATGCAACGTTCCCCAACAACAGGGGCCACCCAGGGCAGGCCTCCGGGGGAGGATGAATGCCGGTGGTACGATGAGAGAGTCACGGGTCAGGCAGGTTTCGTTGAAGCAACGCTGGTCCACCCGAAGGGGATCGCGAGGCCAGATGCTTCATGGTGTGGGTAAAGTGCGCAACCTCTGCAGAGTGTAAAATCTATTCGAATAGCCGAGTCCACGGTATTGGACAGCCCGTCCAGACCTCACTAGGTGGTCAACCGTAATATTGACAATAATGATGGATGAACTCGTCTTGTGATCGAAAGTACGCAGTGAGTATTCCAAGGGTTGTTGGACAACCCAGATGAGATTAAGTGAATGATCGGTAACAGTAAGTAAACTGCTTATGTATTTAATATGATAATTGCCATGCTATTGTTTGCTGCATTGTTTGGTTGTCGTGAGCTTGCGAGTACATTCAAAGTACTCGATCACCTGGCGTATCATGCCAGTTTGCAGGTCCTGTCAGGTTTGCTTGCTTGTCATGGATGTCGAGTTTGCGAGCTAGGATGCGCGTCCCAGCCAGAGTCCCTGCGGAGTGGAGTCCATCACTCTAGTCGTTGTTCCGCTGCCGGAAGTTATTACGCTCCCTCGGATTGTTCCGCTGTTAGCATAGAGCTACCCTGGGCAGGCGTAGTATTGCGGTACGATGTAATCTATGTATCCTTGTAACCTTATTCATGGTAATAAAGAGCTGATTTGTTCTATGCCAACAGTGCTGTATTCCAGAAGACTTGTCCCTGGGCTGGAATACGGGGCGTTCCGGTCTCTGAGCCGGGGTGCCACAAGCGTTGGTATCAGAGCAGGTCTGGCTGTAGGACTCCCTAGACCGCGCGAGCGTTAGTAACCGGTAGTATAGGATCTAGTTGGTTTGCTGCACTTGTTTGTTGCATTTGCTTGTGCATAGCATGCATATAGACTAGATATCTTATCACTAACGATTGATCTGGTGAGTGTAGGTGGCATCGGTTTCGATTCACTACCTGCGCTCTCAAGTTTGCATACTGGTTCCTTGGTGTGGTGTTATCTCCGTCCCAGCGGAGTGACGCCAAGGTGCTTGGAGGTGTCGATCCTTTGCAGGATTGATGCACAGGTACCACACCAACGTATTCTCTTTAGCCACCCCTATTGTTTCGGTGATAGACATGTTTCTATCCCGGATCTTGCCCATCTATCTAGCCGCGTTGGCAACCCTTACCGATCTTTGTCATCGGAAAAGGGCAATGCACGCAAGCCCTTCTTTCCATCGCCATCCTTCCCTGCCATCCATCCTCTGGACGAGTACGGTTTTCTTCCGTCCACTTGATGATGATGAGGTCGTGACTCCCGTGTTCCGACCCACGATCACCAAGTTCCTCCTCGCCATCGTGCTCGTTCAGATGGAATCGGTGTAAGCCCCTGTTTGGTGTAGCCTTGTTTACACCAACTTCCTTTCACACATTGATTCACTTTCGTGCACACCGCCACAGCATGTTAGAACGTAACACCGGAGTTCTTGCGAGATTTGTGTGCTTAAGTAGGAATGCATATTATTGCTGTGAATAGCTATAGAATTGTGCTATTGCTTGTGTGTGATCTTGTGTGCTTTAGTTTTAGTCGTTTCTTTTGCTTCTTTCTTAGGGCCCTTGGTGTTACCTTATTTCCCCTTATGGAAGTTGCTCACCGACACTGGACTCATAGAATCAGTGAAGAGACAGCCATTTGGAAGCTCAGATCAGCAATATAGAATTTTCAGCAGACTGCATTATATCAGGAATATCGGGCCTGAATATAAATGATATCCTGGCTGGATTGGTTATCAGCATCAAGTATGTATCAGTGCAACCTTCACAGTAGTAATCATCGAATCAGCTAGTAGGCAAAGTGTGTGCATGATCAACAGTACGTTTCGAGTCAAAGGTATGATTCATATACGCGGTTGAGTCTGCTATGATTACAATTTGAAACCTGCTAGATACCGGAAGCAAGTCAGAATGTGCTATGAACTTAGTGTTCAGCAAGAAGGATAGCCGAATACCCTGTTGCATACAACAAGTAACCGACAGCAGGAACATTAAAGGATATATATATATATATATATATATATATATATATATATATATATATATATATATATATATATATATATATATATGCACTCAGTCCGCATAAGGCAAAAAGAAAGCTTCAGATGTAAGCAACCTAGTCTTTCTTCACAAGCTATCAGAGAAGCGTATCACGCAAGGATTCATGTGTCTACCTCGATACGACACATGGACATTTTCTGAGGCAAGGTACTCAGGCTTCTTCAGTAAGCTACCGTGAAAGCTTCTGGCCTAAGGTACCGAGTCTTTCCTAGCAAGTCTTTAAGGGGGAAAGCGTCTGAGCACAAGCTATGCAATATTCGTCAGCAAGGTACCACATCGACATCAGTACAAGCTATTCCACCGAAAGTTGGCAACGTATGACCATGCGTTCCAAGGATCAGATCCGCAACAATTGGTCAGAAGGCAAAAAGTCAGCCAGGACACAAGCCTGCTTCAGGAATCAAGCGCTAAGCCGCATACACCCAATAGATACGGCGGACATGCTGCCAAGGCCATATGAGTTAATCATACAAAGATGCCAGCCAGTGGGAATCCGACTATTACATGAGCTATGTAAGAAGAAGAAGAACGCCAGTTATACACTTCAGTGAGATGACCAACAACCTATGGATAAGCTGTATGGGACACGGATGAACCCTTGCCCGTCTTTCTTTGGTGACGGCATCACGCCTGTGTCTGAGCTGTTTTCGGCCGTCCGGGGTGGATGCCGACTTTTATTTCTCTTGTCAGCAACTGGCCCGTGTTCTGAGCTATTTTTCGGCCGTCCCGGGCAGCTGTTGAATTTCTTTCCGTAGCAGTGACCCTATGCTCTGAGCTGTTTCTCGGCCGTCTTAGGGAACTGCTACTTTCTTCTTATCGACACCGTCTCATGCTCTGAGCTGCTTTTCAGCCGTCTTGAGTCGGGGTTGAGTTACTCTAGTAATGTCCCAGATCTGAGTTGTAAAGACCGTTCTGGTGGCTACTGGTTTATTTGCCGGTTTCATCCAAGGGTTCAGACGCTCGTTACCCTACAGCTACAACTTGTCAAGTAATATGCCTGCTGTAATATTGTACCTGGCAGCACCCATGGTCATTCGAAGAATCAAGAACACGTCAGGCCAAGCTCTTTCAGCTAAGGATCCAGGCAAAGAGAACCATAATGAAGGAGCAAGATTGGCCATACAGGTATGATAATGGCTGCAAGATCAGCATGGCACAGATACTCAAAACAGTCTGGTTCGGTACCAATCACAATGGGTACACACCCACGGGGTCCATTCCATTTGCAAGGACCCCAGATCGAGTCAACCCGCTCAGCCAGCTATACATTCTCAGAATCGTCAGAAGGGGATATTCAAGCCTATCAGATGGAACGATCAGAAAGATGATAACTGCCTCAAAGCATGTGTCCCCATCTAGGGAAATCAGTCAAAGATAACCTGCTGGGGAGAAGATCTTCCTGTTAGGACCCCCGTCAGTCAATTCTGCAGATAATGCCATTATATGGTCGTACCCTTTACGCTGGTCACAACAGGCTACAGCCAAGTCGTTGGTACAGATGTGATGCTAAGGGTAGTGAACCTAACCAAGATGTTTCTGTAACCACTGCAAGGAGTCCGATTCCGCCAGGAGAACGGTATGATTCACAGCACCAGTTGAGTCTGGAGGGCACACAACCATTTGAAGTCACCCAATGCAAAGAGTAAAAGATTTCATGTCCACCGAGAGAATCTATTCACAACTCAATGGACGATCGACCATATGGGACTGCATTAGAACACGTCCATGAGGAACAACTCTCGGATTTGCGAAGGACAGGTATTTCAGTCTGGATAATCCATTGCCCCCCAGACAGGTCAGCAGACATAAAAGGATTAAAGTCAGAGTAATAAATATGAGGTAAGATCTGCCAGAATGAGAATCCAGTGAAACAAACCACACTGAAGCCAGGCAGGGCGTCAGATAAAATCCAGCGGGAACATTGTACAAAGGCAAGAAGGAAACCCGAGTTGGAAACGGTTTCCTCAAGTGGGGATATTTATGTTTAACCCCTGAGCAACCAAATCTCGAGGACGAGATTTCTTTAAAGGGGGTAGGTTTGTAACACCCTGGATTTTGCCCATTTTCTTTTTTCCTTTGATTTTGGTCTGGTTTTGATTTTCTGTGGCTTGGTAGTCTTGGAACCTGAAGGGATCACCCTTGACTCCTCTTCCCTAGTGGCTTGCCAACCTCTTAACCATCCCAAGACCTTGTCATTTCCATCTTGGACCAATCCCAATAATCTTTTTCTTGGGAATATTCCTTTTTCTATTAAAGGAATAACCCTGATTGCTCTGGGTTGTGAAGCAACCCACATTTCTATCATTCCAAAAATTCCCAAATAATTCTCATAAATTGTTTGGGTCATATCTTCCTAAAATATGCCAAAACCTTTCCTTATCATGTTGAAAAATATTCCACCATTATTCCTTTTCCTATTCTGCCCCAGATGGCATTTTGTGAAGCAAGTGCCATTTATCTTTGCTTGATTGCTCCCAAACTTTTTGGGAACTCTTTCCTATCCATATCATTGCCACATGCCAAAATTCAACTCAATTTGGCTAGTAAATATTTATTGGCAAATTCCCAAAGTTTCTGATCCAGAGGAAGCTTTGTGAAACAAGTGCTAGCTAAGTGTATGACAATGAGTTGAAATTTGGCAGGCAGCTTTATATTCTCAAATAAACTCTATCATCAAGATTTGAGCAGCATTCCATCTTCTATGTGAGCACATCATCAAATCTTTGTTTCTGGTCTTAATTTTGGGTTGTGAAGCAACTATATTTTATTTTGCTTCATAATTGCTGAAAATTTACTAGAGCATTCTCCTACACATATAATCTATCTCCACCAAATTTTGGCTCATGTCATCTAACCCATAATTCCCTAGAATTTTTCTAAGATTCTGGTGAGAGAGGTCCATTATGAAGGAAGTACCATTTTGGCTTGCCCAAATGGCATGCAATTTTTTTGGAACTCTCATATGACCAAATCATTATCATATGCCCATTTTCAGCTCAAGGCAACACTATAGGTGAGTGCCACATCCAGATTAGCCTTTCTGTCCAAAAAGGCCCTTTGAACTGCAAGTGCTACTTATACCCATCTAAATGAGCTGAACATTTGCAGTAGTGATCACCATAGTATGTGATTACCCCCAGCCAAAGATCAGAATCAATCCCCAGCTAAATCTCCCCCACCCCACTCCAAACACCTTGCTGTTCCTGTGGTTGCCAGCAAGCTGTGGTCACCTCTAGCTTCACTATGCTCGTTCCTTTCTTCCTTGGATCTCTCCTCTGCTCACCTTATCTCCCAGACATGATTAGACCGGTCAGGGTGCACCGCGTGCGCCAGTTCACGCGGTGACCACGCGGCCGGCGTGCCATATGCGCCCTCTGTGCATTGGGGCCCTCGGCCTCGTCCGTTTCCCCGCTCCCTCGACGCCTCGTCGTGTCCAACAGCTCCCCGTCCTCGTCGTCTTCCTCCCAGGATAAGTCTCCCCCTCTCTAGTCCTCTCCTATGCGGTACGGCAGCCGCGCCCATGACTGGCAGAAGCTGTCGCCACCGTGTCCGGTCGTCCCGAGCCTTCCCGAACTCACTTGAGCTCTCCTGAGCATGCCCGAGCCTCCTCAGCTCCTCTGTGACCTCTCTGGATGCCTCTCCCCTCCTCCATGAGCGTTCTCGAAGCTCCGCGATGCCGGTGTACGCGTCACAACGGCCGTGCTCGCCCACCCACGTCGCCGCGGCTATTTAAGGCCGTCCCGAGCGCTCTCGCCCTCACCAACCTCTCCTCCTCACTTCAATGATCCCTTCCGTCCACTCGCCGGAGCTCCAGCTCCTCTCCTCTCCTCAAATCGCTGCCATGGCCGCCAATCTCCTCGGCCAAAATTAGCCCGACGCCGAGCTCCTCCCTCGACTCTCCCACCACGAGAAGGCCACCAACAAGCCGGCGCACCTTACCATCCACTTGCTTTGTCGTCGGAATGGCCGTGGCCGTGTACCTCAAGATTCGGCCGCCGCCGTGTGGTCTCTGTTTCCGCGAGTCGCCGTCGCCCCTGCCCCTCTCCGGCGGTGCTCCTGCTCCAGGGGGGAGCTGCGTTTCGTCCCGCGTCCGTCGGTGGTCTCAGCTCCGCCGGGGACAGCCGAAGCTGGGCAAGCCGTCGCCGACCGCGTGCTGTCCCCTGCTGCTTTGTTTTCCATTGAGGCAGGACGAGGAGGAAGAAGACACCGAGCCAGGTGGGCCCCGCCTCCGCCCCGACCCCACTTGTCATCCCCCAACCACCTTATCCACTCGGTTAAGTGGAAGTGTATTCTGCGAATACGTTTTCCACTGAAGAAGGCGCACTTTCTTTATACTTCGGCTGAAAGTACGCTTTCCTGTGAAGAAGACGTGTTTCTCCTAAAGCCGCTTCCAGTTTTCTCAGCCAGAGGCTTGGTTGTGAGGAAACTTTTACCGATTATTCCCTGATCTTCCACCTCGTATCTTTTCATCCGTAACTCCAAACGAGGTGATTCCAAAGCCCACTTCTTCGTCTCGTCGAGCACGTTCTGTTGGTGTCATTTTCACAAGGTTGCCACACAGTGAGAATGACCATTTTGCCCTTGCCCGTAAACAGCCCCTCCGAGAGAGAACTGTTTTCGGCAACTCCTTCCGCGGCCTTTCCGCACTTCTTCCCGGTGGATCCCTCACCCCAGGCAAGCCAGGACACCCATTCCATGAAGTATTTCAATAGCATTTCTTGTTTAATTGAATTACTTGTATTTATAAATGAATTACTTCCATTTACTTGCTATATGATAATTCATAGTAATTAATTTACATACTTAGTTGATGCCATCTTAAGTATTGTGATAAACCACTATGTTTGCAAAGTGAACTTAGTGGGTTGATTTTGAGTCACCTGTCCGGGCTTATCCGTGCAACCACATTTGCCGGTATGGGACGACCTTGACTTGGGCTGATCGCGTGCTCTTTTATCAGTACCACCAAAGAGGGAAGGTTATGCGCGCGTGCTACCCTGGCCCGGTAGGCGGTGATAACCTTGTGAGCCCAGTTGAGTTGTATGGGCCCGTCCTCGTTTGGGACAGTTTAGTAGTCCCTGTTTGGGACAGTTTAGTAGTCCCCGTTTGGGACAGTTTAGTTTGGCCACGACGGTGGCAGGTGTCATGAGGACACAGGGGCCACCCAGGGCAGGCCTCCGGGGGAGGATGAATGCCGGTGGTACGATTAGAGAGTCACGGGTCAGGCAGGTTTCGTTGAAGCAACGCTGGTCCACCCGAAGGGGATCGCGAGGCCAGATGCTTCATGGTGTGGGTAAAGTGGGCAACCTCTGCAGAGTGTAAAATCTATTCGAATAGCCGAGTCCACGGTATTGGACAGCCCGTCCAGACCTCACTAGGTGGTCAACCGTAATATTGACAATAATGATGGATGAACTCGTCTTGTGATCAGAAGTACTCAGTGAGTATTCCAAGGGTTGTGGGACAACCCAGATGAGGGTAACTGAATGATCGGTAACAGTAAGTAAACTGCTTATGTATTTAATATGATAATTGCCATGCTATTGTTTGCTGCATTGTTTGGTTGTCGTGAGCTTGCGAGTACATTCAAAGTACTCACCTGGCGTATCATGCCAGTTTGCAGGTCCAGTCAGGTTTGCTTGCTTGTCGTGGATGTCGAGTTTGCGAGCTAGGATGCGCGTCCCAGCCAGAGTCCCTGCGGAGTGGAGTCCATCACTGTAGTCGTTGTTCCGCTGCCGGGAGTTATTCCGCTCCCTCGGATTGTTCCGCTGTTAGCATAGAGCTACCCTGGGTAGGCATAGTATTGCCGTACGATGTAATCTATGTATCCTTGTAACCTTATTCATGGTAATAAAGAGCTGATTTGTTCTATACCAACAATGTCGTATTACAGAAGACTTGTCCCCGGGCTGGAATATGGGGCGTTCCGGTCTCCACTGAGCCGGGGTGCCACAAATTCCAAAAATAAAAAGGTGTCAGGGGGACCCACGAGGGAGCCATGACCCAACAGGGCGCGACCCACCCCCAGGCCGCGCCCTGTTAGCTCGTGGTGCCCTCGTGCGCCTCCCGGACTCCATTTTCTCCCTGGACACGTATTTTAACCTAAAAATATCATTATATATACTCCCGTATGTTTTGACCTCCGCATCGCAAGTTTCTCCTCTGTTCTCGTTTTGGGCTGTTTTTCTGACAGATCTAGATCACCATGACATTGCCAAGCTCCTCCAATGACAAGTTCTTTGAGAAGGTCATCAACCCCTACTTGCCGAAGGTGATGAAGCACCCTCATGCCATTGAGATGCGTGAGGGGGTGCTCCACATCCGGGATGTCCAAGGCCCCAAGAAGGAGGGGAGCGAGAAGGCCAGGCTTGCAGCAGTGGAGCAGGAGATCTTCATGTGCCAAGGGATGGTGGAACGTGGTTTGAGTGCTAACCACTCTATGATCACGAACTTCATCCGAGAGAACAAGATGGACGCAAACAACGTGGGAAAGGCTCTCTTCAAGCTTCAAGAGTGGATCGAACATCTCCAAGCTCAAATCTATGACTTACAAAACCAAAACTGTGAGTATGAATCTAGGTTCGAGAGGATGAGCATTGCTGCCACTTTCAGGATTCCGGAGACATGGTCCTCTTTCTATGATGGGGAGCCTATGCCCTGGAAGGCGGAGGACAAGCCTACGGCATCATCACCACCATCACCAAGGAGGGACACTTGAGTACATGGGTATGGGCACCACCCTTACTTTTATCATTACCATCTATTTTAGTTCGATGCTCAGTTATTTCGTGATTTAAAGAAATAAAATTTCATATTTGCTTTGCTTAGAATTTTTACTTTGAGATCTATCTATCCTTGTAATCGAGTGTGAGAGTTATATAATAAAGATTAGTTGAGTTTGTGTGCTTTACTCTCATGCATCTATCATCATAGCATTGAAATAAAAGAAAAAAGGTCATATGCTAATCCCATGAGGAGTGATAACTTCACATAGAAAAAGTATAAGTGATAAAAGTTGTTGGGAATAAAAACATAGCATTGGTCATTGATACAATCTATGCAAGATTATGATAGAAGAGAGGAGATTCACATACAAATACACTATCTTGGATATCTTTTATGATTGTGAGCCCCCATCAAATATTATATAATGATCAAGTGTTGATGTTGGACATGGAAGACAACGTAATGATCATGATAGTTTACATTCACATAGAAGTTATATGGTCATGGATCCTTTAACATGTGGTGCTTGCTTTAGATCTTTTGCTAGCCAATAATTTTCTGCACCAAGTAGAGATACTACTTGTGCATCCATAACCACTTAAACCCAGTTCTCTCCATGAGAGTCCACCATACGTACCTATGGATTGAGTAAGATCCTTCAAGTAAGTTGTCATCGGTGCATCACGCAATAAAAAATGCTCTTAAATATGTATGATCTTTTATTGTAAGGGAAAATAAGCTTTGTACGATCTTGTGATGGCAAACAAATAAAAGTGACAGAGTGCATAATAAGGTTTGCTATCATAAGGGGCAATATAAAGTGATGTTCCTTTTCATTAAGAGTTTGCACATCCAACTTAAAATCGCTTGACAACCTCTGCTTCCCTCTGCGAAGGGCCTATCTTCTATCTTCATGAAACTATTTATGTGCAAGAGTCAATAAAGTTTATTCTTACTCCTTCCTATTAATTCTTTAGTTAGCAAGCATCATGTGTTGGGGAAAGATCTAGATAAATATATCCAGTTGGATGTAGGAGATCATGAACCATTACCGATCACATTATCCTTGAGGTAAATAAGTTGGGTGGCAAGAGCAATTAAGCCCCCATCTTCCTATGTATCCATCGGAAAACACTAGCTCCAAAAATATGCAATGAGTGTCAACAATCATAAAAGACTAAACGATAGTTGAGTATGTGAACTTGCTAGAATGAAAGCTCTTACATAGACTCTTCTCTGGAATATGATGAATTATGATTGCACCAATGACTAAGAGCATAGTTTGTTGATTGTCAATGGTGTTTATGCTTCATACTTCAATATTGTGAATGGATTGCTACTTTCTTATGAGAAGCTATATGATTAAAATGTTCATGCTATGATAATATTCATGATGCACCCATGTCCGAATTCTATTTTTATCGACACCTTTCTCTCAAATTATGTGGTCATTATTCTCGAGTTCGGTTTTCGCTTGAGGGCAAGCGAGGTCTAAGCTTGGGGGAGTTGATACGTCCATTATGCATCATGAATTCTTATTGGTATTTATACTATTCTTGGTTATTATTCCTTATTTTGATATAATTCTTATACCTTTTCTCTCTGAATATGCAAGGTACATCACAAAGAGGGAAATCTCTGTAAACTGGAATTCTGGACCTGAAAACCAAGAAAATGGCAGAAAATTCACTTGACTCCAAATGACCTGAAATTTTACGGAGAATTTTTATGGAATATATAAGAATTTTTGGGCCAAAAATATACCAGAGAGGGGGGGGGGGGCAGTTGACCATGAGCCAACAGGGCGCGGCCCACCCCCTGGCCGTGCCCTGTCTCGAGGCGGAAACCTGGGCAGAGGTCCTCTTTCTCTCCTGCAGAAAGATTCGGCTGGGGAAATTTCTCTCCGGGAGGGGGAGATCGAAGCCATTGTCATCACCAACGCTTCTTCCTTCGTGGCAGGACCAATTTTCATCAACATATTCACCAGCACCCTCTCATCTCCAACCCTGGTTCATCTCTTGTATTCAATCTTTGTCTCAAAACCTCAGATTGGTACCTGTGGGTTACTAGTATTGTTGATTACATTTTGTAGTTGATGCTTGTTGGATTAATTGGTGAAAGATATTATGTTCAGATCGTTGATCACCATCATTACACCTCTGATCTTGAACATGTTGATGAGGTGTGAGTAGTTACTATTGTTTCTGAGGACATGGGATAAGTCTTGTTATAAGTAATCATATGAAGTTGGTATTCGTTCGATATTTTGATGATATGTATGTTGTTGCTTCTCTTAGTGGTGTCGTGTGAACGTCGACAACATGACACTTCACCATGTTATGGGCCTAATGGAAGGCATAGTGGAGTAACAACTAGATGATGGGTTGCGAGAGTGACAGAAGCTTAAATCCCAGTTTATGCGTTACTTCATAAGGAGCTGATTTGGATCCACACGTTTCATGCTATGGTAAGATTTATCTTAATTCTTCTTTCGTAGTTGCGGATGCTTGCGAGAGTGGGTAATCATAAGTGGGTAGCTTGTTCAAGTAAGAACATCACCTTAGCACCGGTCCACCCACATATCAAATTATCAAAGTAGCGAACGCGAATTAACTCAACATGATAAACATGATTAGACAAAAATCCCATGTATCCTCGGGAGCGCTTTCGTCATATAAGAATACTTTTCGGCATGTCCTTTGCTATAAAAAGGATTGGACTACCTTGCTACAACTTTTTTACTATTGTTACTTGTCACTTGTTATGAAATATCTTGCTGCAAAACTATCTACTACTGTTACTGACAGCACTTGTAGAGAATACCTTACTGAAAATCGCTTATCATTTCCTTCGGCACCTCGTTGGGTTCGACACTCTTACTTATGGAACGTGACCCGGCGGCTGCTCCTTCGTACCGACCGGCGGCCCACCTGGGCGCCAACGTGCCCTGGCGGCTGCTCCTTTGTGCCGCCTGCTGGTCGTCACTAGCTCCGCCCTGTTCCGGCTCCTACGCGTCCGTGTGCCCATCTGGCTACGCCCTGCGCTCGGTCTCTGCCAGTCTACGCCTACCTCGCGCCCGTCGGCCTCACCCGCCGTGCCGGCGCCTGCAGGTCGCGTGCTCCTCCTGCGCGCACCTGACTTGCTGCACCCTGTGTGAGGTGGTCGACTGCTCCGTCCGACGGTTGTCCTAGCTATCCAGCTGTCGAAGAAGAAGAAAAGAAAAATTCATACGCGCAGGTGGTACATGCATGCATGGCCAAGGGGCTTGCACGGCCACATAAATGGCCGCTTGCGTGGCCACATACATGGCCGGTTGCTTGGCCTGCCTTGTTGGCAATAAGCCATGTCCGTGACGGTGGCGACCGGCGTGTGCGCGTTCAGGTCAAGTCCGTGGCGGGCGTGGACATATGCGTGCGTGCGCCGCGTGTGCACGGCCGGAGTCAAGCATGTACGTGCATGTGTGCATCTGTGCTTCGGTCAGTCCATGTTAGTTGCGGCTAGTCAACTAGTTAGTTAGCTAGTGGAGCACTTCTAGGAGAGGATGACTGCATGCAGTTAGTGGCCGATTGTGAGGCCGGGTCGTGTGTACGTGCATAGGTTAGTGGCATGCGATGCCTGGTCGTGTGTGTGCGTCTGCACAGATCTGGATATAAAAGCCCTCCCACGTACTGATGTAAGGGGCGCTGGTGTGTAGCCGTGCTCCGGTGTGTTGCCGAGCGACGGGGTGTGCCGAGCCGAGTGTGAGGGGCCTAGAAGATGTAGTCTCCATCGGAACCGTGGTGTGTGCCCGGTCGACGTGAGAGTTCTTTCGGGTTGTGCCGCGTGTGTGCGTGTGTACCCCGTGTGTGTGTGTTCGAGTTGTTGTGAGAAATAAAGCCAAGATACAGGCGTTGGTGCGCCGCGGTGTTCGTCGCCGGAAAAATCATGGTGTCTCCTTCGTCTACCTTCGTCCGGCGTTTGTGTCGTCAGTGGGTTTGTCCCAACATGCCTTGGCTGGATGCTGGGCCGGCAGCTCAGCCTGCTGCCAGCCGGCTGCCCTGCTGCCCAGCTGCAGCCTGGCCGGCTACCCGGTCCAGCGCCCGCAGGAACCAGGCCGGCCGGCCACTTCCGGCTCCGCCCCTTCACTTTTCATATGACAACATTTGGCTCTGCCCCGAACTCGTCCGGATCCTTAGACCCGGACGTCACCACTCCAACAACCCGGACCACATCCATGCCTCGGGCACGAAACAGCTAAGTCACGTTTATGCCTTCCGTTTTCACTCATTTAGAAGTTGCTCATGCCCATGCATGGTGGGTGACCCGCGCCCAGCGCGCTAAGTTTAGACCTCCTCGGGAGACACCCGGAGGCTGGCTCCCGCCCACATTGGCCCCATCACCAGCTGACTAAAAGTTGTCCGGCTTGACCAAGTAGCTTTCTTTTTCCGAGTCGGTTTAGTACAGTGTACGGCACCAAAAGCCCACTCTTTGGTTTCAGCTACAGACCGCAACCCGGTTGTCCGGCTAGCAAGAGCAAAACCTAGAGGTCACCTGCACATGAAAAATGACAAGGGGAATGTGTCGTGGATTTGTCACGGCAGATGTCCGGGTTAATGGACTTAAGGTGTGGGGTCATCGCACCTAACTGGTAGCTTGAGTTGAGCGGGACGAGAGACACGGAGTTTTTACCCAGGTTCGGCCCCTCACGGTGGAGGTAAAAGCCTACGTCCTGCTTGTGTCTATATTGATGATGATGACGATCTCGGTTACAAGGGTGCGGAGTCGCTACCTCTAATCTCGAGACCCTCTAATCTGACTATCTTTTCTGACCTGTCTCTAAGACCTGTCTATGAGACGTCTAACCTGACCCTCTTGGGGTGACCCGCCCCTCCTTATAAAGGCTGAAGGGGCGGTTTACATGTAGAGTCTAAGTCGGATTGATGACTTCCCATCGCGGGCTTCTCTCCATGGGCTTCCGAGTCCTGGGCTTCTTCCAATCCCGGGCGGCTTACACCGGGCGGCTTACAACCAGGGCTTATCTTCAGAGACTCGTCTCCGGGACTGTCTGATAAAACTGTTCACCGGGTAAAAACTGTTTACCGGGGTCAGCTACTGTTTGCCGGGTTAGCATCCTGGCACTGTAGCGCCGGGTTAACATCCTGACACTGTAGCAGACGGGTTAACTTCCTGGCACTGTAGCAGCCGGGTTAGCATCCTGGCACTGTAGCGCCGGGTTAACATCCTGACACTGTAGCAGCCGGGTTAACATCCTGACACTGTAGCAGACGGGTTAACATCCTGACACTGTAGCAGCCGGGTTACAATTGTCTGCCAAGTTAGAACTGTAACCGGGTCAGTACTGTTTGCCGGGTCAGCATGTCTGCCGGGTCAGTACTGTTCTCCGGGTCAGTACTGCTTGCCGGGTCAGCATGTCTGCCGGGTCATATCGCGGGGTAATATCCCCGTCATTAGCCCCCAGGTTAGCTTGAATTTATTCATGGTAAGCTCCATCGTCTTGCAGGTATATGTCCTTTGAAATAAAATATTGCGAATACAACACCCATATGCCGTTGAGTCGGCCTTCAATGTTCTTGGCGGGTCTCCTCCGCCAGGTTATAATCATTGATGGTGCCGGGTTATGATTGTTGGTGACGCCAGGTCAAATAACTGGACTCCAGCTGAAATTGACATCTTGAAAACTCTCTCTTCAATTTTTTGATATATTCATATTACCTGTAGCCCCCAAGCTCCAAGTTGATCCATGATGACTTGGCGCTTTGCAACAATATCTTTGATTGTGTAGCCCCCAAGTATCAAGTTGTCTTGCCTGCAGCAACCTGAGACTTGTAACTCTTATACCTTATAAAGCTTCGGCGGGTGTAGCCCCCAAGGTCCCGGTTGTTTTGCCTGCAATAACCTGGGACTTTTGCACTTGGTGTTGAAAGTTGAGAAATCTGGGTTGTCATCTGAGTTGCCAGATATGTACTGACTATCTTGAATTTCACATGTGTAGCCCCCATGGGCCGGCTCATCAGTATGTGATGGGCCGAGTCTTCAATTTGGACCTTATAATTTGCTTGAACAGCTGAATACTGTAGCCCCCAAGTGACGGGTCGTATGCCTCCATCGACTTGGGACTTTTAGAAAATTTGATCTGAGTGGTGTAGCCCCCAAGTGCCGGGTCAGTAAGAAATACTGGGCTGGGACTTAGAAAAATATAAAAAGGCTGGGTCATCTCTTTGAGATAACAGGGTCTTGTTGACAATGTAATGATTTGAAAACCAGCTTGCATTAGCCCCCAAGTGCCGTGATGCATGCTTGCAGCGACATGGGACTTTGCATACTTGATATAAACTTGACTCGAATAATGTAGCCCCCAAGTGCCGGGTCGTCTGCCTGCGGCGACTCGGGACTATGTAAGAATAATATGACATCATAATTTGTTGAATGAATTCTTGACCGTGGTTGTAACCCGGCAGAATATCCTGAATAATGCCCTTACTCTTGACAATGAAAATCCCAGCTCGTGGTTGCGGTGCAACCCGGCGAATATGTGTGAGAAATCCATGATGAAGATCCAGCCATGTTGGCTATTAACGATCTATTTGTTCTGGCGGCTTATCTTAGGAGACAAGACCTGCAAAAATAAACAAAACAGAGTATATTCTGCATTGTTGTAAGGGCGGCTTAAAAAAGCCTAACCCGGAGACGTGAAATCTCATAACCTTGCCTTTCTTTCCGAACGCATAAGCCGGTTCTTCTGGGTAGTCTCACTACTTTGAACTCTTAATAACTGACAAGAGCGTAGCGAACCAGAAAGAAACGCAGCAGGGGGTGAATACCCTTAGAACCCAGAAGCTACTTCTCACGTGACGTAAATCCATCGTTTGAACCTCCAGGGTACGAAGGGCCACTTGGCGGAGAGTGCGCAACAGATGGGAGAGTTTGCCTCGCCGCTGTAAGAGGCCCTTGCAGGGGGTAAGTTTTAGAACTCGCTGCACCCCTGTCAAAGCGGCAGCAACCTACAGGCAGGTATAACTCGGAATTGCAGATGTGAGGGTTTGCCTCGCCGTTGTTAGATGCCTTTGCAGGGGGTGAGTTTTAGAACTCGCTGCACCCCTGACAAAGCGCAGCTACTTACAGGCAGGTATAACCCAGCCTTGCGGATGTAAGGGTTTGCCTCGCCGCTGTAAGAGGCCTTTGCAGGGGGTAAGTTTTAGAACTCGCTGCACCCCTGACAAAGCGCAGCTACTTACAGGCAGGTATAACCCGGCCTTGCAGATCGGAAAAGAGGGTAAGTTTATAACTTGCTGCACCCCTAGTGATCTTTGTTGACGTAGTCAACGTTTTGGGTCTACGACCCGCCTTACAGTGGCTGAAGAGCCTGATCGAGAGGTTTTGAAGCTTAACCCGGTGGGTTGAAAGCCCCCAAACGACCTTGTTGAAGTATCAACATTGTTGCAGCATCTTGTAAGCCGCCGTCTTGTAAGCTGCCATATGATGGTGCCATTTTAGCTGAAGAGCCGATCAGGAGGGTTGAAGCTTAACCCGGCGGGTTAGAAGCCCCCAAATGACCTTGTTGACGGAGTCAACTTTTTGCAGTATCTTGTAAGCCGCCATCTTGTATGAAGAAACAGCCGAAGCCCCCAAGCTGAACGGTGCATTATGGCGACTCGTCTTCTTGGGTAACTTGTAATCCTTCCGCCAATAATGTAGTATCCCCCGAGATCGGGTTAACTTCCTTTCCATGATCTGGGGCTCTCGTTGAAAACAGGTCAAGTGTGTCGAGCTATGTCTGTAGCCCCTGAGTCTTGAGTCAACTTCAAAGAGGTGACTTGAGAATCTCCACTGAAGGTTGAGGTTGGCCGTGGCGAGTTATAGATGATCCCGCATGAATTGCTTCAATAATCCGGTCGATCGTTCGTCCCGGCTGGTTGTTGAAGTTAACCAAACTGTAATAGCGGCAACTTGTGCGCCTATCCGTCGGGCGGCTTGTGCAGACGAACACCGCACCGATATATTGATGTAGATCACTCTGGGCGACGTCTTGTGCGCGTCCGTTGGGCGGCTCGTACAGGCGAGCACCGCACCAGTATGTTGATGGAGATGTAGGAGCCAGTCACACGTTTGAAGACGGCGTGGTCGTGAGAGACGGTCGCGGCGTTGTAAGCCGGCGCGGTCGTGAGAGACGGTCGCGGCGTTGTAAGCCGGCGCAGACGGGTGACTCGGCCGCGGGCGTTTGTAAGGCGCCGTATAAACCACGTTTGTAGTGGATAGTTGTCCTGCATATATATATATACAGATCAAAGTAACTGTTCTTTGACAAAAACAATATGTGTAAAAAATAAACTTAGATGGATATCACCTGACGTCTTTAATTGACAGATGATCCGTAGCGTCAGTTGGGTATCTCTGGTAGTCTCAACATCGTTTGAGTTACTCTCTCGAGGTCGCAGCGGAGGCGGCGACTCGATCACGGCAGAAGTGATGAACCATAGCGGCAACAACATCTCGAGGCGAGACCGCAGATGATGAGGTAGAGGCGACTCGCAGCAGACGCGTGGCGGCTCAGAATAAGGCCGAATGGGTGCGGCTCAGCGCGAGGTTGCGACCACGAGGACGAAAGCAGCGACTCAGCCACGGCGGCTCGGAGACAGCGCCGGGCCGGGGCGGCTCTCGATGAACGCGTGGCGGCATGTTGACCAGGCGGGTCCTCCCCTTTTCTTTTTTTTAGTCCAACCGGTCAACTCCTCTATCTCTTTTTTTTTCTTCTCCTTATCCGCACCAGCGAGACAAGGCCGCACCGGCAGGGGCGCATCGGCCAGGCGGGTGGCTGAGGCGGACAGCTAAGGTGGAGGCGATGTGGAGGCGACGCGGTGCGACGGCGAGTGAGGCCGCGTGGGCGGCTCAGAGGTGGCTGTGGCCGGCTCGGCGCGCAGCGGCTGAGGCAGGGGCAGCGGCTGTAGAAGCGGCGATGGAGGCCGGCGACTCGCAACGAGGCAGTGGCGGCTCGAAGCAGCTCGAGGGCGAAGCCGCGGCGTTTGCAGACGGTCACGACCATAAAACAGCATCAGCTTGGCGGGCGCGTCAGGCCCACGAGCTGCGGCGGGTCAGGGAGGAGGCAGGGTAGCTTGGCGGGCTGTTGGCGGAGCGACGGCGGCTCAGCGGCGGGGAGAGGCGGCGACGGCGCGGCCGGAGCGGCTCGGAGGCGCAGGGGCGGCTCGCGGCGACGGTTTGGCGGGCTGTTGGCGGAGCGACGGCGGCTCAACGGCGGGGAGAGGCGGCGACGGCGCGGCCGGAGCGGCTCGGAGGCGCAGGGCGGCTTGCGGCGGCGGCTTGGCGTGCTGTTGGCGCGCGACGGTAGAGGCGGCAGGACCGGCTCGATGCGCTGCGGTGGAGGCGAGCCGCAGCGGCGGGGGTGACCCGGCGGGGTGACTCAAGCTCGGCGGCGGCTGGTAAGCCAGGGCGGGGGGCGGTTGAGGCAGGCAGCTCGCGGGCGGCGGCTGACGAGGCCGTGGCTATAACCGCAGCAACGGAGACGGCGAAGTGGGCGGCTCGGACCGGCTCGCAGGCGAGCAGCTGCAGAGGAGGCGACTCGGAGGCCTGGATGGTTCGGAGGCAAGAACACGGAGGCGGCGGCTCGCGGTAGCGAGGCGGCAGGGCCGGAGAGGTAGGCCGCTACGGCGGAGTCGGCGGGTTGATGCGCGCGTCCTTCTCCAGGCCATGGCCAGCTTGACAAATCTTCGTCCGCGTCCTCCCGGCTGTGGGTGTTTTTTGTTTTTTCTTTATCCGACTAATAGTAACAGGAGGTCTCCTGAAATGCATAATTGCTGGATGATGCGATGAAACAATGGCTGGTCAGCTCTGAAATTGCAGTAAAAATTGCGGCTTCCCTCGGGGCTTGACCCGACTCTATGGGATGTATGCGAGTACAGCGGTTGAACGGACGCGTCTTCTTCAGGAGTCTGTCGGTCTCGACGATTTGGAAACAATCGAATAAACTGCAGGACGGCGGCGGACCGACCGCAACCCTAATTTCACTCGAACTTAAATCTCACAGATTGTAACTCTGGGCTGATGAACTCGAAACTGATGCAAATCCTTCCGAGCTGGGTCTTCTTTATCTGGCCAATCGCGAGCTTCTCGATCCATAGAAGAGATCCCTCCAAGAAATCAACACCACCGTGCGTGGCCCCACGGTGGGCGCCAACTGTCGTGGATTTGTCACGGCAGATGTCCGGGTTAATGGACTTAAGGTGTGGGGTCATCGCACCTAACTGGTAGCTTGAGTTGAGCGGGACGAGAGACACGGAGTTTTTACCCAGGTTCGGCCCCTCACGGTGGAGGTAAAAGCCTACGTCCTGCTTGTGTCTATATTGATGATGATGACGATCTCGGTTACAAGGGTGCGGGGTCGCTACCTCTAATCTCGAGACCCTCTAATCTGACTATCTTTTCTGACCTGTCTCTAAGACCTGTCTATGAGACGTCTAACCTGACCCTCTTGGGGTGACCCGCCCCTCCTTATAAAGGCTGAAGGGGCGGTTTACATGTAGAGTCTAAGTCGGATTGATGACTTCCCATCGCGGGCTTCTCTCCATGGGCTTCCGTGTCCTGGGCTTCTTCCAATCCCGGGCGGCTTACACCGGGCGGCTTACAACCAGGGCTTATCTTCAGAGACTCGTCTCCGGGACTGTCTGATAAAACTGTTCACCGGGTAAACACTGTTTACCGGGGGTCAGCTACTGTTTGCCGGGTTAGCATCCTGGCACTGTAGCGCCGGGTTAACATCCCGACACTGTAGCAGTCGGGTTAACATCCTGGCACTGTAGCAGCCGGGCTAGCATCCTGGCACTGTAGCGCCGGGTTAACATCCTGACACTGTAGCAGCCGGGTTAACATCCTGACACTGTAGCAACCGGGTTAACATCCTGACACTGTAGCAGCCGAGTTACAATTGTCTGCCGAGTTAGAACTGTAACCGGGTCAGTACTGTTTGCCGGGTCAGCATGTCTGCCGGGTCAGTACTGTTCTCCGGGTCAGTACTGCTTGCCGGGTCAGCATGTCTGCCGGGTCATATCGCGGGGTAATATCCCCGTCATTAGCCCCCAGGTTAGCTTGAATTTATTCATGGTAAGCTCCATCGTCTTGCAGGTATATGTCCTTTGAAATAAAATATTGGGAATACAACTCCCATATGCCGTTGAGTCGGCCTTCAATGTTCTTGGCGGGTCTCCTCCGCCGGGTTATAATCATTGATGGTGCCGGGTTATGGTTGTTGGTGACGCCAGGTCAAATAACTGGACTCCAGCTGAAATTGACATCTTGAAAACTCTCTCTTCAATTTTTTGATATATTCATATTACCTGTAGCCCCCAAGCTCCAAGTTGATCCATGATGACTTGGCGCTTTGCAACAATATCTTTGATTGTGTAGCCCCCAAGTATCAGGTTGTCTTGCCTGCAGCAACCTGAGACTTGTAACTCTTATACCTTATAAAGCTTCGGCGGGTGTAGCCCCCAAGGTCCGGGTTGTTTTGCCTGCAATAACCTGGGACTTTTGCACTTGGTGTTGAAAGTTGAGAAATCTGGGTTGTCATCTGAGTTGCCAGATATGTACTGACTATCTTGAATTTCACATGTGTAGCCCCCATGGGCCGGCTCATCAGTATGTGATGGGCCGAGTCTTCAATTTGGACCTTATAATTTGCTTGAACAGCTGAATACTGTAGCCCCCAAGTGACGGGTCGTATGCCTGCATCGACTTGGGACTTTTAGAAAATTTGATCTGAGTGGTGTAGCCCCCAAGTGCCGGGTCAGTAAGAAATACTGGGCTGGGACTTAGAAAAATATAAAAAGGCTGGGTCATCTCTTTGAGATAACAGGGTCTTGTTGACAATGTAATGATTTGAAAACCAGCTTGCATTAGCCCCCAAGTGCCGTGATGCATGCTTGCAGCGACATGGGACTTTGCATACTTGATATAAACTTGACTCGAATAATGTAGCCCCGAAGTGCCGCGTCGTCTGCCTGCGGCGACTCGAGACTATGTAAGAATAATATGACATCATAATTTGTTGAATGAATCCTTGACCGTGGTTGTAACCCGGCAGAATATCCTGAATAATGCCCTTACTCTTGACAATGAAAATCCCAGCTCGTGGTTGCGGTGCAACCCGGCGAATATGTGTGAGAAATCCATGATGAAGATCCAGCCATGTTGGCTATTAACGATCTATTTGTTCTGGCGGCTTATCTTAGGAAACAAGACCTGCAAAAATAAACAAAACAGAGTATATTCTGCATGGTTGTAAGGGCGGCTTAAAAAAGCATAACCCGGAGACGTGAAATCTCATAACCTTGCCTTTCTTTCCGAACGCATAAGCCGGTTCTTCTGGGTAGTCTCACTACTTTGAACTCTTAATAACTGACAAGAGCGTAGCGAACCAGAAAGAAACGCAGCAGGGGGTGAATACCCTTAGAACCCAGAAGCTACTTCTCACGTGACGTAAATCCATCGTTTGAACCTCCAAGGTACGAAGGGCCACTTGGCGGAGAGTGCGCAACAGATGGGAGAGTTTGCCTCGCCGCTGTAAGAGTCCCTTGCAGGGGGTAAGTTTTAGAACTCGCTGCACCCCTGTCAAAGCGGCAGCAACCTACAGGCAGGTATAACTCGGAATTGCAGATGTGAGGGTTTGCCTCGCCGTTGTTAGATGCCTTTGCAGGGGGTGAGTTTTAGAACTCGCTGCACCCCTGACAAAGCGCAGCTACTTACAGGCAGGTATAACCCAGCCTTGCGGATGTAAGGGTTTGCCTCGCCGCTGTAAGAGGCCTTTGCAGGGGGTAAGTTTTAGAACTCGCTGCACCCCTGACAAAGCGCAGCTACTTACAGGCAGGTATAACCCGGCCTTGCAGATCGGAAAAGAGGGTAAGTTTATAACTTGCTGCACCCCTAGTGATCTTTGTTGACGTAGTCAACGTTTTGGGTCTACGACCCGCCTTACAGTGGCTGAAGAGCCTGATCGAGAGGTTTTGAAGCTTAACCCAGTGGGTTGAAAGCCCCCAAACGACCTTGTTGAAGTATCAACATTGTTGCAGCATCTTGTAGGCCGCCGTCTTGTAAGCTGCCATATGATGGTGCCATTTTAGCTGAAGAGCCGATCAGGAGGGTTGAAGCTTAACCCGGCGGGTTAGAAGCCCCCAAATGACCTTGTTGACGGAGTCAACTTTTTGCAGTATCTTGTAAGCCGCCATCTTGTATGAAGAAACAGCCGAAGCCCCCAAGCTGAACGGTGCATTATGGCGACTCGTCTTCTTGGGTAACTTGTAATCCTTCCGCCAATAATGTAGTATCCCCCGAGATCGGGTTAACTTCCTTTCCATGATCTGGGGCTCTCGTTGAAAACAGGTCAAGTGTGTCGAGCTATGTCTGTAGCCCCTGAGTCTTGAGTCAACTTCAAAGAGGTGACTTGAGAATCTCCACTGAAGGTTGAGGTTGGCCGTGGCGAGTTATAGATGATCCCGCATGAATTGCTTCAATAATCCGGTCGATGGTTCGTCCCGGCTGGTTGTTGAAGTTAACCAAACTGTAATAGCGGCAACTTGTGCGCCTATCCGTCGGGCGGCTTGTGCAGACGAACACCGCACCGATATATTGATGTAGATCACTCTGGGCGGCGTCTTGTGCGCGTCCGTTGGGCGGCTCGTACAGGCGAGCACCGCACCAGTATGTTGATGGAGATGTAGGAGCCAGTCACACGTTTGAAGACGGCGTGGTCGTGAGAGACGGTCGCGGCGTTGTAAGCCGGCGCGGTCGTGAGAGATGGTCGCGGCGTTGTAAGCCGGCGCAGACGGGTGACTCGGCCGCGGGCGTTTGTAAGGCGCCGTATAAACCACGTTTGTAGTGGATAGTTGTCCTGCATATATATATACAGATCAAAGTAACGGTTCTTTGACAAAAACAATATGTGTAAAAAATAAACTTAGATGGATATCACCTGACGTCTTTAATTGACAGATGATCCGTAGCGTCAGTTGGGTATCTCTGGTAGTCTCAACATCGTTTGAGTTACTCTCTCGAGGTCGCAGCGGAGGCGGCGACTCGATCACGGCAGAAGTGATGAACCATAGCGGCAACAACATCTCGAGGCGAGACCGCAGATGATGAGGTAGAGGCGACTCGCAGCAGACGCGCGGCGGCTCAGAATAAGGCCGAATGGGTGCGGCTCAGCGCGAGGTTGCGACCACGAGGACGAAAGCAGCGACTCAGCCACGGCGGCTCGGAGACAGCGCCGGGCCGGGGCGGCTCTCGATGAACGCGTGGCGGCATGTTGACCAGGCGGGTCCTTCCCTTTTATTTATTTTTTAGTCCAACCGGTGAACTCCTCTATATCTTTTTTTTTCTTCTCCTTATCCGCACCAGCGAGACAAGGCCACACCGGCAGGGGCGCATCGGCCAGGCGGGTGGCTGAGGCGGACAGCTAAGGTGGAGGCGAGGTGGAGGCGACGCGGTGCGACGGCGAGTGAGGCTGCATGGGCGGCTCCGAGGTGGCTTTGGCCGGCTCGGCGCGCAGCGGCTGAGGCAGGGGCAGCGGCTGTAGAAGCGGCGATGGAGGCCGGCGACTCGCAACGAGGCAGTGGCGGCTCGAAGCAGCTCGAGGGCTAGGCCGCGGCGTTTGCAGACGGTCACGACCATAAAACAGCATCAGCTTGGCGGGCGCGTCAGGCCCACGAGCAGCGGCGGGTCAGGGAGGAGGCAGGGTAGCTTGGCGGGCTGTTGGCGGAGCGACGGCGGCTCAGCGGCGGGGAGAGGCGGCGACGACGCGGCCGGAGCGGCTCGGAGGCACAGGGGCGGCTCGCGGCGACGGTTTGGCGGGCTGTTGGCGGAGCGACGGCGGCTCAGCGGCGGGGAGAGGCGGCGACGGCGCGGCCGGAGCGGCTCGGAGGCGCAGGGGCGGCTCGCGGCGGCGGCTTGGCGGGCTGTTGGCGCGCGACGGTGGAGGTGGCAGGACCGGCTCGATGCGCTGCGGTGGAGGCGAGCCGCAGTGGCGGGGGTGACCCGGCGGGGTGACTCAAGCTCGGCGGCGGCTGGTAAGCCAGGGTGGGGGGCGGCTGAGGCAGGCAGCTCGCGGGCGGCGGCTGACGAGGCCGTGGCTATAACCGCAGCAACGGAGGCGGCGAAGTGGGCGGCTCGGACCGGCTCGCAGGCGAGCAGCTGCAGAGGAGGCGACTCGGAGGCCGGGATGGTTCGGAGGCAAGAACACGGAGGCGGCGGCTCGCGGTAGCGAGGCGGCAGGGCCGGCGAGGTAGGCCGCTACGGCGGAGTCGGCGGGTTGATGCGCGCGTCCTTCTCCAGGCCGTGGCCAGCTTGACAAATCTTCGTCCGCGCCTCCCGGCTGTGGGTGTTTTTTGTTTTTTCTTTATCCGACTAATAGTAACAGGAGGTCTCCTGAAATGCATAATTGCTGGATGATGCGATGAAACAATGGCTGGTCAGCTCTGAAATTGCAGTAAAAATTGCGGCTTCCCTCGGGGCTTGACCCGACTCTATGGGATGTATGCGAGGACAGCGGTTGAACGGACGCGTCTTCTTCAGGAGTCCGTCGGTCTCGACGATTTGGAAACAATCGAATAAACTGCAGGACGGCGGCGGACCGACCGCAACCCTAATTTCACTCGAACTTAAATCTCACAGATCGTAACTCTGGGCTGATGAACTCGAAACTGATGCAAATCCTTCCGAGCTGGGTCTTCTTTATCTGGCCAATCGCGAGCTTCTCGATCCATAGAAGAGATCCCTCCAAGAAATCAACACCACCGTGCGTGGCCCCACGGTGGGCGCCAACTGTCGTGGATTTGTCACGGCAGATGTCCGGGTTAATGGACTTAAGGTGTGGGGTCATCGCACCTAACTGGTAGCTTGAGTTGAACGGGACGAGAGACACGGAGTTTTTACCCAGGTTCGGCCCCTCACGGTGGAGGTAAAAGCCTACGTCCTGCTTGTGTCTATATTGATGATGATGACGATCTCGGTTACAAGGGTGCGGAGTCGCTACCTCTAATCTCGAGACCCTCTAATCTGACTATCTTTTCTGACCTGTCTCTAAGACCTGTCTATGAGACGTCTAACCTGACCCTCTTGGGGTGACCCGCCCCTCCTTATAAAGGCTGAAGGGGCGGTTTACATGTAGAGTCTAAGTCGGATTGATGACTTCCCATCGCGGGCTTCTCTCCATGGGCTTCCGAGTCCTGGGCTTCTTCCAATCCCGGGCGGCTTACACCGGGCGGCTTACAACCAGGGCTTATCTTCAGAGACTCGTCTCCGGGACTGTATAATAAAACTGCTCACCGGGTAAACACTGTTTGCCGGGTAGCATCCTGGCACTGTAGCGCCGGGTTAACATCCTGACACTGTAGCAGCCGGGTTAACATACTGGCACTGTAGCAGCCGGGTTAGCATCCTGGCACTGTAGCGACGGTTTTAACATCCTGATACTGTAGCAGCCGGGTTAACATCCTGACACTGTAGCAGTCGGGTTAACATCCTGACACTGTAGCAGCCGGGTTACAATTGTCTGCCGAGTTAGAACTGTAACCGGGTCAGTACTGTTTGCCGGGTCAGCATGTCTGCCGGGTCAGTACTGTTCTCCGGGTCAGTACTGCTTGCCGGGTCAGCATGTCTGCCGGGTCATATCGCGGGGTAATATCGCCGTCAGAATGCGGCTTGGACGATCCGACTGCATTCTCACCGCCCAGCCGGATGCATCAACCATGCATATAAATGCTCATCTGGCATCCCTAGTGTTTTAGTTCGCACAGTTTGTTCCCTTGATGATACAGGTAACCCCGGCAGCGCCTCGCGCCCAAAAGCCGACGTATTTCGCGTCCGCGCCCAGCAGCGCCCCGCGCCCACCAACCGGCGGACTCCGCGTCCGCGCCAGGCAGGGTCCCGCGCCCATCAGCCCGTGGACTCCGCGTACGCGCCCGACAGGGCCCCGCGCACATCAACCAGTGGACTCCGCGTCCGCGCCCGGCAGGGCCCGGCGCCCATCCGCCGGCGGACTCCGCGTCCGCGTCGGGCAGGGTCCCGCGCCCATCCGCCGGCGGACTCCGCGTCCGCGTCCGGCAGGGCCCCGCGCCCATCCGCCATCGGACTCCGCGTCCACGCCCGGCAGAGCCCCGCGCCCACCAGCCGGCGGACTCCGCGTCCGCGTCCGGCAGGGCTCCGCGCCCATCAGCCGACGGACTCCTCGTCCGCGTCCGGCAGGGCTCCGCGCCTACCAACCTGCGTTCTCTGCGTCCGCCCCCGACAGGGCCCCGCACCCATCAGCCGGCGGACTCAGCGTCCGCGCCCAGCAGCCGGCGAATTCCGCGTCCGCGCCCAGCAGCCGGCG
The DNA here is from genome assembly GCA_039707655.1 of Elymus sibiricus. Classification (NCBI taxonomy): domain Eukaryota; kingdom Viridiplantae; phylum Streptophyta; class Magnoliopsida; order Poales; family Poaceae; genus Elymus; species Elymus sibiricus. The sequence goes on along the minus strand of CM077663.1, from coordinate 33,717,547 downwards.
GACTCCGCGTCCGTACCAGGCAGGGCCCCACGCCCACCTGCCAGCGGACTCCGCATCCGCGCCCACCAGCCGGCGGACTCCGCGTCCGCGCCCGGCAGGGCTCCGCGCCCATCAGCCGACGGACTCCGCGTCCGCGTCCGGCAGGGCTCCGCGCCTATCCGCCTGCGGACTCCGCTTCCGCCCCCGACAGGGCCCCGCACCCATCAGCCGGCGGACTCCGCGTCCGCGCCCAGCAGCCGGCGAATTCCGCGTCCGCGCCCAGTAGCCGGCGGACTCCGCGTCCGTGCCAGGCAGGGCCCCACGCCTACCTGCCAGCGGACTCCGCATCCGCGCCCACCAGCCGGCGGACTCCGTGTCTGCGCCCGGCAGGGCCCCGCGCCCACCAGCCGACGAACTCAGCGTCAGCGCCCGGCATCCTCGACGCCATCATCTGCTCCCACGACAGCGAAGACCCTCCGGCCGAGTCTTCGAGTCGCCCGAAGGCTCGGTGGCTACAGCCAGTGAGTGCGCTGGCACGCCCCCACTGGAAGCAAGCTGCGCCGGCTGCGGCCCGCAGCCGACCGTCATCGACCTATACTGCGAGATATACACCTCATACATACATGAGACATGCAAGAATAGGGGTATTACCTCCCCGCGAGGGCCCTGAACCTGGATAAACCGCCGTGTGCTGTTGCCCAATCCCGTCCCGGACCTCCACCGTAGCCTTGCTCTCACCCCGATAAGCCACGCCTGGCATCTGCCGTCACAAAACGACGATACATACCATCTCAAAAAACAGGCCAACACAATATACACATAAAAAAGAAGCCAAAACATAATTAAAATCCAAACCAACATAGATAAAACTAAAACTAAACAACATACCAAAATAAGTTGTTAAAGAAAAAAAGTTAATTCCAGTAATGAAGAACGACGCGGCGAGGCGCGCGTTAGCTTCTAGTTATAACCTATAACTTATAGCTAAAGCGAAAGGGAAGTAATGTGCGAGAAGTGGAGCCAAATGTTGCTCCCATCAGCGCGTATGCACATGGGACTGTGCGGCCGTGATGTGAGCCACGGTCGGAATGCGATCCAGAAAGTATTTTTCTCGATCGGAGTAGTGATGGAGACGAGACATGAGGGAGGACACGCGATCGAGAATCCTCACTTTGAAAGCAGAGCGCCGGGAACTGGAAAGCTAGCGCACTGGAAAGTAGACAGACACATCCACCCCCCACCCACCGAGAAAAGGGACTGGAAAGAAAATGTACGAACAATGTCTTTTTTTTTTGACACACTTCCTTAACGCAGAGGTACTTCTTTGGTTCGTTGCATTATTGCTAGTGAACGTACTCACTTTGTGCTACTCCCTCAACGCACAGGAACTTGTTTAGTTTTTTTTTTATATCAACTGGAACTTGTTTAGATCTTTGCATTGCTCGTGCAACATGAAAAGAAAGGAAAACGCAGAAGCGGAAAGGATGCCACAAGGTCTTCTTTGGCCGATAACTTCTCTATCGTCTAAACAGATGGGCAAATGTGGCCAATATATTTTAACACTCCCAAGCTATTTAGGAAAAGTGCACAATATATAATACCATAGGGATTTACCCAGAGATAGGTAATAATATATTTTTTTCCAAAAGGAAGAATAAACCATCCAGCCTCTGCACTCAGATGCTCACATCAAAATTTTATTAAAGTTGATGCAAGTCAACGAGGCCAAAGTCATCAACATGCCGAGTAAAAGACATAGACAACTATGGTAAAACCATTACAAGATATGAATAAAACACATATGATTAAGTCGACTTCTTCTGCAGCAACGCCTTCAAGAAGGCATAACGCACTCTCGTTGTCGTCGCCAAGTCTGGCCGGAGACGGCCAGGACAAGGATTTTCATCGTGGGTGCCAAGACCACCCAATGAAGGTCCGAACATCGGCATGGAAACAACACCTTCACTAAGGTAAAGCCGCAATTCGTTGCTGCTGAGTCCGACCAATGAAGGCTAGAACAAGGGTTTTCACGCTGGACATGAAGTGTTGTTCTGAGCACCATCTGACAGACATATCTTCCAATGGGTGCTCCAGCCAGTACTCCATGCAGAGCCACCGTGGTGTCCTCCGAGGAGGCCGCACGCCTCTCAATGCAACCATGTACCAATGTAGTGCATGCCACGCGGAGCCACCTAACCAACCGCCTCCACCGACGGTGACAAGAGGAGGTAGTGACGCTAGTGGATGGGTGGGCTGTCTTCCCGCCGAAGATCACCGCCACGGCCGTTGATGAGCCGCCATACTCGTGTCGCGGATCTGGCCTATGGCACCGATGCTCGTCATCCATGCCAGGGCCAACCGTCTGCCTCTGCACCAAACCATTCGCCTGAGATGGCACTCGCGTCGGGCATGCGACGTGTTGTAGCCAACGCACGGCCGTCGAGCTCACGATCTAGCGCGAGCACCCCTGCCAAGCTGGATCGATCTAGCCGCAGGGCGGCGCCTGCTGCCACCACGGCCATCTACAACCTGCGTCGTCGCCCTGGCCACGGGACTCCTCCACCTTCAGCTAGATCCGGGTGAGGATGCTCAAATCCGCTGCCACCATTCACCACAATCGGCCAGCGCGCTGCCCTCCTAGCCACTACGGCATGGCCAGCGCCGATGCCATTCGGGGTTGTCATCCCGGAGCCCGGGCCCCACCGTACGCGTTTGCCGTCCAGGGCCAGCTCGACGCGCAGGCCAGGGGACCCCCATCGCGCGAGCGGTCGATCCCGCCGCCACCATCCGCTGCCCGCCGGCCTCGTCCGACAGCGACGGGGAGAGAGATGAGGTAGGAGACGGGGACGGCTGTGGCTATGATTCGCCCGAGCCGCCCCTTGGAGTGTCGCTGGTGCTTTTTCTAGAAGAATCCGCTCAGCTCCTCACATTTAGACTCTTCTGAGTGTTCACTAGTCGAAAACGGGCCATTAGTCCCGGTTCTCAAGGGCCATTAGTCCCGGTTTTGCAACCGGGACTAACCATTCAGGACTAAAGGCCCCAATTTTTAGTACCGGTCGTGTTACGAACCGGAACTAAAGGGGCTCCACGTGGCCGCTGCGCAGCACTCAGGCAGGAGGACCTTTAGTCCCGGTTGGTAACACCAACCGGGACTAAAAGGCAACCACTCGTCAGCCCCTGCCAAGCGTTGGGATTTAGTTTTTTTTTTGGATTAAAGTGGATGGATGCAAGTGATCATGTCGAATTAGATGAAAATATGATGTTCCGATTCGCAACATCATATTTTCCTCTAATTCAACTTGGTCACTTGCATCCATCCACTTTAATCAAATATATGTCATATAACTTATCATCCTCTTAATCATCTAACAACTCATCATCCTCTTAATCATCTAACAACTCATCATCATCTTAATCATCTAACAACTCATCATCATCTTAATCACACCAACTTAAAATGTCATAAAACAGAAAAACACCATAATAATCAACATCCTAATCGATCATGCCAAGTTAATATAAACCAGAAAAACTTCTCTCTCATAGGACCTAGTCCTCCCTCCTAGGTAAAATATCATAAAACAGAATAACACCTATGTCTCCATGATGAAGCAAAGAGATCCAACGGTCTCCAACTTGTGGCTTGCGATCCTTCTTTATTTCTCCCCATGCATTAATTTGAAGCCGTCCTTGTGGTTTGCGCTCAGTCGAGTATGGAAAAGCGAACCGGACCCTCGTAGGGCTTTTAATTGTCATATAACTTTTGCCATGCATCAACGGAGGCACAACACCATTTGGCAGTTTCTGTTGAAGAACATAATAGTAGCCTAGTTAGCAATGTAATCAACACCATTTACGCAATAGTAGTGTACTTAATTAGCAACTCTTACCAAGATATTTGCGCGAATGTCATCCGCCCTCAACCTATGCACTAGTGCCATGTATAATGTATAATTTGGGCCAGGTCCCATATTAAACGGGTAGCTGTCCCTACCAGACAGGACACCACTAACAAAGGTGAGAATAACATCCTTCTCCTCCCCAGTTAGATGTGATCCATAAGTGTAGTGTGTCGTGTCAACTATGTTTCGCATTTCACTCAAAGAAAGGAAATAAGCTGTAAATTATAAATTAACAAATTTAGTATGGATGAACACCAACTATTTTTAAATATACAATGCAAATTACTTGACAAATATGGTTGACAAACTCACATGGAGGTAAAACTGAAAGCATATCGACATCCACCCAAATGTCGATATTACCTTCAATATGATCTTCAGGACGAAGATCGAAGGTTATTTCCATATCCTCCTGAAATCCATATGCCTTGGCTAGAGCTTCCCAATTTGACAACTCTAATTCTGTGTTATTAACTGCATTCACTAATTTCACCAGAAATGTGTGACCATGTTTAGTCCTCAAGTTAGCTCTTCTCGTCTCCATACATACCGTCTTGCATGGCAGGGGATGAACTAGTCGAATTGTATAAAATAGAAATTACACATTGAAGCAAAGAAACAGAACTCATGTTTAATTATAAAAAAACACTTGTCATCGTTGCATACCATAGAAACATCAAAGGTCTCGTTAAGCTTGATGATGAAGAACCTGCCGTCTCGCAGGTGAGGCCTGTTGCACAGACCGTAATCTTCGCCGGAGAGTTCACACTCAGGGATCCTATCGTCGTCAGACATTTCCTGTGTTCATGATTCAAATATTAAAAATCGACGGCAATTATACAAGGAACTATTCAGCATGCATGGGTTGAGTTTCGGTCTGTCGAGGCTTCCTTGAAAAACTCTCATATGCCATGCTGTATATGGTGCACACTCTCTCACACTGATATGGTGGTGTATGCTGGTGGACACTCCCTCACACTAATATTTCGACCGTCTGTGATAGTCGCACCTCTTCTGCTCTCCTTGCGCATTATACCGAGGTATATATCGCAAGAAGAGAAGAAGAGGAAGCGACCCCCACGTCAACAGTACGTATTCCTCCAACAAGAACATACTGAAAGTCACACAAGGAGCTTCGACAGACCAAAAGTCACCCAAATCATAAGTCAAATAACATTATATAAAAAATGGCCATTGCTATAATGCATCTATCTAACCATCTAAATGCATCCATTCATCTAAGTGCGCACATTCATCTAACTATCTAAATGCATCCATTCATAACCATCTAAATGCATCAAGGTTACATACAAAAGTACAAAACTGATGGCTACATAAAACATAAGAAAATTTATAGCATTTTGTATGAAAAAGCCCACAAACAGCCAACCACCACTCATTCGCACCTGTTTCGCATGACATCAACAGTGGCAATCCGTTTGATTAGTATATGATCCACTAATTGTCTGATTGCAAGTTATTCAATTTGTCCATCCAACCTTGCCATCATTCTTACAATCCAAAGAGACACCACGGCGACGGATCGAGGCAGGAAACAGAGGGGGAAAGAGTGGTGCTCACCGAGGAGCAGACGAAGGCTCGTTGAGGGACTAGTAGCAGCAGACGACATCGGGCTCGACGGGGGTGGCGGCGATGGCGAGGAGGCCTGACGACGATGGCGAGTAAGGCCGGCGACGAGGCCGAGCGGGCCGGCGACGAGGACGAGGCCGAGCAGGCCGGCGGCGATGGCGAGGAGGCCGAGCGGGCTCGGAGGCGACGGCGATCTCCGGCGCAGCAGCCTGGCGGCGTCGTGCTGTGGTTCGAGAATGGGAGAGATTGGGGAAATTGCTCTAAGTGCTGCTTATATACCCCACCCTTTAGTCCCGGTTAGTGGCTCCAACCGGGACTAAAGGACCCCCTTTAGTCCCGGTCCGAGCCACCAACCGGGACTAAAGGTGAATTTCACCAGCCCAAAGGGCGCGAAACCCAGGCCTTTAGTCCCGGTTGGTGGCTCGGACCGGGACTAAAGGGTTGGTCCTGACACAGCCGAGGGGTGGTGGGAGTTTAGTCCCATCTCGCCAAGCGAGAGGCGCTCGCACCGGTTTATAAGCCCGCCTGCGGCTACCGTGGCAAGTTCCTCTCAAAGCAGACAGCTCATCGTCTAACTGGCCTCTCTCTGCCCTGTGGGGCCTACTCACAGCAGATATTCATACCCCGCGGGCCTGCTTCCTGGGCCATATATAGTTGGGTTTCTAGTCGTATGCAGGCCGTGGTGTCTGAATTCTCCTGCTAGTAGGCGGGAATTTTTTTATTTTTTGCATATGTTATGTCAATTTTTTGACCTTCTTCAAATCACATCCTAATTTTTATACATACTCACTTATGTGTAATACACATGATTATCAGAGAATTTCAACAACATATTATGAAAATTTTGCATAAATTTTATACAATTTGTAAGAAAAATTTGTTTTCTAAGAGCAATATGAAACGTTTTTAAGAAATAATACTTTATGAAAAATTTAGTTGGATACATTTTACTTTCTATTAACTTTAATTTAGATCAAATACAATTTGTATTATTATTTGATTTTTTTATTTAATTCTAAGTTAATATTATTTTGATCATAAATAGAGTTTTATAAAAGCTTTTAAGTTGATTCTTTTTGCTATTGAAGAATATTATAATATACTTTTTGTTAATATAAATTTTATATAATTTGAGGTTAATATTATTTTTCATAGGTACCATACTCATGACGTGGGTTTGTACTCCTGATGTAAGATAATATAAACGTGCCTGGCTGTTCATGAGATATGCCAAAATAATAGACTATTCTCATAGGATTCTCTGATTTCCCAGCCCTCAACATGTCATCAACTTTCCCTTTTGACCATTTCATGAATCGGCGATAAGAGAGCACATGCTTTTCAGGTGGCCTACCAATGGTTCCACATATCTGTCTATTATGCATATTTATACAAGGAAAGAAACATACATTTACCAAAAATTAAAACAGATGCCAACCTTGCCAGTTAATACATCGCCTTCATGTAACTGCAGTGATCATCAGAATACTTGTGGAGCATAACTATGGCTTTCAACCCAGAATCAAAGGTGCAAATTATTCGGTTATCTTATATATGCCGAACAGTTACTTGAACAATCCTATCATCTGATATGTTGTCCTCAGTTTCACCAGAAAGCAACCAGAACTCCCCTCATCCTGATTTGGAGCCACCAACGGGGACTGTATCTAATGTTCCTATTTTTGGTTTTAGTTTTCTTTTAAACAGATTCAAAAACAGTAGCATTATGAAAAGTTTTTAAGAAATAATACTTTATGAAAAAATTAGTTGGATAAATTTTACTTTCTATTAACTTTACTTTAGATGAGAAACAATTTGTATTATTAGTTGATTTTTTTATTTAATTCTAAGTTAATATCATTTTGATCATAAATAGAGTTTTATAAAAGATTTTTAGTTGATTCTTTTTGCTATTGAAGAATATTATAAAATACTTTTTGTTAACATAAATTTTATATAATTTTAAGTTAATATTATTTTTCATAGGTACCATACTCATGATGTGGGTTTGTACTCCTGATGTAAGATAATATAAAGGTGCCTGGATGTTCATGAGATATGCCAAAACAATGGACTCTTCTCATAGGATTCTCTGATTTTCCAGCCCTCAACATATCATCAACTTCCCCTTTTGACCCTTTCATGAATCGGCGATAAGAGAGCACATGCTTTTCAGGTGGCCTACCAATGGATCCACATATATGTCTATTATGCATATTTGTACAAGGAAAGAAATATACATTTATCAAAAAATAAAATAGATGCCAACCTTGCCAGTTAATACATCGCCTTCATGTAACTGCAGTGATCATCAGAATACTTGTGGAGCATAACTATGACTTTCAACCCAGAGTCAAAGATGCAAATTATTCGGTTATCTTATATATGCTGAACAGTTACTTGAACAATCCTACCATATGATATGTTGTCCTCAGTTTCACCAGAAAGCAACCAGAACTCCTCTCATCCTGACTTGGAGCCACCAACCGGGACTGTATCTAATGTTCCTATTTTTGATTTTAGTTTTCTTTTAAACAGACTCAAAAACAGTAGCATTATGAAAAGTTTTTCAGAAAAAAACTTTATGAAAAAATTAGTTGGATAAATTTTACTTTCTATTAACTTTACTTTAGATCAGAAACAATTTGTATTATTAGTTGATTTTTTATTTAATTCTAAGTTAATATTATTTTGATCATAAATAGAGTTTATAAAAGCTTTTTAGTTGATTCTTTTTGCTATTGAAGAATATTATAAAACTATTTTTTGTTAGCATAAATTTTGTATAATTTGAAGTTAATATTATTTTTCATAGGTACCATACTCATGTTGTTGGTTTGTACTCCTGATGTAAGATAATATAAAGGTGCCTGGATGTTCATGAGATAGGCCAAAACAATAGACTATTCTCATAGGATTCTCTGATTTTCCAGCCCTCAACCTATCATCAACTTCCCCTTTTAACCCTTTCATGAATCGGCGATAAGAGAGCACATGCTTTTCAGGTGGCCTACCAATGGATCCACATATCTGTCTATTATGCATATTTGTACAAGGAAAGAAATATACATTTATCAAAAATTATGCCAACCTTGCCAGTTAATACATCGCCTTCATGTAACTGCAGTGATCATCAGAATACTTGTGGAGCATAACTATGACTTTCAACCCATAGTCAAAGGTGCAAATTATTCGGTTATCTTATATATGCTGAACAGTTACTTGAACAATCCTACCATCTGATATGTTGTCCTCAGTTTCACCAGAAAGCAACCAGAACTCCTCTCATCCTGACTTGGAGCCACCAACCGGGACTGTATCTAATGTTCCTATTTTTGGTTTAGTTTTCTTTTAAACAGATTCAAAAACAGTTGCATTATGAAAAGTTTTTTCAGAAAAAACACTTTATGAAAAAATTAGTTGGATAAATTTTACTTTCTATTAACTTTACTTTAGATCAGAAACAATTTGTATTATTAGTTGATTTTGTTATTTAATTCTAAGTTAATATTATTTTGATCATAAATAGAGTTTTATAAAAGCTTTTTAGTTGATTCTTTTTGCTATTGAAGAATATTATAAAATATTTTTTGTTAGCATAAATTTTGTATAATTTGAAGTTAATATTAGTTTTCATAGGTACCATACTCATGATGTTGGTTTGTACTCCTGATGTAAGATAATATAAATGTGCCTGGATGTTCATGAGATATGCCAAAACAATAGACTATTCTCATAGGATTCTCTGATTTTCAAGCCCTCAACATATCATCAACTTCCCCTTTTGACCTTTTCATGAATCGGCGATAAGAGAGCACATGCTTTTGAGGTGGCCTACCAATGGATCCATATATCTGTCTATTATGCATATTTTTACAAGGACAGAAACATACATTTACCAAAAATTAAAACAGATGCCAACATTGCCAGTTAATACATCGCCTTCATGTAATGGCAGTGATCATCAGAATACTTGTGGATCATAACTATGGCGTTCAACCCAGAATCAAAGGTGCAAATTATTCGGTTATCTTATATATGCCGAACAATTACTTGAACAATCCTACCATCTGATATGTTGTCCTCAGTTTCACCAGAAAGCAACCAGAACTCCTCTCATCCGGACATGGATCCACCAAGTGGGACTGTATCTAATGTTCCTATTTTTGGTTTTAGTTTTGTTTTAAACAAATTCAAAAACAGTAGCATTATTAAAAGTTTTTAAGAAAAAATACTTTATGAAAAATTTAGTTGGATAAATTTTACTTTCTATTAACTTTACTTTAGATCAGAAACAATTTGTATTATTAGTTGATTTTTTTATTTAATTCTAAGTTAATATTATTTTGATCATAAATAGAGTTTTATAAAAGCTTTTTAGTTGATTCTTTTTGCTATTGAAGAATATTATAAAATACTTTTTGTTAACATAAATTTTATATAATTTTAAGTTAATATTATTTTTCATAGGTATCATACTCATGATGTGGGTTTGTACTCCTGATGTAAGATAATATAAAGTTGCCTGGATGTTCATGAGATATGCCAAAACAATAGACTATTCTCATAGGATTCTCTGATTTCCCAGCCCTCAACATATCATCAACTTCCCCTTTTGACCCTTTCATGAATCAGTGATAAGAGAGCACATGCTTTTCAGGTGGCCTACCAATGGATGCACATATCTGTCTATTATGCATATTTGTACAAGGAAAGAAACATACACTTAACAAAAATTAAAACAGATGCCAACCTTGCCAGTTAATACATCGTCTTCATGTAACTGCAGTGATCATCAGAATACTTGTGGAGCATAACTATAGATTTCAACCCACAATCAAAGGTGCAAATTATTCGGTTATCTTATATATGCCGAACACTTACTTGAACAATCCTACCACCAGAAAGCGACCAGAACTCCTCTCATCGAGACTTGGATCGGCATATACAAGATAACCGAAAAAATTGCACCTTTCGTGAACTCAACTGGCATCATGCTCACAGGCATTTTATCGAACACCTCTTGTGCATAGGAAGAGAAAACAAACTAGCACACACCTCCCACCTCATATGAGGAAAAAACAGAGGAGAGGGCGGGTAGGGGCGAGGGTATATATAGCAAACTTGTAGTCCCGCTTGGTGTCTAAAACCGGGACTGAAGACAGACCTGTAGTCCCGGTTGGAGACACCAACCGGGACGAATGGGCCTCGCTCCTGGCGCAACACCTTTAGTCACCAACCGGGACTAAAGGTCCCGTTCGAACCGGGACTGGTGCCTGCCGAGCCCCGGCCGGCGTCCTAGCTGCCCGAACCGGGACTGATGCTCACATTAGTCCCGGTTCGTAACTCGATCGGGACTATTGCTCCGTTCGGCCTAGAACCAAAGCCCTGTTTTCTACTAGTGGTTAGACGTGGGTCGAAAGCAGGTTGTAATTTATTTCTCTTAAATTGTGCCAATCGGATATCGAACTCGAGCTGCATGCACCTAACGAATAGTACCATCTTTCGTTGAGTTGCATGTATCTAACCAACTTATAATTACCGAAAAGCTCAAACTATTGGGAAAGGTGGACCGTAAACTTAACATTTATTATGGAATTTACTAATGCAGATTATCCACAGAAAAATGCTATAGGTCTGACAGTGTACTTACTCAGACGTGCTCTTTTTTTAGGGGATACTCAGTACGTACTCATCAATAGAGTGATCACGACCACAAGAAGAGCATCGTCCATGATCACTTCTCGGCCATGATAAAAAAGAGCAACCCTCCCACTAAGAGCATCAATTGGGCTTCCATCCCTGCTAGCGATCACGACCTTTCCCATCTTGTGGACCCCACCATGGAGGAGGAGGTCAACGCTGCGATTTTCGCCCACCCTAGTGACAAGGCTCCGGGGCCTGACGGGTTCACCCGGAAATTATTCAAAGTCAGCTGGGATATTATCAGAGATGACATCATGCATGTGATCAATAACTTTTCAGACCTCCACATTGAATATTTTCATTTGCTAAACTCGACTCCTCCCCCTCCCCTCCTAGTCTCGCCGCCGCCGGAGGGGACTCCTTGGCAAAGGCTGGGCTGCCCCGAGGAAGGTGGCGGCGGGGCACCGATCCCCCTGTGGTGGCGCGGGCGTGCGAGCGCTCCGTGCGTGGCAGAGGGGAGACCGGACGGCGGCGGCCACCGCCGCGGGATGGGCAAAGCACGGCGATCCGGATGGCCTGGCGCTGCGGGCGCCCGGCGCATGGCGACGGTGTGGCCTAGGCGATCCCATACTCGGCGGCTTGGATCTGGGGACTTCCCTGGGTCGGGCATCCTGGTTGGGGTTCTGCCCGTCTTGTGGTGCCACGGCGACGGTCGCTCTGCTGCGCGCTGGCCTGTTGGTGGTGGCCGGCGAGGAGGCGGCGGCGGATCTGGGCTCAGGCGTGAGCTTGGTCTCCGGGTCACGGTCGGCGCGATGGCGAGTGCGACACGTCGGCATCTGGACCTTGATAACCCGGGCAACTCCGGGGGAAACCCTAGATCTCCATGGGATCGAGCGATGGCGGTGCTCTTGCGCCGTAGTCCCTCTTCAGGGCATTGTTTTGGAGTTTGCTACGGTCGAAGGAACCAGCGAGGCAGGCGGCGTATGCCCGGTGGCGCAACTGCCGACGAAAATCGCGCCGAGTACGGTCATGGCGGACGATGGCGGCGTCTTTGATGTCGTTTCCTTGTTGAGGCATCGTTGTTGCAGTTGGCGTCATTAGGCTCGGGATGCTCCGGGGCAGAGGCAGGAGGTGGAGCGGCTTCGTCTTCCACAGAGCTTTTTATGGACCAATTTTGGCTTGCCCAAATGGCATGCAATTTTTATGGAACTCTCATATGACCAAATCATTATCATATGCCCATTTTCAGCTCAAGGGAACACAATAGGTGAGTGCCACATCTAGATTAGCCTTTCTGTCCAAAAAGGCCCTTTGAACTGCAAGTGCTACTTATACCCATCTAAATGAGCTGAACGTTTGCAGTAGTGATCACCTTAGTATGTGATTACCCCCAGCCAAAGATCAGAATCAATCCCCAGCTGAATCTCCCCCACCCCACTCCAAACACCTTGTTGTTCCTGTGGTTGCCAGCAAGCTGTGGTCACCTCAAGCTTCACTATGCTCGTTCCTTTCTTCCTTGGATCTCTCCTCTGCTCACCTTATCTCCCAGACATGATTAGACCGGTCAGGGTGCACCGCGTGCGCCAGTTCATGCGGTGACCACGCGGCCGGCGTGCCATATGCGCCCTCTGTGCATTGGCGCCCTCGGCCTCGTCCGTTTCCCCGCTCCCTCGACGCCTCGTCGTGTCCAACAGCTCCCCCTCCTCGTCGTCTTCCTCCCTGGATAAGTCTCCCCCTCTCTAGTCCTCTCCTATGCGGTACGACAGCCATGCCCATGACTGGCAGAAGCTGTCGCCACCATGTCCGGTCGTCCCGAGCCTTCCCGAGCTCACTTGAGCTCTCCTGAGCATGCCCGAGCCCCCTCAGCTCCTCTGTGACCTCTCTGGACGCCTCTCCCGTCTTCCATGAGCGTTCCCGAAGCTCCGCGACGCCGGTGTACGCGTCACCGCGGCCGTGCTCGCCCACCCGCGTCGCCGCGGCTATTTAAGGCCGTCCCGAGCGCTCTCGCCCTCACCAACCTCTCCTCCTCACTTCAATGATCCCTTCCGTCCACTCGCCGGAGCTCCAGCTCCTCTCCTCTCCTCAAATCGCTGCCATGGCCGCCGATCTCCTCGGCCTAAATTAGCCCAACGCCGAGCTCCTCCCTCGACTCTCCCACCACCAGAAGGCCACCAACAAGCCGACGCACCTTACCATCCACTTGCTTTGTCGTCGGAATGGCCGTGGCCGTGTACCTCAAGATTCGGCCGCCGCCGTGTGGTCTCTGTTTCCGCGAGTCGCCGTCGCCCCTGCCCCTCTCCGGCGGTGCTCCTGCTCCAGGGGGGAGCTGCGTTTCGTCCCGCGTCCGTCGGTGGTCTCAGCTCCGCCGGGGACAGCCGAAGCTGGGCAAGCCGTCGCCAACCGCGTGCTGTCCCCTGCTCCTCTGTTTTCCATCGAGGCAGGACGAGGAGGAAGAAGACACCGAGCCAGGTGGGCCCCGCCTCCGCCCCGACCCCACTTGTCATCCCCCAACCACCTTATCCACTCGGTTAAGTGGAAGTGTATTCTGCGAATACGTTTTCCACTGAAGAAGGCGCAATTTCTTTATACTTCGGCTGAAAGTACGCTTTCCTGTGAAGAAGACGTGTTTCTCCTAAAGCCGCTTCCAGTTTTCTCAGCCAGGGGCTTGGTTGTGAGGAAACTTTTACCGATTATTCCCTGATCTTCCACCTCTCGTATCTTTTCATCCGTAACTCCAAACGAGGTGATTCCAAAGCCCACTTCTTCGTCTCGTCGAGCCCGTTCTGTTGGTGTCATTTTCACAAGGTTGCCACATAGTGAGAATGACCATTTTGCCCTTGCCCGTAAACAGCCCCTCCGAGAGAGAACTGTTTTCGGCAACTCCTTCCGCGGCCTTTCCGCACTTCTTCCCGGTGGATCCCTCACCCCAGGCAAGCCAGGACACCCATTCCATGAAGTATTTCAATAGCATTTCTTGTTTAATTGAATTACTTGCATTTATAAATGAATTACTTCCATTTACTTGCTATATGATAATTCATAGTAATTAATTTACATACTTAGTTGATGCCATCTTAAGTATTGTGATAAACCACTATGTTTGCAAAGTGAACTTAGTGGGTTGATTTTGAGTCATCTGTCCGGGCTTATCCGTGCAACCACATTTGCCGGTATGGGAAGACCTTGACTTGGGCTGATCGCGTGCTCTTTTATCAGTACCACCAAAGAGGGAAGGTTATGCGTGCGTGCTACCCTGGCCCGGTAGGCGGCGATAACCTTGTGAGCCCAGTTGAGTTGTATGGGCCCGTCCTCGTTTGGGACAGTTTAGTAGTCCCTGTTTGGGACAGTTTAGTAGTCCCCGTTTGGGACAGTTTACTTTGGCCACGACGGTGGCAGGTGTTATGAGGACACAGGGGCCACCCAGGGCAGGCCTCCGGGGGAGGATGAATGCCGGTGGTACGATTAGAGAGTCACGGGTCAGGCAGGTTTCGTTGAAGCAATGCTGGTCCACCCGAAGGGGATCGCGAGGCCAGATGCTTCATGGTGTGGGTAAAGTGGGCAACCACTGCAGAGTGTAAAATCTATTCGAATAGCCGAGTCCACGGTATTGGACAGCCTGTCCAGACCTCACTAGGTGGTCAACCGTAATATTGACAATAATGATGGATGAACTCGTCTTGTGATCAGAAGTACTCAGTGAGTATTCCAAGGGTTGTGGGACAATCCAGATGAGGGTAACTGAATGATCGGTAACAGTAAGTAAACTGCATATGTATTTAATATGATAATTGCCATGCTATTGTTTGCTGCGTTGTTTGGTTGTCGTGAGCTTGTGAGTACATTCAAAGTACTCACCTGGCGTGTCATGCCAGTTTGTAGGTCCTGTCAGGTTTGCTTGCTTGTCGTGGATGTCGAGTTTGCGAGCTAGGATGCGCGTCCCAGCCAGAGTCCCTGCGGAGTGGAGTCCATCACTGTAGTCGTTGTTCCGCTGCCGGGAGTTATTCCGCTCCCTCGGATTGTTCCGCTGTTAGCATAGAGCTACCCTGGGAAGGCGTAGTATTGCCATACGATGTAATCTATGTATCCTTGTAACCTTATTCATGGTAATAAAGAGCTGATTTGTTCTATGCCAACAGTGTCGTATTACAGAAGACTTGTCCCTGGGCTGGAATACGGGGCGTTCCGGTCTCCTCTGAGCCGGGGTGCCACAAATTCCAAAAATAAAAAGGTGTCAGGGGGACCCACGAGGGAGCCATGACCCAACAGGGCGCGACCCACCCCCAGGCCGCGCCCTGTTAGCTCGTGGTGCCCTCGTGCGCCTCCCGGACTCCATTTTCTCCCTGGACACGTATTTTAACCTAAAAATATCATTATATATACTCCCGTATGTTTTGACCTCCGCATCGCAAGTTTCTCCTCTGTTCTCGTTTTGGGCTGTTTTTCTGACAGATCTAGATCACCATGACATTGCCAAGCTCCTCCAATGACAAGTTCTTTGAGAAGGTCATCAACCCCTACTTGCCGGAGGTGATGAAGCACCCTCATGCCATTGAGATGCGTGAGGGGGTGCTCCACATCCGGGATGTCCAAGGCCCCAAGAAGAAGGGGAGCGAGAAGGCCAGGCTTGCAGCAGTGGAGCAGGAGATCTTCATGTGCCAAGGGATGGTGGAACGTGGTTTGAGTGCTAACCACTCTATGATCACGAACTTCATCCGAGAGAACAAGATGGACGCAAACAACGTGGGAAAGGCTCTCTTCGAGCTTCAAGAGTGGATCGAACATCTCCAAGCTCAAATCTATGACTTACAAAACCAAAACTGTGAGTATGAATCTAGGTTCGAGAGGATGAGCATTGCTGCCACTTTCAGGATTCCGGAGACATGGTCCTCTTTCTATGATGGGGAGCCTATGCCCTGGAAGGCGGAGGACAAGCCTACGGCATCATCACCACCATCACCAAGGAGGGACACTTGAGTACATGGGTATGGGCACCACCCTTACCTTTTTCCAAGCTTGGGGGAGGTGCCCCGATATCGTATCAGCATCACTTTTATCATTACCATCTATTTTAGTTCGATGCTCAGTTATTTCGTGATTTAAAGAAATAAAATTTCATATTTGCTTTGCTTAGAATTTTTGCTTTGAGATCTATCTATCCTTGTAATCGAGTGTGAGAGTTATATAATAAAGATTAGTTGAGTTTGTGTGCTTTACTCTCATGCATCTATCATCATAGCATTGAAATAAAAGAAAAAAGGTCATATGCTAACCCCCTGAGGAGTGATAACTTCACATAGAAAAAGTATAAGTGATAAAAGTTGTTGGGAATAAAAAACATAGCATTGGTCATTGATACAATCTATGCAAGATTATGATAGAAGAGAGGAGATTCACATACAAATACACTATCTTGGATATCTTTTATGATTGTGAGCCCCCATCAAATATTATATAATGATCAAGTGTTGATGTTGGACATGGAAGACAACGTAATGATCATGATAGTTTACATTCACATAGAAGTTATATGGTCATGGATCCTTTAACATGTGGTGCTTGCTTTAGATCTTTTGCTAGCCAATAATTGTCTGCACCAAGTAGAGATACTACTTGTGCATCCATAACCACTTAAACCCAGTTCTCTCCATGAGAGTCCACCATACCTACCTATGGATTGAGTAAGATCCTTCAAGTAAGTTGTCATCGGTGCATCACACAATAAAAATTGCTCTTAAATATGTATGATCTTTTATTGTAAGGGAAAATAAGCTTTGTACGATCTTGTGATGGCAAAGAAATAAAAGTGACAGAGTGCATAATAAGGTTTGCTATCATAAGGTGCAATATAAAGTGATGTTCCTTTACATTAAGAGTTTGCACATCCAACTTAAAAGCGCATGACAACCTCTGCTTCCCTCTGCGAAGGGCCTATCTTCTATCTTCATGAAACTATTTATGTGCAAAAGTCAATAAAGTTTATTCTTACTCCTTCCTATTAATTCTTTAGTTAGCAAGCATCATGTGTTGGGGAAAGATCTAGATAAATATATCCAGTTGAATGTAGGAGATCATGAACCATTACCGATCACATTATCCTTGAGGTAAATAAGTTGGGTGGCAAGAGCAATTAAGCCCCCATCTTCCTATGTATCCATCGGAAAACACTAGCTCCAAAAATATGCAATGAGTGTCAACAATCATAAAAGACTAAACGATAGTTGAGTATGTGAACTTGCTAGAATGAAAGCTCTTACATAGACTCTTCTCTGGAATATGATGAATTATGATTGCACCAATGACTAAGAGCATAGTTTGTTGATTGTCAATGGTGTTTATGCTTCATACTTCAATATTGTGAATGGATTGCTACTTTCTTATGAGAAGCTATATGATTAAAATGTTCCTGCTATGATAATATTCATGATGCACCCATGTCCGAATTCTATTTTTATCGACACCTTTCTCTCAAATTATGTGGTCATTATTCTCGAGTTCGGTTTTCGCTTGAGGGCAAGCGAGGTCTAAGCTTGGGGGAGTTGATACGTCCATTATGCATCATGAATTCTGATTGGTATTTATACTATTCTTGGTTATTATTCCTTATTTTGATATAATTCTTATACCTTTTCTCTCTGAATATGCAAGGTACATCACAAAGAGGGAAATCTCTGTAAACTGGAATTCTGGACCTGAAAACCAAGAAAATGGCAGAAAATTCACTTGACTCCAAATGACCTGAAATTTTACGGAGAATTTTTATGGAATATATAAGAATTTTTGGGCCAAAAATATACCAGAGAGGGGGGGCAGTTGACCATGAGCCAACAGGGCGCGGCCCACCCCCTGGCCGTGCCCTGTCTCGAGGCGGAAACCTGGGCAGAGGTCCTCTTTCTCTCCTGCAGAGAGATTCGGCCGGGGAAATTTCTCTCCGGGAGGGGGAGATCGAAGCCATTGTCATCACCAACGCTTCTTCCTTCGTGGGAGGATCAATTTTCATCAACATATTCACCAGCACCCTCTCGTCTCCAACCCTGGTTCATCTCTTGTATTCAATCTTTGTCTCAAAACCTCAGATTGGTACCTGTGGGTTACTAGTACTGTTGATTACATCTTTTAGTTGATGCTTTTGGATTAATTGGTGAAAGATATTATGTTCAGATCGTTGATCACCATCATTACACCTCTGATCTTGAACATGTTGATGAGGTGTGAGTAGTTACTATTGTTTCTGAGGACATGGGATAAGTCTTGTTATAAGTAATCATATGAAGTTGGTATTCGTTCGATATTTTGATGATATGTATGTTGTTGCTTCTCTTAGTGGTGTCGTGTGAACGTCGACAACATGACACTTCACCATGTTATGGGCCTAATGGAAGGCATAGTGGAGTAACAACTAGATGATGGGTTGCGAGAGTGACAGAAGCTTAAATCCCAGTTTATGCGTTACTTCATAAGGGGCTGATTTGGATCCACACGTTTCATGCTATGGTAAGATTTATCTTAATTCTTCTTTCGTAGTTGCGAATGCTTGCGAGAGTGGGTAATCATAAGTGGGTAGCTTGTTCAAGTAAGAACAGCACCTTAGCACCGGTCCACCCACATATCAAATTATCAAAGTAGCGAACGCGAATTAACTCAACATGATAAACATGACTAGACAAAAATCCCATGTGTCCTCGGGAGCGCTTTCGTCATATAAGAATACTTTTCGGCATGTCCTTTGCTATAAAAAGGATTGGACTACCTTGCGGCAACTTTTTTACTATTGTTACTTGTCACTTGTTACGAAATATCTTGCTGCAAAACTATCTACTACTGTTACTGACAACACTTGTAGAGAATACCTTACTGAAAATCGCTTATCATTTCCTTCGGCACCTCGTTGGGTTCGACACTCTTACTTATCGAACGTGACCCGACGGCTACTCCTTCGTACCGACCGGCGGCCCACCTGGGCGCCAACGTGCCCCGGCGGCTGCTCCTTTGTGCCGCCTGCTGGTCGTCACTAGCTCCGCCCTGCTCCGGCTCCTACGCGTCCGTGTGCCCATCTGGCTACGCCCTGCGCTCGGTCTCTGCCAGTCTACGCCTACCCCGCGCCCGTCGGCCTCACCCGCCGTGCCGGCGCCTGCAGGTCGCGTGCTCCTCCTGCGCGCACCTGACTTGCTGCACCCTGTGTGAGGTGGTCGACTGCTCCGTCCGACGGTTGTCCTAGCTATCCAGCTGTCGAAGAAGAAGAAAAGAAAAATCCATACGCGCAGGTGGTACATGCATGCATGGCCAAGGGGCTTGCACGGCCACATGCATGGCCGCATGCGTGGCCACATACATGGCCGGTTGCTTGGCCTGCCTTGGCTGGATGCTGGGCCGGCAGCTCAGCCTGCTGCCAGCCGGCTGCCCTGCTGCAGCCTGGCCGGTTACCCGGTCCAGCGCCCGCAGGAACCAGGCCGGCCGGCCACTTCCGGCTCCGCCCCTTCACTTTTCATATGACAACATTTGGCTCTGCCCCGAACTCGTCCGGCTCCTTAGACCTGGACGTCACCACTCCAACAACCCGGACCACATCCATGCCTCGGGCACGAAACAGCTAAGTCACGTTTATGCCTTCCGTTTTCACTCCTTTAGAAGTTGCTCATGCCCATGCATGGTGGGTGACCCGCGCCCGGCGCGCTAAGTTTAGACCTCCTCGGGAGACACCCGGAGGCTGGCTCCCGCCCACATGGGCCCCATCACCAGCTGACTAAAAGTTGTCCGGTTCGACCAAGTAGCTTCCTTTTTCCGAGTCGGCTTAGTACAGTGTACGGCACCAAAAGCCCACTCTTTGGTTTCAGCTACAGACCGCAACCCGGCTGTCCGGCTAGCAAGAGCAAAAGCTAGAGGTCACCTGCACATGAAAAACGACGAGGGGAATGCGGCTTGGACGATCCGACTGCATTCTCACCGCCCAGCCGGATGCATCAACCATGCATATAAATGCTCATCTGGCATCCCTAGTGTTTTACTTCGCACAGTTTGTTTCCTTGATGATACAGGTAACCCCGGCAGCGCCTCGCGCCCAAAAGCCGACGGATTCCGCGTCCGCGCCCGGCAGCGCCCCGCGCCCACCAACCGGCGGACTCCGCGTCCGCGCCAGGCAGGGTCCCGCGCCCATCAGCCCGTGGACTCCGCGTACGCGCCCGACAGGGCCCCGCGCACATCAACCAGTGGACTCCGCGTCCGCGCCAGGCAGGGCCCCGCGCCCATCCGCCGGCAGACTCCGCGTCCGCGTCCGGCAGGGCCCCGCGCCTATCCGCCGGCGGACTCCGCGTCCACGCCCGGCAGGGCCCCGCGCCCACCAGCCGGCGGACTCCGCGTCCGCGCCCGGCAGGGCTCCGCCCCCATCAGCCGACGGACTCCTCGTCCGCGTCCGGCAGGGCTCCGCGCCTACCAGCCTGCGGACTCTGCGTCCGCCCCCGACAGGGCCCCGCACCCATCAGCCGGCGGACTCCGCGTCCGCGCCCAGCAGCCGGCGAATTCCGCGTCCGTGCCCAGCAGCCGGCGGACTCCGCGTCCGTACCAGGCAGGGCCCCACGCCCACCTGCCAGCGGACTCCGCATCCGCACCCACCAGCCGGCGGACTCCGCGTCCGCGCCCGGCAGGGATCCGCGCCCATCAGCCGACGGACTCCGCGTCCGCGTCCGGCAGGGCTCCGCGCCTATCCGCCTGCGGACTCCGCGTCCGCCCCCGACAGGGCCCCGCACCCATCAGCCGGCGGACTCCACGTCCGCGCCCAGCAGCCGGCGAATTCCGCGTCCGCGCCCAGTAGCCGGCGGACTCCGCGTCCGTGCCAGGCAGGGCCCCACGCCTACCTGCCAGCGGACTCCGCATCGCGCCCACCAGCCGGCGGACTCCGTGTCTGCGCCCGGCAGGGCCCCGCGCCCACCAGCCGACGAACTCAGCGTCAGCGCCCGGCATCCTCGACGCCATCATCTGCTCCCACGACAGCGAAGACCCTCCGGCCGAGTCTTCGAGTCACCCGAAGGCTCGGTGGCTACAGCCAGTGAGTGCGCTGGCACGCCCCCACTGGAAGCAAGCTGCGCCGGCTGCGGCCCGCAGCCGACCGTCATCGACCTGTACTGCGAGATATACACCTCATACATACATGAGACATGCAAGAATAGGGGTATTACCTCCCCGCGAGGGCCCTGAACCTGGATAAACCACCGTGTGCTGTTGCCCAATCCCGTCCCGGACCTCCACCGTAGCCTTGCTCTCACCCCAATAAGCCAGGCCTGGCATCTGCCGTGACAAAACGACGATACATACCATCTCAAAAAACAGGCCAACACAATATACACATAAAAAAGAAGCCAAAACATAATTAAAATCCAAACCAACATAGATAAAACTAAAACTAAACAACATACCAAAATAAGTTGTTAAAGAAAAAAAGTTAATTCCAGTAATGAAGAACGACGCGGCGAGGCGCGCGTTAGCTTCTAGTTATAACCTATAACTTATAGCTAAAGCGAAAGGGAAGTAATGTGCGAGAAGTGGAGCCAAATGTTGCTCCCATCAGCGCGTATGCACATGGGACTGTGCGGCCGTGATGTGAGCCACGGTCGGAATGCGATCCAGAAAGTATTTTTCTCGATCGGAGTAGTGATGGAGACGAGACATGAGGGAGGACACGCGATCGAGAATCCTCACTTTGAAAGCAGAGCGCCGGGAACTGGAAAGCTAGCGCACTGGAAAGTAGACAGACACATCCACCCCCCACCCACCGAGAAAAGGGACTGGAAAGAAAATGTACGAACAATGTCTTTTTTTTTTGACACACTTCCTTAACGCAGAGGTACTTCTTTGGTTCGTTGCATTATTGCTAGTGAACGTACTCACTTTGTGCTACTCCCTCAACTTACAGGAACTTGTTTAGGTTTTTTTTTTATATCAACTGGAACTTGTTTAGATCTTTGCATTGCTCGTGCAACATGAAAAGAAAGGAAAACGCAGAAGCGGAAAGGATGCCATAAGGTCTTCTTTGGCCGATAACTTCTCTATCGTCTAAACAGATGGGCAAATGTGGCCAATATATTTTAACACTCCCAAGCTATTTAGGAAAAGTGCACAATATATAATACCATAGGGATTTACCAAGAGATAGGTAATAATATTTTTTTTTCCAAAAGGAAGAATAAACCATCCAGCCTCTGCACTCAGATGCTCACATCAAAATTTTATTAAAGTTGATGCAAGTCAACGAGGCCAAAGTCATCAACATGCCGAGTAAAAGACATAGACAACTATGGTAAAACCATTAAAAGATATGAATAAAACACATATGATTAAGTCGACTTCTTCCGCAGCAACGCCTTCAAGAAGGCATAACGCACTCTCGTTGTCGTCGCCAAGTCTGGCCGGAGACGGCCAGGACAAGGATTTTCATCGTGGGTGCCAAGACCACCCAATGAAGGTCCGAACATCGGCATGGAAACAACACCTTCACTAAGGTAAAGCCACAATTCGTTGCTGCTGAGTCCGACCAATGAAGGCTAGAACAAGGGTTTTCACGCTGGACATGAAGTGTTGTTCTGAGCACCATCTGACAGACATATCTTCCAATGGGTGCTCCAGCCAGTACTCCGTGCAGAGCCACCGTGGTGTCCTCCGAGGAGGCCGCACGCCTCTCAATGCAACCATGTACCAATGTAGTGCATGCCACGCGGAGCCACCTAACCAACCGCCTCCACCGACGGTGACGAGAGGAGGTAGTGACGCTAGTGGATGGGTGGGCCGTCTTCCCGCCGAAGATCACCGCCACGGCCGTTGATGAGCCGCCATACTCGTGTCGCGGATCTGGCCTATGGCACCGATGCTCGTCATCCATGCCAGGGCCAACCGGCCGCCTCCGCACCAAACCATTCGCCTGAGATGGCACACGCGTCGGGCATGCGACGTGTTGTAGCCAACGCACGGCCGTCGAGCTGACGATCTAGCGCGAACACCCCTGCCAAGCTGGATCGATCTAGCCACAGGGCGGCCCCTGCTGCCACCACGGCCATCTACAACATGCGTCGTCGCCCTGGCCACGGGACTCCTCCACCTTCAGCTAGATCCGGGTGAGGATGCTCAAATCCGCTGCCACCATTCACCACAATCGGCCAGCGCGCTGCCTGCCCAGCCACTACGGCATGGCCTGCGCCGATGCCATTCGGGGTTGTCATCCCGGAGCCCGGGCCCCTCCGTACGCGTTTGCCGTCCAGGGCCAGCTCGACGCGCAGGCCAGGGGACCCCCACCGCGCGAGCGGTCGATCCCGCCGCCACCATCCGCTACCCGCCGGCCTCGTCCGACAGCGATGGGGAGAGAGATGAGGGAGGAGACGGGGACGGCTGTGGCTAGGATTCGCCCGAGCCGCCCCTTGGAGTGTCGCTGGTGCTTTTTCTAGAAGAATCCGCTCAGCTCCTCACATTTAGACTCTTCTGAGTGTTCACTAGTAGAAAACGGGCCATTAGTCCCGGTTCTCAAGGGCCATTAGTCCCGGTTTTGCAACCGGGACTAACCATTCAGGACTAAAGGCCCCCCTTTTTAGTACCGGTCGTGTTACGAACCGGAACTAAAGGGGCTCCACGTGGCCGCTGCGCAGCACTCAGGCAGGAGGACCTTTAGTCCCGGTTGGTAACACCAACCGGGACTAAAAGGCAACCACTCGCCAGCCCCTGCCAAGCGTTGGGATTTAGTTTTTTTTTTTGGATTAAAGTGGATGGATGCAAGTGATCATGTCGAATTAGATGAAAATATGATGTTGCGATTCGCAACATCATATTTTCCTCTAATTCAACTTGGTCACTTGCATCCATCCACTTTAATCAAATATATGTCATATAACTTATCATCCTCTTAATCATCTAACAACTCATCATCCTCTTAATCATCTAACAACTCATCATCATCTTAATCATCTAACAACTCATCATCATCTTAATCATACCAACTTAAAATGTCATAAAACAGAAAAACACCATAATAATCAACATCCTAATCGATCATGCCAAGTTAATATAAACCAGAAAAACTTCTCTCTCATAGGACCTAGTCCTCCCTCCTAGGTAAAATATCATAAAACAGAATAACACCTATGTCTCCATGATGAAGCAAAGAGATCCAACGGTCTCCAACTTGTGGCTTGCGATCCTTCTTTATTTCTCCCCATGCATCAATTTGAAGCCGTCCTTGTGGTTTGCGCTCAGTCGAGTATGGAAAAGCGAACCGGACCCTCGTAGGGCTTTTAACTGTCATATAACTTTTGCCATGCATCAACGGAGGCACAACACCATTTGGCAGTTTCTGTTGAAGAACATAATAGTAGCCTAGTTAGCAATGTAATCAACACCATTTACGCAATAGTAGTGTACTTAATTAGCAACTCTTACCAAGATATTTGCGCGAATGTCATCCGCCCTCAACCTATGCACTAGTGCCATGTATAATGTATAATTTGGGCCAGGTCCCATATTAAACGGGTAGCTGTCCCTACCAGACAGGACACCACTAACAAAGGTGAGAATAACATCCATCTCCTCCCCAGTTAGATGTGATCCATAAGTGTAGTGTGTCGTGTCAACTATGTTCCGCATTTCACTCGAAGAAAGGAAATAAGCTGTAAATTATAAATTAACAAATTTAGTATGGATGAACACCAACTATTTTTAAATATACAATGCAAATTACTTGACAAATATGGTTGACAAACTCACATGGAGGTAAAACTGAAAGCATATCGACATCCACCCAAATGTCGATATTACCTTCAATATGATCTTCAGGACGAAGATCGAAGGTTATTTCCATATCCTCCTGAAATCCATATGCCTTGGCTAGAGCTTCCCAATTTGACAACTCTAATTCCGTGTTATTAACTGCGTTCACTACTTTCACTAGAAATGTGTGACCATGTTTAGTCCTCAAGTTAGCTCTTCTCGTCTCCATACTCTCGTGGTCTTCGAAACCGAGCTTCTCCAAGACATACCGTCTTGCATGGCAGGGGATGAACTAGTCGAATTGTATAAAACAGAAATTACACATTGAAGCAAAGAAACAGAAGTCATGTTTAATTATAAAAAAACACTTGTCATCGTTGCATACCATAGAAACATCAAAGGTCTCGTTAAGCTTGATGATGAAGAACCTGCCGTCTCGCAGGTGAGGCCTGTTGCACAGACCGTAATCTTTGCCTGAGAGTTCACACTCAGGGATCCTATCGTCGTCAGACATTTCCTGTGTTCATGATTCAAATATTAAAAATCGACGGCAATTATAAAAGGAACTATTCAGCATGCATGGGTTGAGTTTCGGTCTGTCGAGGCTTCCTTGAAAAACTCTCATATGCCATGCTGTATATGATGCACACTCTCTCACACTGATATGGTGGTGTATGCTGGTGGACACTCCCTCACACTAATATTTCGACCGTCGGTGATAGTCGCACCTCTTCTCCTCTCCTTGCGCATTATACCGAGGTATATATCGCAAGAAGAGAAGAAGAGGAAGCGACCCCCACGTCAACAGTACGTATTCCTCCATCAAGAACATACTGAAAGTCACACAAGGAGCTTCGACAGACCAAAAGTCACCCAAATCATAAGTCAAATAACATTATATAAAAATGGCCATTGCTATAATGCATCTATCTAACCATCTAAATGCATCCATTCATCTAAGTGCGCACATTCATCTAACTATCTAAATGCATCCATTCATAACCATCTAAATGCATCAAGGTTACATACAAAAGTACAAAACTGATGGCTACATAAAACATAAGAAAATTTATAGCATTTTGTATGAAAAAGCCCACAAACAGCCAACCACCGCTCATTCGCACCTGTTTCGCATGACATCAACAGTGGCAATCCGTTTGATTAGTATATGATCCACTAATTGTCTGATTGCAAGTTATTCAATTTGTCCATCCAACCTTGCCATCATTCTTACAATCCAAAGAGACACCACGGCGACGGATCGAGGCAGGAAACAGAGGGGGAAAGAGTGGTGCTCACCGAGGAGCAGACGAAGGCTCGTTGAGGGACTAGTAGCAGCAGACGCCAGCGGGCTCGACGGGGGCGGCGGCGATGGCGAGGAGGCCCGACGACGATGGCGAGTAAGGCCGGCGACGAGGCCGAGCGGGCCGGCGACGAGGACGAGGCCGAGCAGGCCGGCGGCGATGGCTAGGAGGCCGAGCGGGCTCGGAGGCGACGGCGATCTCCGGCACAGCAGCCTGGCGGCGTCGTGCTGTGGTTCGAGAATGGGAGAGATTGGGGAAATTGCTCTAAGTGTTGCTTATATACCCCACCCTTTAGTCCCGGTTAGTGGCTCCAACCGGGACTAAAGGACCCCCTTTAGTCCCGGTCCGAGCCACCAACCGGGACTAAAGGTGAATTTCACCAGCCCAAAGGGTGCGAAACCCAGGCCTTTAGTCCCGGTTGGTGGCTCGGACCGGGACTAAAGGGTTGGTCCTGACACAGCCGAGGGGTGGTGGGAGTTTAGTCCCATCTCGCCAAGCGAGAGGCGCTCGCACCGGTTTATAAGCCCGCCTGCGGCTACCGTGGCAAGTTCCTCTCAAAGCAGACAGCTCATCGTCTATCTGGCCTCTCTCTGCCCTGTGGGGCCTACTGACAGCAGATATTCGTGCCCCGCGGGCCTACATCCTGGGCCATATATAGTTGGGTTTCTAGTCGTATGCAGGCCGTGGTGTCTGAATTCTCCTGCTAGTAGGCGGGATTTTTTTTATTTTTTGCAAATGTTATGTCAATTTTTTGACCTTCTTCGAATCACATCCTAATTTTTATACATACTCACTTATGTGTAATACACATGATTATCAGAGAATTTCAACAACATATTATGAAAATTTTGCATAAATTTTATACAATTTGTAAGAAAAATTTGTTTTCTAAGAGCATTATGAAAAGTTTTTAAGAAATAATACTTTATGAAAAATTTAGTTGGAAATTTTTTACTTTCTATTAACTTTAATTTCGATCAAATACAATTTGTATTATTAGTTGATTTTTTTATTCAATTCTAAGTTAATATTATTTTGATCATAAATAGAGTTTTATAAATGCTTTTAAGTTGATTCTTTTTGCTATTGAAGAATATTATAAAATACTTTTTGTTAATATAAATTTTATATAATTTTAGGTTAATATTATTTTTCATAGGTACCATACTCATGACATGGGTTTGTACTCCTGATGTAAGATAATATAAAGGTGCCTGGATGTTCATGAGATATGCCAAAATAATAGACTATTCTCATAGGATTCTCTGATTTCCCAGCCCTCAACATGTCATCAACTTTCCCTTTTGACGCTTTCATGAATCGGCGATAAGAGAGCACATGCTTTTCAGGTGGCCTACCAATGGTTCCACATATCTGTCTATTATGCATATTTATACAAGGAAAGAAACATACATTTACCAAAAATTAAAACAGGTGCCATCCTTGCCTGTTAATACATCGCCTTCATGTAACTGCAGTGATCATCAGAATACTTGTGGAGCATAACTATGGCTTTCAACCCAGAATCAAAGGTGCAAATTATTCGGTTATCTTATATATGCCGAACAGTTACTTGAACAATCCTATCATCTGATATGTTCTCCTCAGTTTCACCAGAAAGCAACCAGAACTCCCCTCATCCTGACTTGGAGCCACCAACGGGGACTGTATCTAATGTTCCTATTTTTGGTTTTAGTTTTCTTTTAAACAGATTAAAAAACAGTAGCATTATGAAAAGTTTTTAAGAAATAATACTTTATGAAAAAATTAGTTGGATAAATTTTACTTTCTATTAACTTTACTTTAGATCAGAAACAATTTATATTATTAGTTGATTTTTTTATTTAATTCTAAGTTAATATCATTTTGATCATAAATAGAGTTTTATAAAAGATTTTTAGTTGATTCTTTTTGCTATTGAAGAATATTATGAAATACTTTTTGTTAACATAAATTTTATATAATTTTAAGTTAATATTATTTTTCATAGGTACCAAACTCATGATGTGGGTTTGTACTCCTGATGTAAGATAATATAAAGGTGCCTGGATGTTCATGAGATATGCCAAAACAATAGACTCTTCTCATAGGATTCTCTGATTTTCCAGCCCTCAACATATCATCAACTTCCCCTTTTGACCCTTTCATGAATCGGCAATAAGAGAGCACATGCTTTTCAGGTGGCCTACCAATGGATCCACATATCTATCTATTATGCATATTTGTACAAGGAAAGAAATATACATTTATCAAAAATTAAAACAGATGCCAACCTTGCCAGTTAATACATCGTGTTCATGTAACTGCAGTGATCATCAGAATACTTGTGGAGCATAACTATGACTTTCAACACAGAGTCAAAGATGCAAATTATTCGGTTATCTTATATATGCTGAACAGTTACTTGAACAATCCTACCATATGATATGTTGTCCTCAGTTTCACCAGAAAGCAACCAGAACTCCTCTCATCCTGACTTGGAGCCACCAACCGGGACTGTATCTAATGTTCCTATTTTTGATTTTAGTTTTCTTTTAAACAGACTAAAAAACAGTAGCATTATGAAAAGTTTTTCAGAAAAAATACTTTATGAAAAAATTAGTTGGATAAATTTTACTTTCTATTAACTTTACTTTAGATGAGAAACAATTTGTATTATTAGTTGATTTTTTATTTAATTCTAAGTTAATATTATTTTGATCATAAATAGAGTTTTATAAAAGCTTTTTAGTTGATTCTTTTTGCTATTGAAGAATATTATAAAACTATTTTTTGTTAGCATAAATTTTGTATAATTTGAAGTTAATATTATTTTTCATAGGTACCATACTCATGATGTTGGTTTGTAGTCCTGATGTAAGATAATATAAAGGTGCCTCGATGTTCATGAGATATGCCAAAACAATAGACTATTCTCATAGGATTCTCTGATTTTCCAGCCCTCAACCTATCATCAACTTCCCCTTTTGACCCTTTCATGAATCGGCGATAAGAGAGCACATGCTTTTCAGGTGGCCTACCAATGGATCCACATATCTGTCTATTATGCATATTTGTACAAGGAAAGAAATATACATTTATCAAAAATTATGCCAACCTTGCCAGTTAATACATCGCCTTCATGTAACTGCAGTGATCATCAGAATACTTGTGGAGCATAACTATGACTTTCAACCCAGAGTCAAAGGTGCAAATTATTCGGTTATCTTATATATGCTGAACAGTTACTTGAATAATCCTACCATCTGATATGTTGTCCTCAGTTTCACCAGAAAGCAACCAGAACTCCTCTCATCTTGACTTGGAGCCACCAACCGGGACTGTATCTAATGTTCCTATTTTTGGTTTTAGTTTTCTTTTAAACAGATTCAAAAACAGTAGCATTATGAAAAGTTTTTCAGAAAAAACACTTTATGAAAAAATTAGTTGGATAAATTTTACTTTCTATTAACTTTACTTTAGATCAGAAACAATTTGTATTATTAGTTGATTTTTTTATTTAATTCTAAGTTAATATTATTTTGATCATAAATAGAGTTTTATAAAAGCTTTTTAGTTGATTCTTTTTGCTATTGAAGAATATTATAAAATATTTTTTGTTAGCATAAATTTTGTATAATTTGAAGTTAATATTATTTTTCATAGGTACCATACTCATGATGTTGGTTTGTACTCCTGATGTAAGATAATATAAATGTGCCTGGATGTTCATGAGATATGCCAAAACAATAGACTATTCTCATAGGATTCTCTGATTTTCAAGCCCTCAACATATCATCAACTTCCCCTTTTGACCTTTTCATGAATCGGCGATAAGAGAGCACATGCTTTTGAGGTGGCCTACCAATGGATCCATATATCTGTCTATTATGCATATTTTTACAAGGAAAGAAACATACATTTACCAAAAATTAAAACAGATGCCAACATTGCCAGTTAATACATCGCCTTCATGTAACGGCAGTGATCATAAGAATACTTGTGGAGCATAACTATGGCGTTCAACCCAGAATCAAAGGCGCAAATTATTCGGTTATCTTATATATGCCGAACAATTACTTGAACAATCCTACCATCTGATATGTTGTCCTCAGTTTCACCAGAAAGCAACCAGAACTCCTCTCATCCGGACTTGGATCAACCAAC
Source organism: Elymus sibiricus (assembly GCA_039707655.1). Taxonomy (NCBI): domain Eukaryota; kingdom Viridiplantae; phylum Streptophyta; class Magnoliopsida; order Poales; family Poaceae; genus Elymus; species Elymus sibiricus. The sequence goes on along the minus strand of CM077663.1, from coordinate 33,687,243 downwards.
TGGGACTGTATCTAATGTTCCTATTTTTGGTTTTAGTTTTGTTTTAAACAGATTCAAAAACAGTAGCATTATGAAAAGTTTTTAAGAAAAAATACTTTATGAAAAATTTAGTTGGATAAATTTTACTTTCTATTAACTTTACTTTAGATCAGAAACAATTTGTATTATTAGTTGATTTTTTATTTAATTCTAAGTTAATATTATTTTGATCATAAATAGAGTTTTATAAAAGCTTTTTAGTTGATTCTTTTTGCTATTGAAGAATATTATAAAATACTTTTTGTTAAAATAAATTTTATATAATTTTAAGTTAATATTATTTTTCATAGGTATCATACTCATGATGTGGGTTTGTACTCCTGATGTAAGATAATATAAAGGTGCCTGAACGTTCATGAGATATGCCAAAACAATAGACTATTCTCATAGGATTCTCTGATTTCCCAGCCCTCAACATATCATCAACTTCCCCTTTTGACCCTTTCATGAATCAGCGATAAGTGAGCACATGCTTTTCAGGTGGCCTACCAATGGATCCACATATCTATCTATTATGCATATTTGTACAAGGAAAGAAACATACACTTAACAAAAATTAAAACAGATGCCAACCTTGCCAGTTAATACATCGCCTTCATGTAACTGCAGTGATCATCAAAATACCTGTGGAGCATAACTATAGCTTTCAACCCACAATCAAAGGTGCAAATTATTCGGTTATCTTATATATGCCGAACACTTACTTGAACAATCCTACCACCAGAAAGCGACATGAACTCCTCTCATCGAGACTTGGATCGGCATATACAAGATAACTGAAAAAATTGCACCTTTTGTGAACTCAACTGGCATCCTGCTCACAGGCATTTTATCGAACACCTCTTGTGCATAGGAAGAGAAAACAAACTAGCACACACCTCCCACCTCATATGAGGAAAAAACAGAGGAGAGGGCGGGTAGTGGCGAGGGTATATATAGCAAACTTGTAGTCCCGCTTGGTGTCTAAAACCGGGACTGAAGAGAAGACCTGTAGTCCCGGTTGGAGACACCAACCGGGACGAAAGGGCCTCGCTCCTGGCGCAACACCTTTAGTCACCAACCGGGACTAAAGGTCCCGTTCGAACCGGGACTGGTGCCTGCCGAGCCCCGGCCGGCGTCCTAGCTGCCCGAACCGGGACTGATGCTCACATTAGTCCCGGTTCGTAACTCGATCGGGACTATTGCTCCGTTCGGCCTAGAACCAAAGCCCTGTTTTCTACTAGTGGTTAGACGTGGGTCGAAAGCAGGTTGTAATTTATTTCTCTTAAATTGTGCCAATCGGATATCGAACTCGAGCTGCATGCACCTAACGAATAGTACCATCTTTCGTTGAGTTGCATGTATCTAACCAACTTATAATTACCGAAAAGCTCAAACTATTGGGAAAGGTGGACCGGAAACTTAACATTTATTATGGAATTTACTGATGCAGATTATCCACAGAAAAATGCTATAGGTCTGACAGTGTACTTACTCAGACGTGCTCTTTTTTTAGGGGATACTCAGTACGTACTCATCAATAGAGTGATCACGACCACAAGAAGAGCATCGTCCATGATCACTTCTCGGCCATGATAAAAAAGAGCAACCCCCCACTAAGAGCATCAATTGGGCTTCCATCCCTGCTGGCGATCACGACCTTTCCCACTTGTGGACCCCACCATGGAGGAGGAGGTCAACGCTGCGATTTTCGCCCACCCTAGTGACAAGGCTCCGGGCCTGACGGGTTCACCCGGAAATTATTCAAAGTCAGCTGGGATATTATCAGAGATGACATCATGCATGTGATCAATAACTTTTCAGACCTCCACATTGAATATTTTCATTTGCTAAACTCGACTCCTCCCCCTCCCCTCCTAGTCTCGCCGCCACCGGAGGGGACTCCCTGGCAAAGGCCGGGCTGCCCCGAGGAAGGTGGCGGCGGGGCACCGATCCCCCTGTGGTGGCGTGGGCGTACGAGCGCTCCGTGCGTGGCAGAGGGGAGACCGGACGGCGACGGCCACCGCCGCGGGATGGGCAAAGCACGGCGATCCGGATGGCCTAGCGCTGCGGGCGCCCGGCGCATGGCGACAGTGTGGCCTAGGCGATCCCATACTCGGCAGCTTGGATCTGGGGACTTCCCTGGGTCGGGCATCCAGGTTGGGGTTCTGCCCGTCTTGTGGTGCCACGGCGACGGTCGCTCTGCTGCGCGCTGGCCTGTTGGTGGTGGCCGGCCAGGAGGCGGCGGCGGATCTGGTTTCAGATCTGTCCGGTGACGAGGTCGGCGGCGGCGCGGCCGGATCTGGGCTCAGGCGTGAGCTTGGTCTCCGGGTCACGGTCGGCGCGATGGCGAGTGCGACACGTCGGCATCTGGACCTTGATAACCCGGGCAACTCCGGGGGAAACCCTAGATCTCCATGGGATCGAGCGATGGCGGTGCTCTTGCGCCGTAGTCCCTCTTCAGGGAATTGTTTTGGAGTTTGCTACGGTTGAAGGAACCAGCGAGGCCGGCGGCGTATGCCCGGTGGCGCAACTGCCGATGAAAATCGCGCCGACTACGGTCATGGCGGACGATGGCGGCGTCTTTGATGTCGTTTCCTTGTTGAGGCATCGTTGTTGCAGTTGGCGTCATCAGGCTCGGGATGCTCCGGGGCAGAGGCAGGTGGTGGAGCGGCTTCGTCTTGCACGGAGCTTCGGTGGAGATGTCAAGTCATGCCTGGCCGACAGGTGACACGCTTTGTCATGCCTGGTCGGCAGGTGCTACGCACGACAGATCTTCTAGAGACTTCAAGCTGTGTCGGCTGGTGGTACTCGGCGGCATGGTGCTGAGGTGTACCGGTGGCGACCACGACGTGCTCAGCTGTTCGCGCGCAGGGAGGTGGTGCCGTTCGGCGTCGTGGTGGCGTCGACGGCAAATAGACCGGGCAAGGTTGATGCGTCAGTACAGCTCTGAAGATGGAGTGGTGGCAGTTGGCGGCGGCGGCCTCTGAGAGCGCGCCGGACCGGTATATGCCCCAGATCCGACAAGTGGCTTGGTTGGGGCCCCAGGTCGTCTTAGATGTTAGGCTTGGCTGCGAGGTCTGAGGTATTAGGCCCAGACTATCAGCATCCCTACATCAACTGGATAGGAGTAGCGACAGATGTTGCCTAGACGGTGGCTTCAGACTTACTGTTGTATGTCCTTGTAAGGTCTTTTGAGAATAATTAATAAAGTGGCTGCATGCATCGTCCAGATGCAGAGGCCGGGGGTCTTCTTCCTTTAAAAAATTTTTTTGCTAAACTCGATCAATATTACTCTCATCCCCAAAAATGATGGTGCCGAGGACATCATGGACTTTAGGCCTATCAATCTCATCCATGCCGTGGCCAAGCTCATTGCCAAAATCCTCGCCGCTCGTCTAGCCCCGCTCTTGAACGATATTTTCTCCATCACGCAAAATGCTTTCATCAAGATGCGAAGCATCCATGACAATTTCTTGTACGTAAGAAATATGGCCCGAAGATTCCACCACGCTAGGACGCGAATGCTTCTCTTCAAGCTCGACATTAAGAAGGCCTTTGACTCTGTTAGGTGGGACTACATCGTGGATACACTCACTCATCATGGCTTCCCCGCCTTCTTCCGAGGATGGATCTTGGCCTTGCTCTCCTCGGCTTCTTCCCAGGTTCTTCTCAACGGGATCGCCGGGGACCCGATTAAGCATGGGCGAGGCCTTCGACAAGGTGACCTGCTGTCCCCTTTGCTCTTCGTTCTCGCCATCGACCCGCTGCACCATATTTTGAGCAAGGCCACCGCGCAAGAACACCTCCACCCTCCTGTTGGTTGGCACATGGGCATTCGAGCTTCACTGTATGCCGACGATGCGGCTGTTTTCTATGCCCCTATCAAGGAGGATGTCCAATTCCTCACCGCTACACTTGCCTCCTTCGGGGAGGCTACATGCTTGGTCACCAACTACGCTAAGAGTATGGTCATGCCTATCCGGTGCGAGGGCATTGATCTTGATGACATCCTGCATTCCTTCCCGGCCTGCTGTTCAACCTTCCCCATCCGTTATGTCGGTTTACCGCTTGTGATCAAAAGATTGAGGAGGGTCCACTTGCAACACTTAGAAGATAAAGCTGCTGGGAATCTTGCATCTTGGAGGGGGAGGTATATATGTTGCTATTGCGGGTCGAATGATCCTTGTCAAAGTGGTGCTCACGGCTATGGCCATTTGTCATCTTACACCGCTTGACCTTCCGGTGGAGGTGCTTAGGAAGATTGACTCCTTGCGGCATGCCTATCTTTGGGCTGGCTCGGACAAGGTGTCCGGTTGCAAGTGTAAAATCAATTGGGAGCTAGTGTGCAAGCCTAAGGAGTTTGGGGGACTTGGAATTCTTAACCTTGGGAAGTTTGCTACTACGCTGTGCTTAAGCTATAACTTGAATGGATGACCCTCCGAGAGCTTGGTTTAGCTTGCGGACTCCGTGCAACAATAAGGATCAGAACCTCTTCACGGCGGCCACCAAGGTTAGAATTGGTGATGGTACAACTGTGAGATTCTGGGAGTCATCTTGGCTTTAGGGGATGAGGCCCAAAGACATTACACCAATTATTTTTGAGATTTCATGCAAAAAAGGGGCCACGGTGGATAAGGCTTTGACGGATAATGCTTGGGTTAATCACATCGATACCCAACAAGGATGAAACTTGTTCACATTCAACAATTCGCCACTCTTTGGGAGAAGCTGGCCAATGTCAACATACAACCTGGAGTTCAAGATTCCATCATCTGGAAGCTCACAAATGAAGGGACCTACACCACATCGTTGGCTTACAAGGCCCAATTCGCTGGTCATGTCCGATCACACTTACAGGCCATGGTCTAGAAGATTTGGTCGCCCCCCAAATGCAATTTTTTTGCTTGGTTGGTCACTCGAAACAAGATCTAGACAATAGATACACTTCAGCGAAGAGGATGGCCGAATTGTGATCAATGCCTCTATGCAAGAAAGTGCAGCAATCGGCGGCCCACATCCTGTTCAAGTGCCGGTTCGCAACTCGAATTTGGAAGGTGGTGTTCTACTGGATGGATCTTCAGGTTGACACGACGAACTGGCATAGCTTCCACACGGTCAAGGCTTGGTGGCAAGCAGTTATCAACAATGCGCATCAAAGAAAGGCTCTCTCATCCTTGATCCACCTTCTCGGATGGGAGATTTGGAAAGAAAGGAACGTGCGCATCTTTAGAAAGAAAGCAGCGCGTGGCGGTGATAGTTAGCATTTTTAAGGAGGAGACATCACTTTGGGCTGTTGCAGATGCCAACCACTTGAGTAATGTAGTGCTGCGAAAGTAATTTGTTAGCATTGTCCCGCTTTGGCGGTGTGTATCTTACAAACTCATCTTCTTAATCAATGAAAATGGCAAATCTTTTGCTTTGTTTCAAAAACAACTGATGATGTGGGCCCTAATAGTTTATCATGCTAATTTAGCCAATTCCGATTGGTTAATACTTATCCCTTCGGGACCATCCGATAAGATTGGTTAATATTTTCAGTAAGTACTCAAGTTGTACAGATTTCGGTACATAGCACGATTGTTATGCAAATTCATGCGTTAGGCCCGCGAGTTACCGACGTGGCCAAACGACAATATATATCGCCTAGGCGCTGTTTGAGCAAAACTATGCAAGCGTGTGCTGGCTATTATGCGTAGCCCTGTATGGGGGCGTGACATATTTTAAATTTTCGGAACAATTCTCGTGAGCTATAGGAACATATCAAAAAATAGTGCTTATTCTATTTCAAATATATTTCTCACAGGAATTTTTTTGGTTAAATTCAATTTCCAGAAAAAGAACACTCCCTCTATTTTTATTTACTCTGCATATTAATTTTGTCTTAAGTCAAAATTAGTAAACTTTGACCAAGCTTATAAAAAAAATTAACATCTACAATACCAAATCAATACCATTAGATTCATCATTGAATATATTTTCACATCATATCTATTGGTTATTATAAATTTTCATATTGTTTTCTATAAACTGGGTCAAACGTTATAAAGTTTGACATTGGACAAAGCGAGTATGCAAAGTAAATAAAAACAGAGGGAGTATTTGTTTTATTCTCTAATTTTATTCATTTATTCCTTGCATAAGGGGATCTTGTTTCGAATATCTTATCACAACGAACACGTGGCGAAAATGGATTGGGATTTGAATATTTTGATTTAGAGATTGTGAAAATATGAATTTTATAAGATGGGCCAAAAGCCAAGAAATATCAAATTAGTACTTTTGATCTGTTCCGCCAAAAAAATATCTTTATCTATGGACGAAGGGTATATTATTTCAAACTCATCGAAAGAAATGCGATGATTCAAACGGATTGTGATTTGGACATCTAGTTTACAAGAAAAGGAATTTGAATTTCTCACATGGAAAGAAACTAACTAAAACACCCTATGCATGCCACTAAATGTACATGCACCTGTGGTGGGAAACAAAATAAAAGAGGCAGGGAGTGGTTCCTTCTCTTCTCTCCAAGGGCAAGGGCGACTGGGGAGGTGATTTGCTAGCTGTTGCTGCTCTGGTGGCTTCACTTCCATGTGGGCCGCATGCTCATCAGTGTGTGTGTAGGTGGGTGTGAGGTGAGGTGTGTGTGTTGGGGGGGGGGGGGGTAGTCGGAGCCGCCATGCGGTCATGTATAGCTGTAGACTAGGTTTAGTCTTTGTAGCTAGGGTTGCGGTTGCCTGTCGCTCTACTCCGGCGATGCCGAATAAGTATGCTCCCATCCCCCACCGACGCGGTGCTCGATTGCCTCAAGGGGCTCCACCTTTGCCATATTCGACCATATTACTCACTGGGGGCGAGGGCAATCCATGATATGCTAGTTTGTATTCTGCGCATGTCCAGGACTATTTAGGCTTATCCATGTGAAATTGATAATGAAAAATAACGATCCCTAAATGTGAAAGACAAGTCATTGGTATAATTAACATACCAAATATTTAAGGTGTATACTTACTCTCGATATTTCGTGATAATTTGGTGACAAAGATTAAGGAGGCTGAACAGATTTAGCAGTACGTATAGACCGATTTGCCTCCTTAATGTTAGTTTTTTTACCAAAGTTGCCACTAATAGGCTCAATGTTGTAGCCGATCATGTGGTCCAGCCCTCTCAAATGGCTTTCATGCAAGGAAGAAATATCTTTGATGGAGTAGTTATCCTTCATGACAACGTTCATGACATGCATCGGAAAAACATGAGTGGGGTAGTATTTAAAATTGACTTTGGTAAAGCCTATGACAAAGTCAAATGATCTTTTCTTCAGCAGACCCTCAGAATGAAGGGCTTGTTCGAGAAATGGCGTGCGTGGGTCGATAGTTTCGTCTCTGGGGGTAGTGTGACTATAAAAGTACATGATGATGTTGACCATTACTTCTAGACGAAAAAAGCACCGTGTCACGGTGATCCATTGTCTCCAATGTTATTCAACATTGTCATGGTCATGTTGGCTGTTCTGATTGTGCGTGCTAAATAGGACCGTCAGATTGCAGGAGTACAGCCACATCTAGTGGATGGGGGCCTCTCAATTTTGTAATACGCTGATGACACGATTATTTTTATGAAACATGACCTAAAAAGTCTAGAAACCTAAAACTCTTGCTTTCTGCTTCGAGCAGATGTCGGGTGTTAAAATTAATTTCCATCAGAGTGATTTTTTCTGCGTTGGAGAACCCAGTAAGGCGGCTATGCAATATTCCGACTTGTTTGGTTGTGCGCCAGGCCAATTCCCGATTAGATACTTGGGAATTCAAATACATTATCGCTGCCTCACTAATACAGAGTAGAAATTTATGTTCTCATTTTTTCAACTACCAAAAGGGATTATGCAGAGGCTGGATTACTATAGATCTAGATGTTTTGGCCAAATGACAGTGAAAAGAAAAAAAATTAGGTTGGCCAAATGAAATGTGGTTTGCCGACAAAAATACCAGGGGGTCTTGGTTTACAGGATCTCAGGTCAAAAACAATGCCTTGCTCAGTAAATGTCTTTATGAGCTTCTAACTAAGGAAGGTGTTTGGCAAACTCTCTCGCGCAAAAAGCATTTCGGCCCACACGCTGTGTCTCAGGCATATTGGAAACCTAGAGACTCACACTTTTGGGCATGTCTGAGGGCGGCAAAGAAACTCCTTTTCCACTTTGGATCTAAGATTCATTTCTGGCAGGATAAATGACAATGACGTAGCATCCGGGTATAGTCAGGAAGGACAAAGCCGCCCTCTAGGCATACGGTGGGCTGGGCCGACGACTTTGAGTCCACTCTACATGGGGGCACATCATGAACTTGGAGTACAAGACATGTAGTTACCCAATATACCGGTCTCAGTTGTAACCGAATAGGCAATCTATTTGTAGCCGACTAGGAAACATCCCTGTAAGCCGATTTGGACTCAAGTAACCCTACCCCCGACCACCTATATAAGGCGGGATGTGGATCCCCCAATCGGTAAGGGCAGCGGAGGCTAGCTCGGGGATGGAGAAAGACGGTGGGAGTGAATGGGAAAAAGGGACGACCATGCTATATGGAACGCTCCATGATTTAGATGATTGGGCGGAAATTGACATGGCCAAAATCGACCGCACGCGCGGTCGTCCATAAAATATGTTTTTTGTCAATACACCATCACCCACCGCGATGTTTATGCCCTACCATTGATAAATAATGGTACCCGTGTGACATTACTTCAACATCCATTGGATTGGAGAATAATGCACTAGATCAGCATAGTTGGCAGGAGTAATCTTACCGTAGCATAATGGTACCGTGGTCAAGTAATGTTGCAAGTTGAGTGCATCGCTTTTTGATTAATCTATATCAATGGTGTGCGTCTGGGCTCCAACAAAAAGCACCGGAGCTAGCTGATGAAGATGCCTTTTCTTTAATTAGACTTATCCAATCAACAGGGGCATCTTCTTTCAAGAAAGCCAATATATAAAACCTTTTCTTCTCCAATAATCAGCGAGTGTGTAAGAAAGATGGATGTACCTTTGGAAAAAGAAAGAGGGTGCAGTTGTCTTTCCATGATTCTCCCTTGACGAAGCACAAAGCTTGGCTTGCTCTGCTGCGATATGCTACTTCCATACAGACTGAGCCTAGTGAGGAAAAGAGGATTAAATATTTGTTGAGTTAGTGCGCGCAGCTTGTTGAGTCAGTGCGCTCGGCTTAGACGACTTGACTTCTGACTGAAAGCTGGTGGGCACAAGGTCGGCGATATATTGGTATCGGCATCCTGCTTTACGTTTTACAATGTCTTTTTTTTTTTAACTTAACTAGCACGGTCATTGTGTGGTGATATTGTCCGATATGTATGAGAATAGGCTTGACACTAGAATGGCTTATCAACCTAAAAAAAAAAAAGACACTAGAATGGCCTATGATACATACGTCTATAACTCAAAATTTTGAACAACTTTTAATAGCGGAATGTATCACTCCATATATCATCTGCTATCCAATATTTTATTATGCCGAAGCCAATCTGCTACCAACCCGATATTCCGCTCTTTATATCTTTATTAGATGAAAAGGACTTGCGCTTGCTGATCCTAGCGTCCAAAACTTGCTAGCCACTAGGCCCGGTGATAGGCCTAAGCAAGCGTGCTGCAACTGGGCATATTTGGTTTGGTACATTTGACGGAGCTTATCTGCAGTTGGTTTGATGCTAAAATTATGTCACTAGTAGAAAACAGACCTTTCGTCCAGAGCTCTAGTCCCGGCCGGGTTTGGGCCCGGAACCAATGTGAGCATTAGGCCCGGTTCCAACGGTTAGGAGCGGACGGGGGGCACGGCCAGGATTAGTCCCGGTTGGTGATACCAACCGGGACTAAAGGGGTTGCGGCAGGCTGGGCCCCTGCGAGTCCCTTTAGTCCCGGTTGGGATCACCCATCGGGACTAAAGAGAGACCTTTAGAGTCTTCCCTATATAAATTAAAGCTGCTTCCTCCAGCCCGAGTCCAAGCTTTCTCTCCTCTCTGTTTCCTTCCACAAGCTCGAGTTCATCCTCCATTTTTGCCAAGATTTGTCAAGATTGGCGGCACCCCATCTATCCAAGGGTTCTAAAACGTTAGCAACTTCATCCTTTCATCTCTCATTGCTAGTTTAGCTCGTTTTATGCTCTATAAGTATAGTGATTTGTGGGTTTTAGTTTGGGGGTAATTATGTGAGAGTTTATTTGATTTATATGCAATTTGAGCTCAAATTAACTTCTTAGTTTGCATATGTGTAGGTGTTGTTTACTTAGTGCCTTCCCGTCCCCGTCCTCACCGCCGTCGATCGCCCGCGCCGTCCCGTCACCGGCACCACCTTGGTGAGCCTCTTGTTCTTATCCTTTTTGTAAAAAATAAATCTTATTTGTATGATTTAGATAGTTACTTGTATAATTTTCTTACTTGTATGATTGTTTGTTATATATAGTGCCATGGTTTTGATATCCATCCCCGTCGGCCCTCGTCCGGTTTATGATTCGGATGCGGTTTATTATCTTTTATAACTATTTATTTCATTTCGTGTTTATGACAATTATGCCCATCAAGTTGACATAGATATTTTTATATAGGAGGTATGTGAACCGGAAATTGCAACCGACCCTCTTATCGAGAAGTTAAACTTAGTTGAAAAAGAAAACGATTATTTGAAAGAAAAATCGAAAAGAATTGAAGAAGAGAAGAATAAATTGGAGTTGTATGTTGCCGATGTCGTCGATGATCACAAGATCAAGATGGATGCAATGCGCTTGAAGATTAGAAAGATTAGAAAATATGCCATTAATAAAGAGGCTTGGTATTATTATGCTGTTGGATAAATTATTACGTTAGTTGCGATTTTGATCGCATTTTTTGTTGCATTAAAATGCTTTAGATAGTTGTATGTTGTTTTATGAGAAGTATGTTATGAACTTTATGTATATATTTTTGCAGTAATTGAGGGAGTCCTGGACTAAGGGGTCCTCGGGCCGCCGGCCTATCTCTCATAGGCCGGCTTGATGGGCCGCTCTTTGACTATCGTAGGAATGCCGAGCTATGAGACGACCCCGTATTCAAGAAGGAAATCTCCGAAGACGTGGTGTGCCCTCCAAGTCAAGATGAGGGAATTGGCGCATTTATCTCCGGCTGGAGACTTATCGTGTCTAACCCTAGGTACCCCCGGTGTCTATATAAACCGGAGGGTTTAGATCGTAGAAGGGCAGACAAGCTCATCTAGGGTTTTAGCTCGTTTGATCTCGTGGTAGATCGACTTTGTAACCATCACATTCATCTATACAATCAAGCAGGACGTAGGGTTTTACCTCCATCGGAGGGCCCGAACCTGGGTAAACACCGTCTCCTTCGTCTCTTGTTACCCACCGATTCAAGATCTACAGCTTGAGACCCCCTACCCGAGATCCGCCGGTTTTGACACCGACATTGGTGCTTTCATTGAGAGTTCCGCTGTAAGATCGCTAGAGGATTGATGGCTCGCCTAATCATCAGCGATGAAGTCTGTAACGGGGACACCTTTGTCCCTGGACGGATTTTCGCATTTGGTAGCATTGTGCTGCACGCTGACCCGACTGGTCGTCTTGGCCAGATCGGAAGCTTCGCCCCCGATCAAGAAATCAGGTTCGGGAACCTAGAGTTCTCCGCCGACTCCCGGGGCGATCTGTTCCTTACTGGACTCTCGGACTCGTCCGACGAGCCCGCGAATCCTGAAGCCTTAACTTCGGGTCTCTTGCTCGGCCCCTCCCTCCGGCCCATCCCTGCCGGGGGTCCAGCTTCGAGCTCGAACCCGGTCACAGCACCCGAGGATCAGGGGTCAGTTCCTGCCGAACATACCCCATGTGTGGACACCCTGGAGGTCAACTCCGACGGTCCTCGAAGGATCGATCCGGCCGACCTCTCGCTGTTACACGAGGCGCTAGATCGGATCCAGTCAATGAAAATCGTGGACGACCTTACCTCGACCCATGCTCAGATCGGTCTGGAGGTAGGCCAGAAGGAATTTTTCGACCCACCCACCACCCACTTAGTAGCCACTGTCGAAGACTTAACCAAAATGTTGGACTACGCCTCCGAGGAGGCAGACACTACTAGGAAAAGGCTTATTAGTGGCCCACCTGTTTTGGCCATTAATGGCGCACTACAGGTGGGCCACTATCATCACGCCATTAGTAACATATACTAATGGCGCACCCCTGGTGCGCCATTAGTATACCAGACTATAGTGGCGCACCAGGCAGTGCGCCATTAGTAAGTCACACGGTGCACCATTAGTATGCCTCCCAGGGGGCCATATTTACCTTGTGCTCTGGGTTACTAATGGCGCACTAACAGATAATGCGCCATTAGTATTTTACAGCAGTGCGCCACTAATGTGCTGTATGGTGCGCCACTAGTATTTAATATTAGGAATTATTTTTTTTTCTTTTCTGATATTTGCGCAGGTTCATATATATTAGTGCACAGAATATAGACAGCACAGAATATATTAGTGCACAGAATATAAACAGCAGATTCATCGAATACAATAGAAGATTAATCTCCGAATACAATTCATCATATTAGCTAGTCTCCGAATTCAAAAGACCGAACAAAGTTAGAACATTTACAAGTCTCGAGCTAGACCGCGAGTAGCGAGTTTGTCCACATTACAAGTCGATATCGATCATCTAAACTACCATCACATAGAAGAGAGCTGCGGTCATCACGATGAGCATCATCGCGATGAAACTGGTCTTCATCCGGTTCCTCCTCCGCTCCCTCCTCTCTCCCGCTAGATAGTGCGCGTATCTAGCTTCCGCCTCCGCCCTAGTGGTGTACCCTTTGTAACTGTTACCACTGAAACGGTAAACCTGTTTCCGACACTCCTCCCAGTCGTCGTAGACTCCGGGAACCTTACCCTTGTACACGACATACGACGGCATCTCTATGCACTAGACAAACAAAACGTTAGTAGCAATTCACAGACAATACATAAGCAATATATAAGTATGCAACAAAAGGATCGGAAGAGAAAAGCAACACATTAATAGCACGATTCGTGGTCCTACTAATAAATAGCATCGATTACATATAAGTTGAACGACTGTCCAAACTAGAGAGCTAATCGATATTTCAGAACTACATACCATCACTACTTTCGACTCGACTCAGGGACCGGAGCGTGGATGAAGCCGCCGTCTATCGTGATGGTCATGAAATCACGGTCGTTGTCAGCCTGCATTTGTAGCGTTGTTTCTATGTCACTGTTGGACGGTTGATATCTAAGGTAGAACTGCCCCGAGGTACGAAGGACATCTTGATGGATGATTTCCGCAAACTCCGACTGGATGCGAAAGAATTCTTGTCTGATGTCCGTGTCCTGGATTGCCGACAAGCTTGCGGCCCAATCTTTGAGATTATTTGGTAGCAGAAGGTGATCATGGTCCCGCACGATCGCCCGCATGTGATGGAGGGCGTAGTAGGCATCCTTCTGACCGCCAGGCGGCTGCTTGACGCAGGGGAACGTCGTAGTGTGGGCGAACACGTGCTTGCCGTACCTACGAATTGGCCTCTTGAAGGTGCCTCCAGATCTGGCGTAGCCGGGGAGAACATCATCAAGAACTTTCTTGATATTTGTGTAGTCTTTCTTCGACTGACGGTCCGAGTCAAAATACGTGGCCATGGAATGTTTTGGGCTTAAGAGGATGAGTGTGCAATGTGTGTCACTGCACAGAACACGGAATGTTAGAAAAAAAAAGAACGATCGAAATCAAAGAAATCATATGTTACGGGGCGATGAGGGGATGACTTACTCGGGAAAGTAAGTCACGAGGAAGTTATCCTTATCTGGGTTCGCCAGAATGACGCCTTCGAGGTATGAACTCGTGACTTGCCGGTCCCCAGCGCTGCCCAAGATCTTGGCACGCATGTAGAAGGGGTCGACTATCACGATGTCCGGGGTCTTGTCTCTAATGATCCGCATCTCCATACTCAGCGAAAATAGCCGAACGAAGGTGTAGTGCAGCGGATGAAGGTTAAACATAGCGAAGATGTCATCAAACCGCAGGACGATCATACCCCCGATGGCGCTATCCACAAAGCCCTTGCCCTCTGGTACCTTGGCCACGAAAACCGGGTATGCCACATCATTCTCTCGGAGACGCCGCTTCTCCAAAGAAAGAACACTGTCATGCAGACTCCGCATAGCACCGGTTGCAGCATTGAGCAGATTAGTCGGTAGCATCGGCCTACCCGCCACATGCACCCTCCTCGAGATATCCTTAGGTGAAGGTGGCCCGTCCTGAGCACGGATCGTACTCGGTGCCGGCTGGCTCGCACCCTTAATCTTTCTTTTCCGTCCCTTCTTCTTCTGCTGTAATGGGATCGAGTTCTGCTGAGAGACCGCCTTCTTGAGTGTGTTGGGGCTGATAATATTTCGCACCTCGGCTATCTGAGGCTCGGTGAAGGCGGCAGCTGGAGGCGTCTCCTGAGAACTGAACGCCAGACGATGCCTGTTGCAATTGGGTTTCTCCGCGGTACCAGCTAGATCGCGATCGTCTTTTGCAGGGTTGGGTTCTTGAGAAGGAGGCCCCAAGAATTCCTCATCGTACCCATGTTCGTTGAAGTACTTATCGACTTTGGTAAATGTACCGTCGTCGTCGTCGTCCGGATCCTATGCCATATGTATGCCCGGATCCTGTGCCATATGCATGTCCGGCATGTCCGGTAGCGTTGCGGCGGTCTTGCCATGGCTTGGTGCCGGCACGACTGGCGGTGTTGTCTGTGGGGTGGTGTCCCCCGCCCCCAAACGAATCTGGCTCTTCGTCCAAAGCAGGGGCCAGCTTAAGCAGGCGCTGAGGGTCATCACATCGTCTTCGTCGGCCCCAGCGGGTCGAAACGGAGGTAACAAGTCGTCGCAGCCCCGCAGCACCCGAACCAGTTGAACCCTATACACGGTGGGTGGCATCGGATTACCGTGGAACACGCGGCTGCCCGGTTGAACGATTCTGGCCTTGGCGACGTCGATCAGCTCGCCATCCACGAAGTGCAGAAGAGTGCATGGAACGTCGGCGACGCCCTGCGAAAACATGTTGGGCCTCAAGGATGCCCAGTCAAAGGCAAGGAGATGAAGTCATCGGCCGAGAGGCTTAATTAGTTACCGTGATGGCGTCGAGCTCGGCTAATGTCGAGGCACCGCCAACGGCGGGCGTGCAATTGACGGAGGGGCCGCTTGCTGCCGAGGTGCTGGCCGGCGTATTCTTCCCACACCCGGGTGCATTAAGCTGCAATGCCGGCGCCGCCGCGGGAGACACCAATGCCGCCTCCGCCGGAGACACCAATGGCGCCGCCGCGGGAGACACCAATGGCGCCGCCGCGGGAGACACCAATGCCGCCTCCGCCTGAGACACCAATGGCGCCGCCGGCGCGTTGCGCGAGTTGCTGCCCGTGAAGCTGGGAATCGGGGGCGGCCCCTGTTGGCCGCCCGCCACCCACGCCTGCAGCCCAGAAACCAAGGTAGGTATAATGGCGGTGATCGTCGCTCCCAGTTGGTCTCGCACTTGCTCTTCGACCATCTCCGGAATCCGCGCCACTTGTGCCTTGAGTTGTTGAACCTCGCGCTGCTGGCTTTCCGAGCTGGTCTTTCTCTCCTTTCGCCCAACGGTATAGTATTCCGACCATTTCGTGGACAAGCCTTTGCCGGCCACACGACCAGCTGATGAAGGCTTACTGAGCTTATTCTTGTTTTTCATTATGTTCAACGCCCTATTTAAAGGGGTGTCAAAAGGGGAGCTCTGAGACGACCCCTCGCTACTGCTTTCCGTGTCCTGCGGAAGGAACGTGAACCATTTAGAAATTTGGCTTCATTAATTAGAATGCAACCATATGGCCGGAGCTAATTACGCGGGGGTGTATTCCTTACCAGAACACGCTCAAGCGCCTTGGTCTTCGGATCCGTGGTAAGCTCCTTGGTTACCGGGTCAATCTTGTACCGGGCCCTGACATAGTTCCTGGTCTGCTTGTCACCGTATTTCTCGAAGCGGGGCGGTAGGCCTTGCTCGGCACGCTCCGCGTCCTCCTTGTCCCATATAGGTTCCGCCACTCTGTAACCGCCGGGACCGAGTTTGTGGACCCCTAAGTTCAAGTCCCGCATATCTTTCCCCCACTGACTTGATTCCCCGGATGCGTTGCTCTCGCACTTGATCTTGAACTCCCGGTAGTCATCTTCGCTGATCGAAGGATTTTTCTCCTTGATCTTCTCATAACTATCACCTTTTTCAATCATGCTCTTCACCGCGCCTCTCCAAGTAGCCAGGGCCTTGCTCATCTTCGGGTCGCCGTACTTGTCGAAGTCTTGCTCATTGGCGACTCCATCCATTCCGATGATGTTCCTTTTGCCTCTCCTCACGACAACACGACTGGGCTTTGGCGGGTCGGTAATGAAGAAGCATTGGTCCACTTGGGAAGCCAGTACCCATGGCTCATTTTTCGCGGTGACGTTTGCGCCCGCGGTCTTGAATTTGGCTTCGGGTATAACCATGGTGGTGAAATACCGGTCTTCTTTTAGGACGCTCTTGGCCCATCTGACACGGAACATCGGGACCTTCTCTCCAGCGTAGCTCAGCTCCCAGATCTCCTCGATCCTTCCGTAGTATCTGTCCTTGTCGTTACCGGTGTAGGATTCCATCGTTACCCCGGAGTTCTGATAATCGCTCTTCATGTCCTTTCCCTCGGTGTAGAATGTGTAGCCGTTGATATCGTACGCCTCATACGTCATCAGGTTGTGCTCGGCGCCCTGTGACAAGGCGAATATGAGTTTTTCTTCCGCGGAAGAATCCTCATGTAAAGGGTACGACAGAAGCTTCTCCTTGAACCAACGCGTGAAACATGAGTTGTGCTCTTTGATTATATCTCCGTCCGTCCTCTGTTGGCCTCGGTCATTGTACGTCTTCTCAATAAAGGTTTTGTGCTCTACCACCCAAGGATCGACCACGTCTATGTGTTGTAGCGCGACTAGGTTTGCTCTTTCAAAGTCGGCGTGTCGACCCTCGAAGTCGACATGCATTTCGCGGCGACCCTCGCGGTGACCCCATCCAGCGAGCCTGCCGAGGTGCTTGTTGACGGGCAGACCAACGGGGTTCTCGATGCCTAGATAATTCGTGCAGTAGGAGATGCACTCTTCGGTCAGAAAGCCCCTGGCTATGCTTCCCTCTGGACGTGACATGTTGCGAACGTATCCTTTGATGACACCATTCATCCTTTCGAACGGCATCATGCTGTGCAGGAACGTCGGCCCGAGTTGGATGATATCCTCCACGATATGGACCAGCAGATGCACCATAACGTCAAAGAATGCGGGCGGGAAGTACATCTCAAGCTCGCATAGTATCACCACGATCTCTTCCTGTAGCCTTCTGAGTTGCCTCACGCCAACCGACTTCCGAGAGATGACGTCGAAAAAGTTGCATAGGCCAAATAGCGTTTCACGGACGTGCGCGTCCATGATCCCACGGATTGCAACTGGAAGTATCTGCGTCATCAGCACGTGACAGTCGTGAGACTTCATCCCGCTGAACTTCTGCTTCGCTGAGTCTAGGTATCTGCTTATCTTCCCCGCGTAACCGTAAGGAAGTTTTACTCCTACGAGGCAGGTGAAAAACTGCTCGATCTCCTCCTGACTTAGAGTGAAGCACGCGGGAGGGCAGTCATTTCCGATCTTCTTGGCCTTTTTGCCTTTGCGACGACTTTCCGTGTCCTGCTTCGCCTCATCATCATCATCATCATCATCATTAGCGTGAAGCTCCTCCCTGATGCCCATTGATTTCAAGTCTGCCCTTGCTTTCGGCCCATCTTTGGTCCTCTCTGCCATGTTGGGCAGGGTACCAAGCAGACTCTCGCACACGTTCTTCGTGATATGCATGACATCAAGGCTGTGAGGCACATGGTGGATCTTCCAGTACGGCAAGTCCCAGAAAACAGACCTCGTTTTCCATACCTTCAGCAGCGGCTCTGGCGCCTTTCGCTTCTTTCCCGGCTCTGGCGCCTTTCCCGGCGGTGGGCACGCTTTCCAATTTTTCAACAGCTCGTCTATTTCCTCGCCGCTCCTCGTACGCGGGCGTCTTCGGGGTTCGGTTTCACCATCGAACAGATCCTTGCGTTTTCTCCATGAGTCATCCTCGCGAAGCCACCTTCGATGTCCCATGAACACGGTTTTCGAAGACCCGGGATCTCTATCTAGCTGGCGATACGTTGTGTCATCCATGCACCTGACGCATCCAGAAAATCCGTGGACCACCTGCCCCGCGACATATCCGTAACCGAGATAGTCGTGCACCGTCGTGAGCAGTGCGGCTCTCATAGGGAAATATTCTTTCTCTGCGGCGTCCCACGTATTGGCTGGCGTTTTCCACAGCGTGTCTAGCTCCTCTTTCAGCAGCCCCAGATACAGATTGATGTCGTTCCCTGGTTGTTTCGGCCCTTCAATTAGCATACTCATGTGAATGTACTTCCTCTTCATGCACAACCAGGGGGGAAGGTTGTACATCCACACAAACACAGGCCAGGTGCTATGTGTGCTTCTCTGGCTGCCAAACGGATTGACTCCATCGGTGCTCGCGCCCAGCACGATGTTCCTTGGATCGTCCCCAAATTCTGGGTGTTCGAAGTTCAACGCTTGCCACTGGCTCGCATCCTTAGGGTGACTCAGCATCTTGTCTTTTTTATTTATCTCCGGATCATTTCCGTCATCTTCTCGCTTCTTCTCCTCCCTATCCGCGTGCCAACGCAGGAGCTTTGCTGCCTTAGGGTCCGTGAAATACCGCTGCAGACGAGGAGTGATCGGAAAGTACCACACCACTTTTCGAGGTGCTTTCTTCCTCTTCTTGTATCGAGTGACGCCGCACACCGGACATATGGTAGACTTCGCGTGCTCGTCCCGATAAATGATGCAATTGTTCATGCACACATGGTATTTCACGTGCGGTAAATCCAGAGGACACACGATTTTCTTCGCCTCCTCGAAACTGGTCGGGCACTTGTTCCCCTTGGGAAGACGTTCGTGCCAGAATGACATGTTCTCGTCGAAGCATGCGTCGGTCATTTTGTGTTTTACCTTCATCTCCAGAGCCATGAGCGTTACTTTCAGGCGGGTATCCTCGGGCCTGCATCCTTCATACAATGGAGTAACCGCGTCTATCTCCAGTTGATCCAGCTTGGCTTTCTCTCGGGCGGCAGCTCTTGCGTTATCCGTCTGCTTGAGAAGCAGCTCTTGAATATGAGGGTCCTGCACCCAGCCCATCGATTGTCCATCGTCGTCTGCTCCGGCATCTTCATCTTCATGATCATGCCCTTCGTCTTGATCTTCCTCACCATCATGTCCGGCATCTTCTACATGATGACTGTGTACTGCATCACCGTCGTGATCATGTCCTGGAGATTCTTTGTCTTCTCGCCCGCCCTCGCCGTGGTGGTTGTCTTGCTGCCCTTCCTCATTTCTTGCCCGGCCCCCATGGACGACTTCATAGTCATCTTCATCACCTTGCCACCGATAGCCATCCATGAAACCACGCAAGAGCAGGTGGTCCCGCACTTGCCCGGAATCCGGGTCCGCAATAAGGCTCTTCAGCTTGCATCTTCGACACGGACATCTTATCTCCGTCTCGTTCTTTTGAAGCATGTCGGCCTTCGCGGAGCTCAAAAACCTATTCACAATGCCTTCGGTCATCGTGCGGACCATGGTCGCCTGCGGGGTAGAGCAAAACGATATTTTAGAACCAAGAAAAAATTTGGCATGACTTTGCCTAAAAATAGGACCAAAAAGAATGCATAGTGCCAAATTCTCGCCGAAACGGAAATGAATCAACATTCCGGCAAAATATTGGCAACTATCGCATTTCCAATACCGGTACCTGCAAACACAAACATATATGCAACACCACAAACATATGCAACACCACAAACATACGTAGATCTAGCTAGGCCATAAAAAGTGCATGTGCACGTTGTTGGAGGGAGAAAAAAGTAGATCTACAACATAAAGAAAGCTTTCCCCTTACTTACCTATCAAAAAAAGGAAATTTAACCACTTAATTTGGGTGAATCTATGGTGCAAATGAGGTGAGGAGGAGGAGGCAGCCGAGACAAGCTTGGAGGAGGAGGTGGAGAGAATGAAGTGGGGAAAGTGAGTGTGGTAGGTGTGGCTGTCCAAAATATCTAGCTGGTCTCAGGTTACTAATGGCGCACCACCTAAAAATGCGCCATTAGTAACCCTGGTTACTAATGGCGCACCAGTTAGGGGTGCGCCATTACTAGTTTTGAAAAAAAAAGTAAAAAAATAAATTGTTAGTAGTGGCGCACGGAGCGTGTGGTGCGCCATTACTAGTTAAAACTAGTAATGGCGCAGTGTGCCCTGGTGCGCCATTAATAGTTTTGGAAAAAGAAAAAAAAATTTGCTAGTAATGGCGCACCGTGTGTCTGGTGCGCCATTAGTAATGAGGACACTAATGGCGCACCTGTATCTGGTGCGCCACTGCTATATAGCAGTGGCGCACCACATACATGGTGCGCCATTAATGTCCATATCAGCTATAGCCCTTTTCCTAGTAGTGAGAAGACATGGATGAAGAGGTCGACGCCCCCGCCACTTTCAATACTGGGCGGTGGACTGCCACCTCCACCTATGACGTCTACATGGTAGACACCCCTGACGATAAGGGCGAACGCACCCCCAAGAAGAATGGCGACAAATCCGGTGAGGAGCCGTCAAGGAGCCGAAAACAGCGCAAACGATCTAAGGCAAACATGGGAAGGGAAGCCATCGCGGGCACCGGGGAAAACGATACCCCGGAAGACCTCGGCGACCCTGAAGTTCCCGAGCAGCCATTAGAAGACCAGGAAAGGCCCGAGGGTCAGTGCGACCCCAAGAACCTCAATGATTCCGAGGATGACAACTACCTCCCCCCTGTCGAGGAGGAGGACAGCCTCGAAGCCGAAGACTTCATCGTCCCCGAAAACCCTTTGGATTAGGAACGGTTTAGGCGGCAGCTTATAGCCACCGCCCGAAGCCTGAAGGCAAAGCAGCAGCAGCTCAAAGCCGAACAAGACACCCTCAACGATAGATGGACGAGGGTCTTGGCAGCCGAAGAAGGGTATGGCACCGATCGACCGGACCAACAAAAGAGCTACCCACGCCGGCGGCTGCTGCCACAGTTTGACGATGAGGCCCTTGAGCCCCCATCTCCTAGGCATACTTAGTACGACCAGCTGGACCGCCCCCCCGAGGACTGGACAGGACAGCTGGTGAGGCCGAGTACAGACCTGCGTTACCACGCAGGAGTGGAAAAGAGCCAGCACAGCCTGAGGAGAGATATGACTTACGACAGGACCTGGACTATAGAGCAGGCCACACAAGATCCATCTACGGATCTAGAGGGTACTCCCCCGCTAGACGGGACGGGTACCAATCTTGGCTCGACCACAACAATAGAGGTCGGGAACAATACCAGGCCCGATCGAGTGTCGATCTTAGGCATGACATAGCTCGGGTCAGAGGCGCTGCCCACCCATTATGCTTCACAGACGAGGTGATGCAGCATAAGTTCCCTGAAGGGTTTAAACCCGTAAACATAGAGCAATACGATGGGACAACATACCTAGCCTTGTGGATTGAGGACTTTCTTCTCCACATTCATATGGCCTGAGGAGATGATCTCCATGCCATCAAGTATTTGCCCCTAAAGCTTAAAGGACCAGCTCGGCACTGTTTAAACAGTCTCGCCGAGAACTCCATAGGGAGCTGGGAAGAGCTCGAGGATGCCTTCCGTTCTAATTTCCAGGGCACCTATGTCCGGCCCCCGGACTCCTCTGACTTAAGCAGCGTCGTCCAGAAAGCGGGTGTATCAGCTCGACAATTCTGGAATCGGATCCTAACAAAAAAGAACCAGATCGTTGATTGTCCGAATGCCAAGGCAATAGCCTCCTTCAGACATAACATCCGGGACGAGTGGCTAGCTCGTCAGCTCGGCCAGGACAAGCTGCGCACAATGTCCTCCCTTACCTCACTTATGACCCGCTTTTGCGCGGGTGAGGACAACTGGCTAGCTCGACGAGGACACAATCCCGAAGACCCCGGCACCTCCGAAGTGTGGGATGGAAATGGGAAACCTCGACGCAAAAAAAACAAATGCCGGCACAACAACGGTGATGCGGAGGACACGACTGTAAATGCCGGTTTCCGCAACTCAAAGTCCGGACAGCGGAAGAAACCTTCTAAGGGAAATCGAGACGGACCTACCACGCTGGACAAAATCATGGATAGGCGTTGCCAGATCCACGGCAATCAAGACAAGCCCGCTGCCCACACCAACCGTAATTGTTGGGTATTCAAACAAGCTGGCAAACTCACAGCCGAAGAGCAAGGTAAGGGCCCACGCAGCGAGGACGATGACGAGCCCCGCGGTCCAAGCAATGATGGACAAAAGCAGTTCCCTCCGGAGGTAAAGACTGTGAACATGATATATGTCACTCACATACCAAAAAAGGAGAGGAAGCGCGCCCTTCGGGAGGTCTACGCCGTAGAGCCCGTAGCCCCGAAATTGAACCCATGATCAGCTTGCCCGATCACCTTCGACAGAAGGGACCATCCGACCAGTATCCGTCATGGAGGTTCGGCAGCCCTCAGCTTAGACCCCATTATTGATGGGTATCACCTCACTAGAGTCCTCATGGACAGAGGAAGTAGCCTTAATCTGATTTACTCAGACACGGTGAAAAATATGGGTATTGATCCGTCAAGGATCTAACCTAGCAACACTACCTTTAAAGGAGTGATCCTAGGTGTCGAAGCCCGCTGCTCGGGCACCGTGACTTTGGAAGTAGTGTTCGGCTCGCCCGACCAGTTCCGCAGCGAAGACTTGATCTTCGACATTGTCCCTTTCCGCAGCGGCTATCACGCCCTACTCGGCCGTACAGCGTTCGCTCGCTTCAACGTTGTTCCCCATTACGCATATCTAAAGCTCAAGATGCCCGGACCCAAGGGGGTCATTACTGTCAATGGCAACACAGAGCGCTCTCTCCAAACTGAGGAACACACAGCGGCCCTGGCAGCCGAATTCCAGTACGACAACGAGATGCCGACGCCCCAATCAGCCATAAAGGCACATCAGGCTAGTAAACTCGATGTCTTGGACCCATCCTTCTCCCAACAAAAATAGGGATACGCCCCCCCACAGCACGGCCCTGCTTCCCGTAAGGGATGTGCCTAGAAATCACAACTTCGTGCTCGAAATACCATGGGCAGCTGTAGGGACCCACTATCAAAGGGAAAGTGTTCGGCTTGACCAAACTACGGCCAAAACATGTCTTCGGACAAATCACAGGTACCATCTAGGACCTCTCTGTTGGAAATATGCCCTAGAGGCAATAATAAAATGGTTATTATTATATTTCCTTGTTCATGATAATTGTCTATTGTTCATGCTATAATTGTATTAACCGGAAACCGTAATACATGTGTGAATACATAGACCACACCATGTCCCTAGTGAGCCTCTAGTTGACTAGCTCGTTGATCAATAGATGGTCATGGTTTCCTGATCATGGACATTGGATGTCGTTGATAACGGGATCACATCATTAGGAGAATGATGTGATGGACAAGACCCAATCCTAAGCATAGCACAAGATCGTGTAGTTCGTCTGCTAGAGCTTTTCTAATGTCAAGTATCATTTCCTTAGACCGTGAGATTGTGCAACTCCCGGATACCGTAGGAATGCTTTGGGTGTATCAAACGTCACAACGTAACTGGGTGACTATAAAGGTGCACTACAGGTATCTCCGAAAGTCTGTTGGGTTGGCACGAATCGAGACTGGGATTTGTCACTCCGTGTGACGGAGAGGTATCTCTGGGCCCACTCGGTAATACATCATCATAATGAGCTCAATGTGACTAAGGAGTTAGTCACGGGATCATGTGTTATGGAACGAGTAAAGAGACTTGCCGGTAACGAGATTGAACAAGGTATAGGGATACCGACGATCGAATCTCGGGCAAGTAACATACCGA
The DNA here is from genome assembly GCA_039707655.1 of Elymus sibiricus. Taxonomy (NCBI): domain Eukaryota; kingdom Viridiplantae; phylum Streptophyta; class Magnoliopsida; order Poales; family Poaceae; genus Elymus; species Elymus sibiricus. The sequence goes on along the minus strand of CM077663.1, from coordinate 33,663,154 downwards.
TGGACAAAGGGAATTGTATACGGGATTAATTGAATCCCCGACATCGTGGTTCATCCGATGAGATCATCGTGGAACATGTGGGAGCCAATATGGGTATCCAGATCCCGCTATCGGTTCTTGGCCAGAGAGGTGTCTCGGTCATGTCTGCATGGTTCCCAAACCCGTAGGGTCTACACACTTAAGGTTCGGTGACGCTAGAGTTGTAATGGGAATTGTATGTGGTTACCGAAAGTTGTTCGGAGTCCCGAATGAGATCCCGGACGTCACGAGGAGTTCCGGAATGGTCCGGAGGTAAAGATCTATATATGGGAAGTCCTATTTTGGACACTGGAAAATGTTTGGGATTTTTTGGTATTGTACCGGGAAGGTTCTAGAAGGTTCCGGAGTGGGGCCCACCTGCATGGGGGGACCCACATGAACGTGGGTAGTGGGGGCAAGGCCCCACACCCCTGGTCAAGGCGCACCAAGATCCCCCCTTAGAAGGAATAAGATCATATCCCGAAGGGATAAGATCAAGATCCCGAAAAGGGGGGATAACAATCGGTGGGGAACGGAAATGATGGGATTTCTTTCCTCCCACCTTTGCCAATGCCCCAATGGACTTGGAGGGCAAGAAACCAGCCCCCTCCACCCCTATATATAGTGGGGAGGCGCATGGGAGCTGCACCCCTTGCCCCTGGCGCAGCCCTCCCTCCTCCTACACCTCCTCCTCCTCCGTAGTGCTTAGCGAAGCTCTGCCGGAGAACCACGAGCTCCACCGCCACCACGCCGTCGTGCTGCCAGAGCTCTCCCTCAACTTCTCCTTCCCCCTTGCTGGATCAAGAAGGAGGAGACGTCCCCGGGCTGTACGTGTGTTGAACGCGGAGGCGCCGTCCGTTCGGCGCTTGGATCGGATCTTCCGCGATTTGAATCGCCGTGAGTACGACTCCATCAACCGCGTTCTTTGCAACGCTTCCGCTTAGCGATCTTCAAGGGTATGAAGATGCACTCCCTCTCTCTCATTGCTAGCATCTCCTAGATTGATCTTGGTGACACGTAGGAAAATTTTGAACTATTACTACGTTCCCCAACAGTGGCATCATGAGCTAGGTCTATGCGTAGATTCTATGCACGAGTAGAACACAAGTAGTTGTGGGCGATGATTTGGTCAATTTGCTTGCTGTTACTAGTCCTATCTTGATTCGGCGGCATTGTGGGATGAAGCGGCCTGGACCGACTTTACACGTACGCTTACGTGAGACTGGTTCCACCGCCTGACATGCATTTGTTGCATAAGGTGGCTGGCGGGTGTCTGTCTCTCCCACTTTAGTCGGATCGGATTCGATGAAGAGGGTCCTTATGAAGGGTAAATAGCAATTGGTATATCACCATTGTGGCTTTTGCGTAGGTAAGAAACGTTCTTGCTAGAAACCCATAGCAGCCACATAAAACTTGCAACAACAATTAGAGGACATCTAACTTGTTTTTGCAGGGTATGCTATGTGATGTGATATGGCCAAAAGGATGTGATGAAATATATGTGATATATGAGATTGATCATGTTCTTGTAATAGGAATCACGACTTGCATGTCGATGAGTATGACAACCGGCAGGAGCCATAGGAGTTGTCTTAATTTATTGTATGACCTGCGTGTCAATCAAAAACGCCATGTAATTACTTTACTTTATTGCTAACCGTTAGCCATAGTAGTAGAAGTAATAGTTGGCGAGACAACTATATGAAGACACGATGATGGAGATCATGATGATGGAGATCATGTTGTCGTGCCGGTGACGATGGTGACCATGCCGCGCCCTGAAGATGGAGATCAAAGGCGCAAGATGATATTGGCCATATCATGTCACTTTATGATTTGCATGTGATGTTTATCATGTTTTTACATCTTATTTGCTTAGAACGACGGTAGCATAAATAAGATGACCCCTCACTAAAATTTCAAGAAATGTGTCCCCCCTAAGTGTGCACCGTTGCGAAGGATCGTTGTTTCGAAGCACCACGTGATGATCGGGTGTGATAGATTCTAACGTTCGCATTCAACGGGTGTAAGCCAGATTTACACACGCGAAACACTTAGGTTGACTTGACGAGCCTAGCATGTACAGACATGGCCACGGAACACGAGAGACCAAAAGGTCGAACATGAGTCGTATAGTAGATGCGATCAACATGGAGATGTTCACCATTGATCACTAGTCCGTCTCACGTGATGATCGGACACGGCCTAGTCGATATGGATCATGTATCACTTAGATGACTAGAGGGATGTCTATCTAAGTGGGAGTTCATTAAATAATTTGTTTAGATGAACTTAATTATCATGAACTTAGTCTAAAATTGTCTTTACAATCTATCTTGTAGATCCAATGGCCCACGCTAATGTTGCCCTCAACTTCAACGCGTTCCTAGAGAAAACCAAGCTGAAAGACGATGGAAGCAACTATACGGACTGGATCCGTAACTTGAGGATCATCCTCATAGCTTCCAAGAAAGCATATGTCCTTGATGCACTGGTAGGTGACGCACCCATTTTCCCAGCAACTCAAGACGTTATGAACGCCTGGCAGTCGCGTAGTGATGATTACTCCCTAGTTCAGTGCGGCATGCTTTACAACTTAGAACCGGGGCTCCAAAAGCATTTTGAGCAACACGGAGCATATGAGATGTTCCAAGAGCTCAGAATGGTTTTCCAAGCTCATGCCCGGGTCGAGAGAAATGAAGTCTCCGACAAGTTCTTCAGTTGTAAGATGGAGGAAAATAGTTCTGTCAGTGAGCACATACTCAAAATGTCTGGGTTGCACAACCGCTTGTCTCAGCTGGGTGTTAATCTTCCGGATGACTCGGTTATTGACAGAATCCTCCAGTCGCTTCCACCTAGCTACAAGAGCTTTGTGATGAACTTCAATATGCAAGGGATGGAGAAGTCCATTCCTGAGTTATATTCGATGCTGAAATCAGCGGAGGTGGAGATCAAAAAGGAACATCAAGTGTTGATGGTGAATAAGACCACCAGTTTCAAGAAAGGCAAGGGTAAGAAGAACTTCAAGAAGGACAGCAAAGCAGATGCCGTGCCCGGTAAATCAGTTGCCGGGAAGAAGCCCAAGAATGGACCCAAGCCTGAGACTGAGTGCTTTTATTGCAAGGGAACCGGTCACTGGAAGCGGAACTGCCCCAAGTACTTAGCGGATAAGAAGGCCGGCAACGTCAAAGGTATATATGATATACATGTTATTGATGTGTACCTTACCAGCGCTCGTAGTAGCTCCTGGGTATTTGATACCGGTGCGGTTGCTCACATTTGTAACTCAAAACAGGAGCTGCGGAATAAGCGGAGACTGGCGAAGGACGAGGTGATGATGCGCGTCGGGAATGGTTCCAAGGTCGATGTGATCGCCGTCGGCATGCTACCTCTGCATCTACCTTCGGGATTAGTTTTAAACCTCAATAATTGTTATTTAGTACCAGCTTTGAGCATGAACATTGTATCTGGATCTCGTTTGATGCGAGATGGCTACTCATTTAAATCCGAGAATAATGGTTGTTCTATTTATATGAGAGATATGTTTTATGGTCATGCCCCGCTGGTCAATGGTTTATTTTTATTGAATCTCGAACGTGATGTTACACATATTCATAGTGTGAATACCAAACGATGTAAGGTTGATAATGATAGTCCCACATACTTGTGGCACTGCCGCCTTGGTCATATTGGTGTCAAACGCATGAAGAAACTCCATACAGATGGACTTTTGGAGTCTCTTGATTATGAATCATTTGACACGTGCGAACCATGCCTCATGGGCAAGATGACTAAGACTCCGTTCTCTGAAACAATGGAGCGAGCAACCAACTTGTTGGAAATAATACATACCGATGTATGCGGTCCAATGAGCGTTGAGGCTCGCGGTGGCTATCGTTATGTTCTCACCCTCACCGATGACTTAAGCAGATATGGGTATGTCTACTTAATGAAACACAAGTCCGAGACCTTTGAAAAGTTTAAGGAATTTCAGAGTGAGGTAGAGAATCAACGTGACAAGAAAATAAAGTTCTTACGATCTGATCGTGGAGGAGAATATTTGAGTCACGAGTTTGGCACGCACTTAAGGAAATGTGGAATTGTTTCACAACTCACGCCGCCTGGCACACCTCAGCGTAATGGTGTGTCCGAACGTCGTAATCGCACTCTATTGGATATGGTGCGATCTATGATGTCTCTTACTGATTTACCGCTATCATTTTGGGGATATGCATTAGAGACTGCCGCATTCACTTTAAATAGGGCACCGTCTAAATCCGTTGAGACGACACCGTATGAATTATGGTTTGGGAAGAAACCTAAGCTGTCGTTTCTGAAAGTTTGGGGATGCGATGCTTATGTCAAGAAACTTCAACCTAAAAAGCTCGAACCCAAATCGGAAAAGTGCGTCTTCATAGGATACCCTAAGGAAACTATTGGGTACACGTTCTACCTCAGATCCGAAGGCAAGATCTTTGTTGCCAAGAATGGATCCTTTCTAGAGAAAGAGTTTCTCTCGAAAGAAGTAAGTGGGAGGAAAGTAGAACTTGATGAGGTAATTGTGCCCCCTCTCGAACCGGAGAGTAGCGCAGCGCAGGAAAATGTTTCTGTGGTGCCTGCACCGACTAGAGAGGAAGTTAATGATGATGATCTTGAAACTTCGGATCAAGTTACTACTAAACTTCGTAGGTCCACGAGGACACGTTCCGCACCAGAGTGGTACGGCAACCCTGTCCTGGAAATCATGTTGTTAGACAACGGTGAACCTTCGAACTATGAAGAAGCCATGGCGGGCCCGGATTCCAACAAATGGCTTGAAGCCGTGAAATCCGAGATAGGATCCATGTATGAGAACAAAGTATGGACTTTGGTGGACTTGCCCGATGATCGGCAATCCATAGAAAATAAATGGATATTTAAGAAGAAGACTGACGCGGATGGTAATGTGACCGTCTATAAGGCTCGGCTTGTCACTAAGGGTTATCGACAAGTTCAAGGAGTTGACTACGATGAGACTTTCTCACCCGTTGCGATGCTGAAGTCCGTCCGAATCATGTTAGCAGTTGCCGCATTTTATGATTATGAGATCTGGCAAATGGACGTCAAAACGGCATTCCTTAACGGTTTCCTTAAGGAAGAATTGTATATGATGCAGCCGGAAGGTTTTGTCGATCCTAAGAATGCTGACATGGTATGCAAGCTCCAGCGCTCCATCTATGGGCTGGTGCAAGCATCTCGGAGTTGGAACATTCGCTTTGATGAGGTGATCAAAGTGTTTGGGTTTATACAGACTTATGGAGAAGCCTGTATTTACAAGAAAGTGAGTGGGAGCTCTGTAGCATTTCTCATTTTATATGTGGAGGACATATTGTTGATGGGAAATGATATAGAACTTTTGGAAAGCATAAAGGCCTACTTGAATAAGTGTTTTTCAATGAAGGACCTTGGAGAAGCTGCTTACATATTAGGCATCAAGATCTATAGAGATAGATCGAGACGCCTCATTGGTCTTTCACAAAGCACATACCTTGACAAGATATTGAAGAAGTTCAATATGGATCAGTCCAAGAAGGGGTTCTTGCCTGTATTGCAAGGTGTGAGATTGAGCACAGCTCAATGCCCGACCTCGGCAGAAGATAGAGAAAAGATGACTGTCATCCCCTATGCCTCAGCCATAGGCTCTATTATGTATGCCATGCTGTGTACCAGACCTGATGTGAACCTTGCCATAAGTTTGGTAGGGAGGTACCAAAGTGATCCCGGAATGGAACACTGGACAGCGGTCAAGAATATCCTTAAGTACCTGAAAAGGACTAAGGATATGTTTCTCGTTTATGGAGGTGCCGAAGAGCTCGTCGTAAAGGGTTACGTCGATGCTAGCTTCGACACAGATCCGGATGACTCCAAGTCACAAACCGGATACGTGTATATTTTGAATGGTGGGGCAGTCAGCTGGTGCAGTTGCAAGCAAAGCGTCGTGGCGGCATCTACATGTGAAGCGGAGTACATAGCTGCTTCGAAAGCAGCGCAGGAAGGAGTCTGGATGAAGGAGTTCATCACCGACCTAGGAGTGATTCCCAATGCGTCGGGCTCGATGACTCTCTTCTGTGACAACACTGGAGCTATTGCCATTGCCAAGGAGCCCAGGTTTCACAAGAAGACCAAGCACATCAAGCGCCGCTTGAACTCCATTCGTGGTTACATTCGGGATGGAGATATAGATATTTGTAAAGTACATACGGATCTGAATGTCGCAGATCCGTTGACTAAACCTCTTCCACGAGCGAAACATGATCAGCACCAGAACTCTATGGGTGTTTGATTCATCACAATGTCACTAGATTATTGACTCTAGTGCAAGTGGGAGACTGTTGGAAATATGCCCTAGAGGCAATAATAAAATGGTTATTATTATATTTCCTTGTTCATGATAATTGTCTATTGTTCATGCTATAATTGTATTAACCGGAAACCGTAATACATGTGTGAATACATAGACCACACCATGTCCCTAGTGAGCCTCTAGTTGACTAGCTCGTTGATCAATAGATGGTCATCGTTTCCTGACCATGGACATTGGATGTCGTTGATAACGGGATCACATCATTAGGAGAATGGTGTGATGGACATGACCCAATCCTAAGCATAGCACAAGATCGTGTAGTTCGTCTGCTAGAGCTTTTCTAATGTCAAGTATCATTTCCTTAGACCATGAGATTGTGCAACTCCCGGATACCGTAGGAATGCTTTGGGTGTATCAAACGTCACAACGTAACTGGGTGACTATAAAGGTGCACTACAGGTATCTCCGAAAGTGTCTATTGGGTTGGCACGAATCGAGACTGGGATTTGTCACTCCGCGTGACGGAGAGGTATCTCTGGGCCCACTCGGTAATACATCATCATAATGAGCTCAATGTGACTAAGGAGTTAGTCACGGGATCATGTGTTACGGAACGAGTAAAGAGACTTGCCGATAACGAGATTGAACAAGGTATAGGGATACCGACGATCGAATCTCGGGCAAGTAACATACCGATGGACAAAGGGAATTGTATACGGGATTAATTGAATCCCCGACATCGTGGTTCATCCGATGAGATCATCGTGGAACATGTGGGAGCCAATATGGGTATCCAGATCCCGCTATTGGTTCTTGGCCAGAGAGGTGTCTCGGTAATGTCTGCATGGTTCCCGAACCCGTAGGGTCTACACACTTAAGGTTCGGTGACGCTAGAGTTGTAATGGGAATTGTATGTGGTTACCGAAAGTTGTTCGGAGTCCCGGATGAGATCCCGAACGTCACGAGGAGTTCCGGAATGGTCCGGAGGTAAAGATCTATATATGGGAAGTCCTATTTTGGACACTGGAAAATGTTTGGTATTTTTCGGTATTGTACCGGGAAGGTTCTAGAAGGTTCCGGAGTGGGGCCCACCTGCATGGGGGGACCCACATGAACGTGGGTAGTGGGGGCAAGGCCCCACACCCCTGGTCAAGGCGCACCAAGATCCCCCCTTAGAAGGAATAAGAACATATCCCGAAGGGATAAGATCAAGATCCCTAAAAAGGGGGATAACAATCGGTGGGGAAGGGAAATTAAGGATGGGATTTCATTCCTCCCACCTTTGCCAACGCCCCAATGGACTTGGAGGGCGAGAAACCAGCCCCCTCCACCCCTATATATAGTGGGGAGGCGCATGGGAGCTGCACCTCTTGCCCCTGGCGCAGCCCTCCCTCCTCCTACACCTCCTCCTCCTCCGTAGTGCTTAGCGAAGCTCTGCCGGAGAACCACGATCGAGCTCCACCGCCACCACGCCGCCGTGCTGCCGGAGCTCTCCCTCAACTTTTCCTTCCCCCTTGCTGGATCAAGAAGGAGGAGACGTCCCCAGGCTGTACGTGTGTTGAACGTAGAGGTAGATCTTTCGCGATTTGAATCGCCGCGAGTACGACTCCATCAACCGCGTTCTTTGCAACGTTTCCGCTTAGCGATCTTCAAGGGTATGAAGATGCACTCCCTCTCTCTCGTTGCTAGCATATCCTAGATTGATCTTGGTGACACGTAGGAAATTTTTGAAATATTACTACGTTCCCCAACACTCTCAAGCGTAAAGCTCATCCATACTGCGGCGACTTCTCAAGACCCTCTCCCCATAGGTCCATTCGCCGATAACAACCACCTTTAAAGGAACACAACACACCTCGGGAGCAAAGGAGCAGATGTGCGACAGGGCACATTGCGGACCTCAAGCCACTCATCGAAGACCCTGGGTAAACCTCTCCTTTGTAGACTTTATTTTCATATCAAAATACCTGTAACAGTTGCTTCGGCAGTTTGAGTTATAAGAATTCAGCAGAAATAAAGACTATCCTTTACGGCCTCCTCGCAGTATTTTTATGTTACATAAACTCCTTTCTACCCACCGACGCCGAGAGCAAAGTCATTCGGTACACATTAAAATCCGACCGGCTAATAGACCGGGGGTCGACTATAAAAATCGCCCTAAGCATCATCCCGGCACTATTGTTTACGTGTTCGGCGTCTCGGATATTGCGTTATATGAATCGGTTCCGAATTATGTCTTGGGTCAAAAGTTGGGTTGCCCGGCTCCCCTGTGTTTGCCCTCTTACGTTCCGCTCGTTCGGCTAAGAGGGTAAAGGGAGAACCACTGCGATTGTACTTCTAGCTAGCCTGGTTAAGTACCTAAGTGGAGAAAGCCGAAAACTGACTGTCATAATAAGCGAGAACCGGTCAGTGATCCGAGCATAAGTGTCAAACTAAAAATCGATAGAGGTTATTCCGTGTTATACGAGGGGTTTGTACGATTACAAACTATGTGATGATGGTCTCAACCTTGGTGTATCCGAATATCACAAAGTACTAGGGGCTAGTCACCAGCCCCCACAGTCAAGCTCCTACGGCTAAGTTAAAGCACTAAAGCCACATAGTCTGATTGCCTTGTTCCCCTTGCACTACCGCCTCCGGGTACGGACACGTCGGCTAAGGGTCACAGTGCGGAGGTAGAAACACCTCTTGTAGTATCTACATGAGGGCTGAAGCCGACGACTCGCAACTTTCAGATAAAACGGCCACACAGGAGTCAAAATAATACAAAGCTAAAAGTCATGATAAACCATGCAACCGCATTATAAAGCAGAACAGTCATCGGATACACGATAGAACGGTCATTCATAAATTACATCCTTAGGTCATTGGGCCTCTATCGCCCGAGCACCATCCATGACACTGGAGAAGTATTGCTCGGGGCGACTATGCTCCTTCCCAGGGGGTGGAGGCGCGGTGGCCATCTCGGTCGGCTTGAGCCTTGGCCAGTGCATCATGGTCCTTGCAAAGGCCATCCGAGATCCCTCGTTACATGTGGAACGCTTTAGAGCGTCAATTCGGGGCGCAGCGTCGCACAACTTCTGCACCAAGCCGAAGTAACTGGTTGGCAATGGCTCTGCAGGCCACAGCCAGATGCAGAGGTCCTTCATGGCCGGCTCCGCCATCCGGTGCAGCTCCATCAACTGTTTCATCTGTTTGCTCAGGAGGGGAGGATGCTCGGGGGCTTGAAATTGCGCCCAGAACAGTCGAAGCTCAACATCCCCATCCCGAGAGGCAAAATGCTTAGCCGCGTCCGGTGCACTCCTCGGGAGGTCCGTAAAGGCGCCTGAGGAATGCTACACCCATGTGAGCAAGGCAAATCTGTTACCACCAAAGGCACATTGCAGTAAGTACATCTTACCATTCGCGATTGCCCTGACTTGGCGGAGTTCCTCTTCAAAGAACCGCCTATCAACCCGCTCCGCTTTGAGCTCGGTCTTCAGCGAGGACAGTTCGGTGGCCTGGTCTTTGTTTTTTTGCTCAAGGGCCTCGCACTTAGTGCTGGCATCCTTGAGATCCAGCTGCACCTCCGCCACCCGGGCCTCTTGCTTGTTTCTAGCGGTTTTTACCACCAACAGTTCGGCTACCGCTTGATCGGCCACTGCCTTCTAGTCCGCGGCCTCCTGCCTTGCCTTTTTTAACTCGGCCCTGAGGTTCTCGACCTCTGCGGCCACAGCTGTAGCCACAGTGGGTAAATGACACTTAGGGATAACAACCCGGATACCTCAATCAATGAGGATAAACAATAGCCGGAGTGGTACAATTTGGATTAACCTTGCGCCTCATCAAACATTTTGTTTAGGCGGTCAAGCTCCTCATCGGAGCTCTTGAGCGTCCAGTTCAGCTCGGCCAGCTCCACTGCATTGGCGGCCGCCGCCGAAGACGAGGCCTACAAAACAACTTATGTGCATTCAACTCCCGAGTTGTCGGTTTCAAACCCTTTCTCAGATTTTTTCCGAAACTATTAGAATTGCGGAGGGACACACGATACTTTGAGCATCATTAAGTGATTTTCAGATATTTGACCCCCCGTGTGAGTTTTTCAAACTCACCAAGGGCTCAGGGGCTACTACACTTATACGGATTGCATAACCTGATAAATTAATTTTCCCTGGGAAAAAGAATATTACATGGCTCACCTTGAAGCCCGTCAAGAGACCGTTGAAGGCCTCCTTCAGTCCGCTGTCAACGGACTGAATGCCTTGCAAAACCGCACGCATAAGGGCACGGTGATCTTCGGCGATGGAGGAGCCGGATAAAGCTTCCTCCATCGCGGCCGGCCACCCAGCCGTGAGCGGCACTGGTGGTGACCCGTCAACCCTCCCCCCGGCAGAGGTTGGGTCGGCAGCTCCGGAGGCATGGAACGCTGTGGAGATGTCTTCGGAGGGGGTGATACGTCTCCAACGTATCTATACTTTTTTATTGTTCCATGCTATTATATTACCAGTTTTGGATGTTTTATAGGCATTAATATGCTATTTTATATTATTTTTGGGACTAACATATTAACCTAGAGCCTAGTGCCAGTTTTTGTTTTTTTCCTTGTTTTTGAGCGTCGCAGAAAAGGAATATCAAACGGAATAAAAATTTACGGAGAATATTTTTGGAAAATATAAAAAATACTGGAGCAAGAAGATACCGGAGTTACGAGGCAACCACAAGCCTAGGGGGCGCCCCCCTAGGGCCCGCCCCCCTGGCTTGTGGGCCCCTCGGGCACCCCCTTGACGTGAGACCGACGCCAAAAATTCCTATAAATACCAAAACCCCCAGAAAGAAACCTAGATCGGAAGTTCCGCCGTCACAAGTCTCTGTAGCCACGAAAGATGAATCTTGGCCCTCTCCGGCACCCTGCTGGAGGGGGTCACCATCACAAGAAACCATGGAGGAGGAAGACGAAGGGGCTATCATCACCATGGAGGCCAAGGACCAGAGGGAGAACCTCTCCCCACCTAGAGAGGAGGCCATGGAGGAGGAAGCACAAGGGGGAGACCTTCTCCCTCTCTCTCTCTCTCGGTGGTGCCGGAGTGCCATCGGGGGAACCATCGCCCCGGTGATCGTCTTCATCAACATCACCTTCTTCATCACCATCCTCACCTCCTTTCAGCGGTCCACTCTCCCGCACCCCGCTGTAATCCCCTACTTGAACATGGTGATTTATGCCACATATTATGATCCAGTGATGTGTTGCCATCCTATGATGTTTCGAGTAGATTTCTTTTGTCCATTGGGTTGATTGATGATCTAGATTGGTTTGAGTTGTATGTTTTACTTTGGTGCTGTCCTATGGTGCCTTCCGTGCCGCGCACATGTGAAGGATTCCCGCTGTATGGTGTTGCAATACGTTCATGATTCGCTTATAGTGGGTTGCTAGAGTGACAGAAGCTTAAACCCGAGTAAGGGGGTTGTTCCGTATGGGATAAACGGGACTTGATGCTTTAATGCTATGGTTGGGTTTTACCTTAATGATCTTTAGTAGTTGCGGATGCTTGCTAGAGTTCCAATCATAAGTGCATATGATCCAAGTAGAGAAAGTATGTTAGATTATGCCTCTCCCTCATATAAAATTGCAATAATGATTACCGATCTTGTTAACAATTGCCTAGGACAATTCCGCACACCGACCCATCATTATTCCACACTCGCTATTTGTAATATATTGTAATATATTCTAACTTTATGATAACAGCACCTATTTTTATATCATGCAAAGCTATTCTCTTCATACCCACAACGTAGTTTTATTTCTCGTTTCTAGTTTGAAGCAAACGTTCAGCGTACGCAGAGTCGTATCAGTGGCAGATAGGACTTGACAGAATATTGATCTTACCTTTAGCTCCTTGTGGGTTCGAGACTCCGTACTTATCACTTCCACCTTTGGAAATTGCTACGATGATTCCTTGCACTTGGGGATTATCAGGGGGCTGGACCGGACTAGGTTCCAGTCGGTGTCAAAACCGGCGGATCTCGGGTAGGGGGTCCCGAGCTGTGAGACTAGGATTGATGGTAACAGGGGACGAAGGAGACGATGTTTACCCAGGTTCGGGCCCTCCTATGGAGGTAAAACACTACGTCATGCTTGATTATATTGATGGTATGAAGGTTACAGAGTTGATCTACCTCGAGATCGACTAGCTAAAACCCTAGATGAGTTTCTGTGTCCTATGATCTAAAACCCTCTGGCTTATATAGACACCTGGGGTCATTAGGGTTACATATGGTTGGTTGCCCACCGAAGGGAAAAACATGCCTAAACTACCATCTTCAACTTGACGGACACGCCACGGCTCCTGAGGTCTCCTATCTAGCGACGAGGCCTTCAATTAATCTTATCTTCAATGAGTGGCCCATTAGGGCGAACTATGAGATATAGTTCGGCAGTCCGAGGACCCCTTAATCCTGGACTCCCTCAGTCCCCCCTCTTTATCCGTCAGGAGGGTTTCTTCCTCCTGGTGTTCGGCGGCCGAGGTATTAACCTCAGCCATAACGTCATCGCCCCCGCCCTCGGTGTTCGGCTCAGAAGGGGCCTGGCGCGATAACACCTCCGCGGTCTCCGTAGCGACCTGAGGAGGTGTGGGGTGTGACGCGGTCCCATTCTCTGCCAGTTCGACTGGCAGAGACTCTCCCTCCGAGACTTGGTCGGTAGGGAGATCGTGTGGCGGGCTGCAGATTGAAATACGCTCGCCCGGTAAGCAATAAAGCTCTGTATGAATGAACCAGAGGGTCTTCGGATTCATACCTCTGGGCTGGGGGCTTGACCCTGAGGTTCCTTCGGGGAACCTTTTCGAAAGCCTCAGACCCCTCGTCGGAGTCCGAGTTGTCATCGGCTAGGACCACTTTCGTCCGGCTTGTCCTCTTCGGGGCAGGAGGAGGCAGATCCTCCTCTTCTGACGCCGCCCTCTTCCTCGTGGGAGGGAAATCGCACTCCCCCCGTCCTTGTGCTCTTCCTCGTGAGTGGAGGAGGCGTGGGTCTCCTCGGACTTAGTGTCCGGAGGACCCCTTGGGCGGAGGCCCTCTCGGACCTCCTTCTTATCCGCCTTCTTGTTCTTCTCCTTTTTCTCCGGCACCGAGTACGGCGCCACGACTAGCATCGCCGTCAACAAGTCCGTCCTGGGGTCCTCGGGCTGCGGGGCCGGACAGGAGATTCGCACGGCCTTGTCCAGGCAGTTCTCTGAGAACGAGGAAGAAGGGGTTCAGTTCCTTGTCAAAAGGTAGAACTTGAAAATGAAAGTTTTATCATACCTTCGTAGGAGGGGTTTCGGCGTCGAGGCCGATGTCTTCCTCCTCGGCCGGCCAATCCTTCTGGGGCTTGAATAACACCTTCCACAATTTCTCGTGGGTAGTGCGGAAGAATTGGCGAATGGTGGCTGGGTCGTCAAGCTTGTAAGCCCACATTGGGGAGGCCCGGTGCTTGCAGGGGAGGAGACGGCGATGGAGAATGATCCGGATCATGTTCACCAGCTCGATCTTGGCCTCAACCATCTGGGAGATGCGCTTTTGCAGCGCTTTTACCTCCGCGACCGATCCCCGGTCGAGGCCCTTATTGAGACACAAAGTTAGCCTCATGGGTGGCCCGGATCTGAATTGGGCAGGCGCCGCCCAGTCCTTGCTCCGTGGTTCAGTGATGTAGAACCATTCCTTTTGCCAGATCTTGACGGTGTCGATAAAATTGCCTGCCGGCCACTCGACGCGCGGGAGTTTACTGATCACCGCCCCACCACAATCCGCATGCGCGCCGGCAACTGTCTTCGGCTTGACGTTGAACACCTTGAGCCACAGGCCGAAGTGCGGCTTGTACGAGATATGCCCTAGAGGCAATAATAAATGTTATTGATTATCTCCCTGTTCATAATTAGGTTTATGTTCCATGCTATAACTGCTGTGGTTCTCGAGTCTGCAATAACCACGAGGCTCGGAGGAAGACTCATATGCACGTGTGGGATAATAAACGGTAAAATGTATTCCTAGTCTGGCCTCTAAGACTAGCTCAAGTATTGCATGATGATCATGTTTTCCTGATCATGGGCATGGCTATGCCGGCAATTTTGAGGGCGCAATGTTGGTAGAACACTTGTGTTGAATCGACCCGAATTGATGTTATGCTATCAGATACATTCGTCATAAGTTAATGGTTAATAACACAGAGAAGTTAATGTTTGCATAATTCCTTAGACCATGAGAGTGTCGAGTTTCTTCATGCTTGCTTCATGAACTTTGGGGTTTGTTAAACGTCATCCGTAAATGGGTGGCTATTACGGCGGCTTACGGGTTCATGGAAAAGTATGTCAAGGGTCTTGATAGCTCAAGATTGGGATTTGCTCCTCCGACGATGGAGAGATATCTCTGGGCCCTCTCGGTGTTACGGTATTCATCATCGTCTGGCCAGACACAGGGTGATTTGATCACAGGGATGCCGGAACACGGGAACGAGAAAAGAGAACAATACCGGCAACGAGGTAACTGGCATTGTGGACAAGTGTTGATCCACGAGGATGCCGATGTTTCTCACCTCGGGTAATTGTAACATATCGCGAAGCAACAGGAATAGCTCACGGCAATTGGAGGTTCACTCGAATATTTATTCGTGTGGGTATAGGGATCGATATGGGTGTCCACGGCTCCGATGTTGATCATTGATCGGAAGGGGTTCCGGGTCATGTCTATGCTTCACCGAACCTATAGGGTCACACGCTTAAGGGTCATCTATCTGCTGAATACTAGACAGGGAGTCTGAGAGAAAATCACCGAAAAAGTTTCGGACGCCGGAAAAGTTTCGGACAGCGGAAAAGTTCCGCAGAGAGGTCACCGGATGAGTTCCGGTGAAACTGAAAAGTTGTTTCAGAGGATACCATAAAGTCAAATTGGTTTTGGCACATGCCTGATAATTCTTGGAGGGTGCCAGAATCATTCTGGAAACTTTCTAGAATTTTCCGGGATGAAAACCGGAAATGTTCCGGAGCTGCCGAAACCGCTTCAGATGCTTTTCGCAGATGAAATCACTAAACCGGAATTGTTCCGGCTCACGTTGAAAATTATTTTGGTGGGTACAAGAATTGTTCTAAGCCCACATGAATATTTTCAGTTCGATCAGACGCTGAAAAATGTCGTCGTGAATAGTGAAAGTGCTTTTTGGGATATTTTTTGGAAAGCCACCTTTTGGGGCTTTGCTCCAAAAGATCTTGGGGATGACATGGATGGATAGGGGCCCATTTTGGGGCCCCACATGAGGGTGTGGCCGGCCAGATGGTGGACTCCTTCATGGAGTCCCCCTTGTTACTTGGTTTCACCTTTTAGGTCCTTGGGAAGGACTCCTTTCCATGTGGGTTTTGGGTTTTCTTGTAAAACCACCCTACCCCTTGGGTTTCCTATAAATAGGAGGTGTGTGGGCTGCCATAAGACACACTCTTGCTCTCGTACACAAAGCCATGCATGATCTGGCATTCTTCTCTCCCTCCCAGCGAAATAGTTTCGTAGAGCCGAAAGGCTGTCTGGGTTCCGGCAGGAACTAGTTCTGGACGGCGAAGCCCTGCCGGATAGATGACACCGTATGTGTGCAACTCTGTAGAGAGATCGTAGTTTCGGTCTTAGTTCGAGAGTGCCTCCCGAAGGGCTGTCCGTGTGACCGTCCGAGTTTCGGAGGTCCTCCCGAAGGGCTGTCCGCGACACCGTCCGGGGGACTGTGCGACCGCCTCCCGGAGGGCTGTCCGCGAGGCAGATGAGGGTATACATCCTCGCGGTTGGGAGGTTGTAAAATCCTAGCTGCGGGGATCTGCACCGCCGTTCGTCATCGACTCTACTTCCGCTGCGCTACGAGTCGGTAACGAAAATGATCAAACCTTGTATGCAGTCTCCATAGTAGTCCTGGGCTGGTGCGTAGGTCGGAAATTTTTTGTTTTCTGCTGCGTTACCCTACAGTGGCATCAAGAGCCGTGATATGCGTAGATGCAGGTTGCGATCTAGAATACATAGAGATGTATGGGTGTTGCACAATATAATTAGGTAGTAGATGAGATCTATTGCTGAAAATTATTTGTGCGGGTAGCAGATGAAGTCTGTTACCCGATGTTCTTGTTGCTTCCGTAGAATTTGCATATTTCTGATCTTGATAACAGTATGGTGGAGTTTCAATGTTCTGGCAATCCGCGATCCTGATTGATCAACGAAGTGCTAACAGTTCATTGAATTCCACCGTAGTTAAAAAGAAAGATGAAATTTCGCAGACGAAAGGGCAATGCAGATATGATCTGCACGGGGGTCACGCGTATGACGAAGTTTAGTATGGGGCTCGAGATTTTATTATCTCGTGTTTCATACACCCTGGAATGTTAATCTAGCGACTTGGATTATCATGCTTGATGATGGACGTTGGTAGTTTCGGTTTGTTTCGAAACCTTAGAAGCCACGTAAAATAAAATTTTGCATGAACCGATTAGAGGCGTCTAACTTGGTTTTGCAGGATGGTTTGCATGTGCATATGATGTGGTATAGCAGTGTTCATAATAATTTGATTATGTATGAGATGACTATATGATGTAAATTGATTAACATGACCTGCGTGTCATGATTCGGCATGATGGCTGGAGCCATATGATTGCACTTTAATGACCTGCGTGTCAACCTTATGTAATGCACTTATTTTATTAGCTATAGAGATAGCAATATTATCTTGTGCATCGACAAGGTGGTGGCAATCTTCGCGAAGGTGAACACCAACGCGAATGCCGAAGACGAAGAAATACAAGACTTCTCCGTCAGAAAGGGCTATACCATATCATGCTATTATGAATTGCCTGAGATATTTATCCCTTATGATGCACCCTTCTTGATTGCGCGGTAGTCGCTTTTATTAGGGTGATCTCTCACAAAAATATCAAGTAGTTAGTGTTCTCCCAAGTGTAGCACCGTCACGGCACCTAACCTTTCGGGGTACGACATGTACACATGAGTACGAACGATTAGGGATGTGTGAGGCGGGTGAGGTCAGACCTCGCAACGAGATCACTTGGTTGTTTTGACATTCAGGCATGAGAGTCATGAGCTCGGAACACACGCATCGAAAGATGAATAAGAGTCACATAGAGATGTGATTGGCAAGTTGGCCTACCGATTGAAATTCGCGTCATCAGTGATGAACCCGTCAATGGCGTTGAATTGAAATGCGGATCTTGTATCACTCACAATCAATTATGAGAGATATTGATTTGAGTGGGAGCGCACTGTTGAATTAACTTGTTTAATTCTCGGTGCAATTAATTCTGAACACTGTCTAAGTGTGATTTGCAAAATAGTTGTAGAATAATGGTTCGCGTTTCCACCTTCCCTATTAAAATTGAATAAGCTGTTAAATATCTGGTTAAATCTTTACGATTGGTAACGTAATGTGAGGATTGTCCTCAAGAGTGCCGAGAAGGACTTTGTCCTATCGCATGCTTTCGGTATTCTCCCACTAATGCTATGGATCATGTGACTCTCGTCCTTCGATCCAAAAGCTAGAATTCCTTTTCAGTCAAAGTGCAATATGTTTGCTTCCATGAGACCCGAACTTCCAAAGTTTGGACAGTTATGTGATATTCATGGAATCTGAAAATCATTTTCAGAGAAAGACAAAGGCTAAAAGATATGAGATATCCAAAGCAATTTTTGTTTGCAAACTATTTGTAAAGGAGTTTACTATGGATTAGACTGATAAGAGAGGGATCCAGGAGAACGCCTGTCATATGATGATGGTGAATAAAACAACAACTTAAAGAGAAAGGAAGTGTCTGAAGGGTGTTAGTGAAACTTTCACGCCTAGGAAGTCCGGGGCTAACGCCACTCTTAAGTTGGATGCTTCTTCTGAGAGTAGGAGAAATACTAAAAGTTAAACTGTTAGAAGTATAATGGCAAAAGGAAAGAAGACTGGAATATCCAGCTCATGTATGAATGTCATATAAGTTTTTGATGTATAGAAGGCTGGTCAAAGATATAGTTCTTGGGAATTATGGTTAAACATGTTAATCACTAATTCTTGGGTATTGTGAGTTAATCACAAAGATACCCGCTCAATTGCATTCTGTTATGTGACTCGATGTAAGAACTACTATGGCCTAAAAGACTAAGCCAGGAATGAGGTTTAGATACACGCAGGGAACATAGTAAATGTTACTATGCCTTCCATCGGTGTATTCCCTATGTATTTACTTTCATAATTCATTTTAGAGTTTCACACTCTAGCCTTTTGCATAAGGTATCTTGCAAGAAGGTTGTTCATAAGAGAACTTTTGATGTTCGGTGTTATGAATAACATAAGGGCCATACTTTCATTATGAATGAGACGTATGTTATGAATATTGATAATAATACATTACCTCTGGGTTTACTTTCATAATTCATTTTAGAGTTTCGTACACTCTAGCCCATTGCACAATGTTTGTTGCAAAAGAGTTGTTCATAGAAACAACAATTGTTGTTCAGTATTATGAATAAAATGAAGGGCCATGCTTCCATCGAAGATGGGATGTATGTTATGAACATTGATGCAAATATGATACATTCATAACACTGACGCTAAATGTCGCAAGACTAAAAGAATACCACACAAGTGTGGCACTGCATTTGGTCACATTGGAGAAACCCGCATGGAAAATTCCATTATGATGGATTTTGAAGTCGTTTGATTTTGAATCATCTGACACTTGCAACTTTCCTCTGAAAGGTAAAGTGACTAAAATACCGGTCACAGGCCATAAGGAACGAGCAAAGAACATATTGGTAATCATACATTATGATGTGTGTAGTCCAATAAATGTGGTTGCAAGTAGTGGATTTATCTATCTTCAGAAATGACTCAAGTAGATATATGGATATTTACTTGATGAGACGTAAGTCTGGATCTTTTGAATTCATTCATAAGGTTTTCAAAAATTGAAGTAGAAGTTATTGTAACAAGAAAATTATGTTTCTACAATTCGATTGCAGAAAGGAATATTTGAGTTACAAGTTTAGCGAATGTCTGATGAGTTATGAAAGGGGTTTCATAACTTGCACCTCCCGGAACACCACTGCAAGTGGAAAGTCCGTGAAGATGTAATCGAACCATTTATGACATGGTAAGATCAAAGATGACATAAATAAATTTGCCATTATCCCTTTTAAGGTGATGCTTTAGAGACTGCGGCTTTTACACTGAAAAGAGCTTCATCAGGTCTGTTGAAATAACGTCATGGTATGGTACGCCCAACCATGTTATATCTTTTCTTAACATTTGGAATATGGGGCTTGTGTAAAAGGTTACAAACCTATTCCAAATCAGACAAGTGCTACTTTGTAAGGTTATCCCAAGTAAATGGGTATTCCTCCCTCACTATACCGAGGCAAATAGGTTTGCCACAAAACGGTATGCTTTTAAAGAGAATAGTTCTTACAAAAGGCGAGTGGGAGGACAGTGCAACTCGACGAGATAACCAGTATCTTCATCATCAGGTCAAAGGAAAGAAACCTTGGAAGTGATTTCGGAGTTTCCTACTGCGACTGATACGGAAGTCTCTACAATAAAATGTATGGACTTCGGTCGAACTTGCAGCTGAACCCCGTAGGCAAGGCTCGTGCAAACCTCTCAGGTGCGCAAACGAGATATTGTTGTTGGACAACAGTATACCTACGATACACAAGGAAGCGGTGATGGGCCCTGACTCCGGAATTGGCTAAATGCCAATACAATCCGAGATAGTTTCCATATAAATGTTTCAAGATTAAAATCTTGATACACCTTTCAAAAGGCTTAGAGTCTAACGAATATTTATGGAACTAAAAACTGATACGGATAAAATGTTTTATCCATAAAGCTCGACTTGTTGCAATAACAAGTTCAAGGAGTTGACTACGATGAGATTGTCTCACCGTAGCGATGCTTGAAGTCGGTTCGGGTTGAACTAGCAATTAATACATATTTCAATCATGAGATATGAAACATGGATGACAAAAGGATTTCCATCTCATGGAAATGAAACCTAGGACTTGTATGTGATACAGTCCAAAGTAATTTGTCGATCCAGAGGATGCTAGTAAGTATGCAAACTTCAGAGTTCCAGCGATGGACAGAAGAGAGCAAAGTGGAGTTGGAATCTTCGTTTTTGATGGAATGGTCAAAGGGGTTTGACTTCATCAAATGGGTATCGAAGATGCTTCTGATGCAAGAAAGTAAGTGGGAGCATAATAATATTTCTAAAAACCGTGTGTACTTGACACATTGTTAATTGGAAATAAATTTCTTGACACGAATTAGGACTTCATTTGAAAATAGTTTTTCGATGAAGTGCTTAGGCTAAATAGCCTCAATATTAGGCATGATGATCTATGGAGATAGATTTACCTAATGGGGCTAAGCAATGAATACATATTGACAAGATGCTAAAACCTTTTGGCATTTAAAACGCCAAGGAGTGATACTTGCCGAAGTCACATGGAAAGAGTTTTTGCAAGACTCGGTGTCCCAAAACACTGATGAGTAAAATACATGATGGAGATTCCACACACTCTTGTGTTTGGATTAATCATGTATTCCATGGTATATAAAACAACCAGATATGTCCGATACTCCAAAAGTTGTTGCGAGTATAGATACCAAAGTGATCAAAGTACTGATCATAGGACAACTGTGAAAGATGTCACTGAGTACTAGAGTAGTACTGTTGACATGTTTTCTCGCAAGCAGAGATTATGAAGTGCTCGTTGTAAGTAATTACATCGATACAGTCTTCATCAATGCTCCATGCGATTTTCGATTTAAGTTAAAGGTTTTGTGTAATACACAATATGGTGGCACGGTAGTTGGAAATTGTTCCAAACAAGATACTGTGGCGAATTCTATAACAAAGGCTAAGTATGTTGACGCTTTAGAAGCGACAAAGAAGTTGTTGAATCATATAGTTCATTCATGAACTTAGTATGGTTCCAAGATGGCTTTGGTCTATGGGACACTATTGCAGATAGTTGCCCCATAGCTCAGTCTGAGGAATCAGGTTTCGACCAATGATTCACACATATGCAAAGCCAAGTCCACACAAAATATGAATTTTGTGAAAGCGTGAAAACGCGAGGATATGCATAGTTACACACGGAGCTGAAGTCGTCAGATCCGTTGGACATCAGGCTATACCACATGCGAAGCATATTTTACACCAGTATGCCATAGGTGTAAAGTGCATTAGCATTGACTAGATTATTGACTCTAGTGCAAGTGGGAGTCTGTAGGAGATATGCCCTAGAGGAAATAATAAATGTTATTGATTATCTCCCTGTTCATAATTAGGTTTATGTTCCATGCTATAACTGCTGTGGTTCTCGAGTCTGCAATAACCACGAGGCTCGGAGGAAGACTCATATGCACGTGTGGGATAATAAACAGTAAAATGTATTCCTAGTTTGGCCTCTAAGACTAGATCAAGTATTGCATGATGATCCTGTTTTCCTGATCATGGGCATGGCTATGCCGGCAATTTTGAGGGCGCAATGTTGGTAGAACACTTGTGCTGAATCGACCCGAATTGATGTTATGCTATCAGATACATTCGTCATATGTTAATGGTTAATAACACAGAGAAGTTAATGTTTGCATAATTCCTTAGACCATGAGAGTGTCGAGTTTCTTCATGCTTGCTTCATGAACTTTGGGGTTTGTTAAACGTCATCCGTAAATGGGTGGCTATTACGGCGCCTTACGGGTTCATGGAAAAGTATGTCAAGGGTCTTGATAGCTCAAGATTGGGATTTGCTCCTCCGACGATGGAGAGATATCTCTGGGCCCTCTCGGTGTTACGGTATTCATCATCGTCTGGCCAGACACAGGGTGATTTGATCACAGGGATGCCGGAACATGGGAACGAGAAAAGAGAACAATACCGGCAACGAGGTAACTGGCATTGTGGACAAGTGTTGATCCACGAGGATGCCGATGTTTCTCACCTCGGGTAATTGTAACATATCGCGAAGCAACAGGAATAGCTCACGGCAATTGGAGGTTCACTCGAATATTTATTCGTGTGGGTATAGGGATCGATATGGGTGTCCATGGCTCCGATGTTGATCATTGATCGGAAGGGGTTCCGGGTCATGTCTATGCTTCACCGAACCTATAGGGTCACACGCTTAAGGGTCATCTATCTGCTGAATACTAGACAGGGAGTCTGAGAGAAAATCACCGAAAAAGTCTCGGACGCCGGAAAAGTTTTGGACAGCGGAAAAGTTCCGCAGAGAGGTCACCGGATGAGTTCCGGTGAAACTGAAAAGTTGTTTCAGAGGATACCATAAAGTCAAATTGGTTTTGGCACATGCCTGATAATTCTTGGAGGGTGCCAGAATCATACTGGAAACTTTCTGGAATTTTCCGGGATGAAAACCGGAAATGTTCCGGATCTGCCGAAACCGCTTCAGATGCTTTTCGCAGATGAAATCACTAAACCGGAATTGTTCCGGCTCGCGTTGAAAATTATTTTGGTGGGTACTAGAATTGTTCTAAGCCCACATGAATATTTTCAGTTCGATCAGACGCTGAAAAATGTCGTCGTGAATAGTGAAAGTGTTTTTTGGATATTTTTTGGAAAGCCACCTTTTGGGGCTTTGCTCCAAAAGATCTTGGGGATGACATGGATGGATAGGGGCCAATTTTGGGGCCCCACATGAGGGTGTGGCCAGCCACATGGTGGACTCCTTCATGGAGTCCCCCTTGTTACTTGGTTTCACCTTTTAGGTCCTTGGGAAGGACTCCTTTCCATGTGGGTTTTGGGTTTTCTTTTAAAACCACCCTACCCCTTGGGTATCCTATAAATAGGAGGTGTGTGGGCTGCCATAAGACACACTCTTGCTCTCGTACACAAAGCCATGCATGATCTGGCATTCTTCTCTCCCTCCCAGCGAAATAGTTTCGTAGAGCCGAAAGGCTGTTTGGGTTCCGGCAGGAACTAGTTCTGGACGGCGAAGCCCTGCCGGATAGATGACACCGTATGTGTGCAACTCTGTAGATAGATCGTAGTTTCGGTCTTAGTTCGAGAGTGCCTCCCGAAGGGCTGTCCGTGTGACCGTCTGAGTTTCGGAGGTCCTCCCGAAGGGCTGTCCGCGACACCGTCCGGGGGACTGTGCGACCGCCTCCCGGAGGGCTGTCCGCGGGGCAGATGAGGGTATACATCCTCGCGGTTGGGAGGTTGTAAAATCCTAGCTGCGGGGATCTGCACCGCCGTTCGTCATCGACTCTACTTCCGCTGCGCTACGAGTCGGTAACGAAAATGATCAAACCTTGTATGCAGTCCCCATAGTAGTCCTGGGCTGGTGCGTAGGTCGGAAAATTTTTGTTTTCTGCTGCGTTACCCTACAGGCTCTACCCGCTGGAAAGCTTCGCAGACGATAATGAATGCCGAGATGTGCATGAAGGAGTTCGGGGGGAGATCATGGAAGTCTAACCCGTAGAAGAACATTAGACCCCTGACGAAGGGGTGGAGCGGGAAGCCTAGTCCCCGGATGAAATGGGGGACGAACACCACCCTCTTGTCCGGCTTCAGTGTAGGGACCACCTGATTCTCCTCTGGAGCACGGTGGAAGATGGTGGCTAAGAGGTAGCCGGCGCGCTTCAACTCCCGAATGTCGCTATCGGTGACGGAGGAGGCCTCCCACTTGCCCATAGAACCTGAACCGGCCATGGTCGAGGTTGGGGAAGGAATCAGGAAGAACTGGATCTGGGCTCTCGAAGCTTGGGGAGATTGAGGAGGCAAAGGGTGTGAATTGGAAGAGCATAAGCAGGCCTTGGGGGGTTTTCTCCCTTTTATGGGATGCCGTAATACCAAAAGCCTCCCTTTACTGCGCCGCAGGCCTCGCCACTTTCCGAAACAATCGTGCCGTTATGCGCGCATGGGATAACCCAGGTCATTAATCATATCCCGCAAGAAACGGGGCATGAACTCACCCCCACAAGCCGGAGACTTTGATCACATGGGATAACCCACATTGATAAGACGTGCCAATGGAGAAGCTGCCTCGAACCGCGAATCGAGTTTTCATAACTGGCTCAGCGGTCGTGATGGGCCATGACCCTTCAGTGGCAAGGTTGTCAGGAAATACTGTTCACACTTTAACGTCTGGCCTTCGAGGCTAAGCGATTCACGGTGTTCGGATGGCCGACTGTCATCGGCGGACGGGCTGGTACCAACCGATCATAAAGGGGAAAGAACTCACCCCACAAGCTGGAGACTTTGATCACACAGAGCTACTAGGTGTCATGGCCCCTGGCGTTGGGGGTTAGTTCGGGGGCTACTGAGGGAGTCCTGGACTAAGGGGTCCTTGGGCCGCCGGCCTATCTCTCATAGGCCGGCTTGATGGGCCGCTCTTTGACTATCGCAGGAAGGTCGAGCTATGAGACGACCCCGTATTCAAGAAGGAAATCTCCGAAGACGTGGTGTGCCCTCCAAGTCAAGATGTGGGAATTGGCGCATTTATCTCCAGCTAGAGACTTATCGTGTGTAACCCTAGGTACCCCCGATGTTTATATAAACCGGAGGGTTTAGATCGTAGAAGGGCAGACAAGCTCATCTAGGGTTTTAGCTCGTTTGATCTCGTGGTAGATCGACTTTGTAACCATCACATTCATCTATACAATCAAGCAGGACGTAGGGTTTTACCTCCATAGGAGGGCCCGAACCTGGGTAAACACCGTCTCCTTCGTCTCCTCTTACCCACCGATCCAAGATCTACAGCTCGGGACCCTCTACCCGAGATCCGCCGGTTTTGACACCGACAGTAATAACATTTGGTCACTACTCTACTTTGGTTTTAATGTGATGAACTTGTATTAATTTGGTCACTTCGATGTTGTGTAATGAAGATGAGCCGACAATGGATGTACGATGACCGACGCACTCCCGAGTTCATTAATGGCCTGCATAATTTTATGCGTGTGGCTGAGGCAAACAAGCGGAATGGTTTTATGTGTTGTCCATGTGGTGTCTGTAAGAATGATAAGGATTACTCTACCTCAAAAATCCTTCACAGCCACCTGCTTGAGTCCGGTTTCATGTCTGGCTATAACTGTTGGACAAAGCACGGAGAAAGAGGGGTTATGATGGAAGACAATGAACAAGAAGAGGATGATGACAACTATCCTAGGTTCCCTGAATACGATGGTACTACAATGGGGGAAGCTGAAGAAGAGGCATAATATGAGCCTGCCGATGATCTTGGTCGGGCCATTGTTGATGCAAAGAGAAAGTGCGAAAGTTAAAAGGAGTGGTTGAAGTTAGAGCGCATGTTAGAGGATCACAAAAAAATATTGTACCCAAATTGTGAAGATGACAAGAAAAAGTTGGGTACCACACTGGAATTGCTGCAATGGAAGGCTGATAAGGGATTTGAAAAGTTGCTGATAATGATAAAGAAGATGCTTCCAAAGGATAACGAATTGCCTGCTAGTACGTACGAAGCAAAGAAGGTTGTCTGACCTCTAGGATTAGAGGTGAAGAAGATACATGCATGCCCTAATGACTGCATCCTCTACCACGGTGAGGAGTACGAGAATTTAAATGCATGCCCGGTATGCGGTGCATTGCGCTATAAGATCAGCCGCGATGACCCTGGAGATGTTGAAGGCGAGCGCCCTAGGAAGAGGGTTCCTGCCAAGGTGATGTGGTATGCTCCTATAATACCACGGTTGAAACGTTTGTTCCAAAACAAAGAGCATGCCAGGTTGTTGCGATGGCACAAAGAAGACCGTAAGAAAGACGCGATGTTGAGAGTACCCACTGATGGGTCGCTGTGGAGAAAAATCGAGAGAGAGTTCCCAGACTTTGCAGATGACGCAAGGAACTTATGGTTTGCTCTAAGTACAGATGGCATGAATCCTTTTGGGGAGCAGAGCTACAGTCATAGCACCTGGCCTGTGACTCTATGTATCTACAACCTTCCTCCTTGGTTGTGCATGAAGCGGAAGTTCATTATGATGCCAGTGCTCATCCAAGGCCCTAAGCAACCCGGCAACGACGTTGATGTGTACCTAAGGCCATTAGTTGAAGAACTTTTATAGTTGTGGGCTAAAAAAGGTGTACGTGTGTGGGATGAGCACAAACAGGAGGAATTTGACCTACGAGCGTTGCTGTTTGTAACCATCAATGACTAGCCTGCTCTTAGTAACCTTTCAGGACAGACAAACAAGGGATACAATGCATGCACACACTGTTTAGATGAGACTGAAAGTATATATTTGGATAAATGTAAGAAGAATGTGTACCCGGGACATCGTCGATTTCTTCCGATCAGGCATCTCTTAAGAAAGAAAGGCAAGGATTTCAAAGGCGAGGCAGATCACCGGAAGAAGCCTGGCCACCGTAGAGGTGATGATATATTTGATATGGTCAAGGATTTAAAAGTAATCTTTGGAAAGAGTCCTGGCGGACAATCTGTTCCGAATGACGCTAACGGGCACGCACCCATGTGGAAGAAGAAATCTATATTTTGGGAGCTACCCTATTGGGAAGTCCTAGAGGTCCGCTCTGCAATCGACGTGATGCACATGACGAAGAATCTTTGCGTGAACCTGCTAGGCTTCTTGGGCGTGTATGGGAAGACAAAAGATACACCGGAGGCACGGCAGGACCAGCAACGTATGCACGAAAAAGACGACATGCATCCAAAGCAGTATCAAGGTCCTGCCAGCTACGCTCTTACCAAAGAAGAGAAGGAAATCTTTTTTGAATGCCTGAGCAGTATGAAGGTCCCATCTGGCTTCTCGTCGAATATAAAGGGAATAATAAATATGGCAGAGAAAAAATTCCAAAACCTAAAGTCTCATGACTGCCACGTGATTATGATGCAATTACTTCCGGTTGCATTGAGGGGGATTCTACTGGAAAATGTTTGAGTACCCATTGTGAAGCTATGTGCATTCCTCAATGCAATTTCTCAGAAGGTAATCGATCCAGAAATCCTACCAAGGTTACAAAACCATTTGGTCCAATGTGTTGTCAGTTTCGAGTTGGTGTTCCCACCATCCTTCTTCAATATTATGATGCACATCCTAGTTCACCTGGTCAAAGAGATTACCATTCTGGGTCCTGTATTTCTACACAATATGTTCCCCCTTGAGAGGTTCATTGGAGTCTTAAAGAAATATGTTCATAACCGTGCTAGGCCAGAAGGAAGCATCTCCAAGGGCTATGGAACAGAGGAGGTTATTGAGTTTTGTGTTGACTTTATTCCTGACCTTAAGCCGATTGGTGTTCCTCAATCGCGACATGAGGGGAGACTGAGTGGAAAAGGCACGCTAGGAAAGAAAGCAGTAATAAGTATGGACGGGCATTCTTTCACTCAAGCACACTACACAGTTCTACAAAATTCCACCTTGGTGGCTCCGTATATCGAGGAACACATGGATATTGTACGCTCCAAGAATCCGGAGCAGTCTGACTCCTGGATTAAACTTACACACATGGCGACTTTCGGCGGTTCATTGCAAACACATCTCATGAATAACACCACTGTTGGAGATGAGATGTACTTGTTGGCCAAGTCACCATCTTCGACTATATTGACTTTCAAAGGGTACGAGATAAATGGGAATACATTTTACACGATCGCCCAAGATAAAAAGAGCACCAACCAAAATAGTGGTGTCCGCTTTGATGCAACATACAACAATGGGAAAAAGGACACACATTATGGTTACATAGAGGAGATATGGGAACTTGACTATGGACCTTCTTTTAAGGTCCCTTTGCTTCGGTGCAAATGGGTCAATCTGACAGGAGGCTGGGTAAATGTAAACCCGCAGTACGGAATGACTATAGTGGATCTCAACAATCTTGGGTACACAGATGAACCATTCATCCTAGCCAATGATGTGGCTCCGGTTTTCTATGTGAAGGACATGTCTACCAAACTGAGAAAAAGAAAAGATAAGGAAGCGAATACATCATACGATGAGCCAAAGCGCCACACAGTTCTTTCAGGGAAAGAAACATCGTGGGAGTGGAGGACAAGACAGACATGTCAGAAGATTATAATAAGTTTGATGAAATTCCTCCCTTCAAAGTGAACACTGACCCAAGCGTCCTGTTAAATGATGAAGATTATCCATGGTTACGGCGCAATCATAAGCAAGGGACATACATGAAGAAAAAGTCTTATACTCCAAGATCCCACTCTGGGATGTGACCGGCTTCACCGTCATCACTTTCTCTCTAGTGAGTTTCCGGACTTATAGCTGGAAAGTCCTACTTCGGACAAACCGGAGGGAATCTTTGTAAGAGTTAGGGTATACATGTGTTTTGGGTGTTCCTAGGGGTTATCCTAACACAAGCAAGCAAAAAGTTTCACACAAATTTCAAAGAATAGAATTTTAAACTATTCAAATTTGAAAAGTACTGGCACTAACAGAAAGTTTATAATTTTTGTGACCTAAAGCAAAAAGATTCACTTAAAAACTCTAAATATTCTAAGAGTTTTACCTAAAGTTTTCTACACAAAAAGAATTACTTTAAAGACACCTTTAGTCCCGGTTGCAACCACCAGCCTTGACTAAAGGTTGACCTTTAGTCCCGGTTCGTGGCTAGAGCCGGGACTAAAGGTCAGCTCCCGCGTGGAATTTTGGCCACTGAAAATTCTGCCTTTAGTCCCGGCTCCCGCCACGAACCGGGACTAAAGGTCTTTTAGTCCCGGTTCGTGGCTGGAATCGGGACTAAAGGTCTTGTGTATATATGTCTGCCCGATGTCCCGGTGCTAGCCACCGCCCGGTAGAAGGACAGAACCACGCCGCCAGGCTGCCCATCTCCGCCGCTGCGATCCGTCGTCGTTCTCCGGCAATCCATCTCTGCTGCTCGCTGACCCGTCTACGATCGGCACCGCGCCGCCCCGACCCCATGCCGCCCCGGACCCGTGCCCTCCCCGTGCCGTCCTTCCTCCCCGGGGCCCTCCTCTCCCTGCGCCGGCCCTTCTCCCCGCGGCACCTCATCCCACCACCGCCGGCCAATGCAGGAGTAGCAGGAGCTCCACCTCCGCCCCGCCCGCATCCGGCATCCCCATCCACCTCGAGCAGCAGCCCTTCACCTAGGCAAGATTTGCATTTGTATTTCCTATGAAAAAATCCACCATGAAAAACCTATGTGCAGATTCATATGATGGATAACTTGTGTGTGTGTGGATGGATGCATAGATGTGGCTCGGGTTTTCTATGTGAAGGACATGTCTACTAAACCGAGAAAAAGAAAAGATAAGGAAGCGAATACATCATACGATGAGCCAAAGCGCCACATAGTTTTTCAGGGAAAAGAAACATCATGGGAGTGGAGGACAAGACAGACATGTCAGAAGATTATAATAAGTTTGATGAAATTCCTCCCTTCGAAGTGAACACTGACCCAAGCATCCTGTTAAATGATGAAGATTCTCCATGGTTACGGCGTAGTCATAAGCAAGGGACATACGCGCTGAAAAAGTCTTAAACCCCAAGATCCCACTCTAGGATGTGACCGGCTCCACCGTCATCACTTTCTCTCTAGTTAGTTTCCGGACTTATAGCTGGAAAGTCCCACTTTGGACAAACCGGCGGGAATCTTCGTAAGAGTTAGGGTATACATGTGTTTTGGGTGTTCCTAGGGGTTACCCTAAAACAAGCAAGCAAAAAGTTTCACTTTGCTACCCCCTTCTAACGCCGGAATCTTTGTAAGAGCTAGGCATACTGGCATTTGAAACATGATTTTTGAGGAGTTAATCAATGCAATTATGTCCAAACAAAATATGTATGTGTATGTTATGTTAAGAAAAAGAATTTGACATCTTATTTGCTCCATTTGGCATAACAAGCTGAAGATATGAATTTTTAAAGTTTAAAATAATGTCTTCAATTACAGTATTTAATCAATAAGTGCCAAATTAATTATGCATTTTGCTTAACAGAACTGAAGATAGTTTTCAAATTGTTATGCATTTTGCAAGAATTAATTTCAATCTGTAAAATATAATTTGTCAAATAATTTCTTCAAAATGAAAATTAAAGCTCCTCATGTTGACTAACAGAAACATAATATAATTTGGCAAAAGAATAACAAGAAAACAGAAAATAAAATAATTAAAATAAAGAAAAAAGTTATAAAACTAAAAGAGCTAAACAAAATCTATTTTTTTATTAAAACACCTATTTAAACTATCCTAAAAATTTCCAAATTGAACATACTGATAAAACACACTAATATTAAACAGCATACAAAAGAATCACTCAAAAATCTATTTTTAAACTAAAGTTATTTACAAACTAGTGATTCACACAAATTTCAAAGAATTCAAATTTAAACTATTGAAATTTGAAAACTACTGGACTAACAGAAAGTTTATAATTTTTGTTACCTAAAGCAAAAACATTCACTCAAAAACTCTAAATATTCTAAAAGCTATTCAAAATCTAAAAACAGAAACTGTTCTGTTTAGAAAAACAAAACATATAAGAAAATTTGGGCCTTTAGTGCCGGTTGCAACCACCACCTCGGACTAAAGGGTCAGCTCCCGCGTGGAATTTGGGCCGTCGAATTTGGTCCTTTAGTCCCGGTTGCAACCACCAACCGGGACTAAAGGGCCAGCTCCCGCGCGGAGGAGGTGGGCCTTTAGTCCCGGCTCGTGGCTGGAACCGGGACTAAAGGGCCTTTAGTCCCGGTTGCAACCACCGACCAGGACTAAAGGTCTCAGCTCCCGCGCGGGAGAAGGACCTTTAGTCCCGGTTCATGCCTGGAACCGGGAGTAAGGATCCTTTAGTATATATATCCGCATCTCGGAGTCCCGGTGCCAGTTACCACCCGGGAGAACACATCGACGCCGCCAGGCCGCCCGACCCCGACGCCGAACCGCTCGTCACCGTCGCCGCTCCTCGTCTCCGACCCCCTCTCCGTCCGCGCACTGGCAAGGTCCCCTCTTCCCCTGTGCCATCCCCGACCCCCTCTCCTCCCCGCGTCCCTCCGCCGCCGTCGCCATGGACGGAGGGTAGGTGCCCCCGCCACCTCACGAGGTGATGCCGTAGGGATCGATTGCCGCAGAGATCGATTGCCGTAGGGATGCCGTAGGGATCGATTGCCGATGCCGAGAACTAATCTGCTCCTTGCATATGAGAACTGTTGTGTGTGTTTTGGGGAATGATGATTCTGTCATAAGCTGGTCAGAGTATGATTAGTGTAATTTCTTTTTAGCTATAGGTTATTGTTGTGAATGTATATTTACCTACAGTTGTACTATATTGTGTTTGATCATAGGCTGATTGTACTTGTAGCACATCCAAACTAAACGTTATCATAAGAGGAATGAACTTCTAGCATCCAACAATCCAGTTCAGGAGTGTGCTTATTTCTCTGTTTTGTAGCCGTTATGTGCAAATAGCCCTCCCCTAGTTGTAGTATCTTCGATTCTTTGTTTGTTAATTTACAAATGTTCCCTAAAAAAATTCAAGTACATTTACTTGCAGATAGTTTTGCTATTTTCTCTGATCATATTACTCTCTTTGTTCTAATTACAATACATACGTTGCTTTGAAAACAATGACAAGTCTAATCAAATTGGTGCTGCTGAAGTACAGTTTGTTTTATGAAAAATAGTATCGAGGTGTATGCTTATCACTAATCCTGAAGTAATAGGATTTCTTCTATTTCTCATGTCAATTTATTTAGAAATACAAGCAAGTACTTCATTTCCAAAAAATCAAGGTCACACAAGTTTCAAGTTTTAGGACATGTTATCGTAATTTAGATATGTACAGTCAGAAAATGGCTCAATCAACAGCTGAAATAGACATGCATTCTACTATATATACTATCCAATCATTTCCCTGCTTCTTTGATTAATGTTTACTTACTAATGTTTGAGACATTAGTTGACATTAAATATTTTTGTGCACATCTTCTTAAATTCTTTTTTGTTCACATCTTCTTAAAAAAATTGTGCACATCTTCTGCTTTTTCATCTTACACATGTTTATTAGTTTTCTTTTGTTACGGCCAAGGAGGGTATTTTCTGGTGGTCAGGTGGCAATTTTTTGTTTTGGTCTTGGTGGCTTCATGGATAGAACAGTGGGATTTTGATTTAATATCATGACTACAATTGTCTTCCAGTTCTGATTGGATTTAAATACTAATTTGTTTAATCTTTCTTCTGGATTAGTTAAGCTATGGACGATAGCGGCAGATACCGTGAAGATGACATCTTTGACATGATACGGTCCTCCAAAAACAAAGAGAATGAAC
Organism: Elymus sibiricus; assembly: GCA_039707655.1. Lineage (NCBI taxonomy): Eukaryota > Viridiplantae > Streptophyta > Magnoliopsida > Poales > Poaceae > Elymus > Elymus sibiricus. The sequence goes on along the minus strand of CM077663.1, from coordinate 33,630,526 downwards.
AAGATGACGGCTCACAATTTCTAAATGAATCCGGTGAGGGACTTGAGCAAGAACCAAGAGACAAAGGGGAAACAAACAATGATGGCGAAGAAAATGTTAGACAATTAACAAAGTCCAGCGAGGTATATATATATTACGCCACAGGTGATCATTAGATGTATTAATTGATTTGTATATATATATTAATGAATCTTTCTTCTTTTAGCCCTCCGGAACGAGCCAATCTTCTAGAAGGGTATGAGGCCGGGCCTAAAAGTTGGGCGATGACATAAAGTTCAACATCGATGAAGTCGCAGAAGATGGCGAACCGATTGCTCCTGAACATAATGTCTGTAAATTTATAAATCAATGCGGAGTTATTGTTAGGGACCAAATCCCGATCACCATTCAAATATGGAATAAGCCAAAGGTAGATCGAGGAGTTAGTTATCTCGACGAAAGAGCGAAAAATTTGATTTGGGATACGCTCATGTCACATTTCAACCTACCAGAGGGTCTCACACATAGCAAACAGTTGAAAGTCAGGCAATTTTCTCTTAAGAAGATGGCCACACAATTCCAGACTAGGAAGAAAAGATTATACAGCGACTACATCAAGACAGGAAAGAAGACTCCAGAATTCACTGGAGCACTAGAGAAGATAAAAGATCACTGGGACGAATTTGTGGAGTACAAGGAGTCGGCTGAAGCTCTGGAAAAGTCGAGAAAAAATAAGATAAATGCTGAGAAAAAGCAGTATCACCATTGTCTGGGGACAGGTGGCTACAAGAGAGCCGTGCCTAAGTGGGAAGCAACTGAGGCCAAGATGGTTGCAAAAAGGGTCATTCCAGCTACAGCGGAATGGCCCGAGAGGTCCAAGACTTGGTTTTATGCGCATGGGGGAAGTTGGACCCAGCGACAGGGCAGATTATTACAAAGGCAGATCTTAAAACAGCCTCGCACGCTTTACTTCAAGCAATAGAAGATGCTCGAAAGGGGTTGTTCTAGCCCCAGAGAGAGAACGACGAGCTTACACGCGCCCTCGGCAATCCTGAACACGGAGGACGAACACGAGGCAAAGGCATTGTTCCATGGGTTCAGGGGTTTTCGGAGTGGAACGATAGTTATAGAAGCCGTCAGAGAAAAAAGAAGCAGGATGCAGACCGGATTCAGAGGGTAGAAACAAAGAATGAGGAGTTGCACCGTATTTTAAAGCGGCAGTAGAAGCAAATTGACACAATTAGCCAGCAAAGGGCATCTCCGCGGCAGGAGCAAGCAGATCCAACATTGGATAGTACTGTCCCATCTATGCGGAAAAGCAGCGTGGGTTCCACGGGGGTCCGGGCCGATGATGCACTGCTGACTCGCTACCCCGTGGATGATATCAAAGAGAGGACAGATTGTGAGCTACACATGAAAATGAAGAACATATCCATTAAGGTGGCGGTCGGCATTGCTTTACCGAATGCACCTGAAGCAACCATCCATGGCAATCCGATTCCTGCTGGCTATGCTAAAGTCGGGGTGGATGAAGTTCTGCCGGGTTATGAGTCACTAGAGCTTGACATTCCTGGAGGTGAAGGGGAGCAGACACTAGGAGAAGTCGTACATGGTGTCATTGTATGGAGAAAGGAATGCACCATGTTTCCAAACGCGGCGCCAAGGCCACCGACTCCTCCGAGTAGCAATACACCTCTAAGTCCACCCCAACTCGAGAGGGAGCCCAGCGCGAGTCCATATGGATCTCCGCCGCGTCAGCCGACTCCACCCCACCATGAGAGCGAGCCCAGCGCGAGTACATATCGATCTCCACCGCGTCAGCCGACTCCACCCCCTATGTCCCAGCAGGGCAAAAAGAGGAACAAAGCCAACCACGAGCCTCCTATCCAAAAGAAGTTAGCTTACGATATGATTGATGAGGAAACCAAAACGGTCGTGGTTTCCGAAGTGAAGTCCCATTTTGCACCGAAACCGCCCTCGCCGCCAAAGGAGAAAATACTTACGAAAACCGTAGTGCACTTTACGGAGTTGCTTGAGCGACCCCCGGCACATGTGGCGAATAGGCCATTAGACTATGACCGCTCTGTTAGGAAGTCATATCTGGAACAAATGCAGCAGTCGAGACGTTGAAGTAGTAATAAAAGCTCGAAAAGAGTTCCCCAGCTCGGAGAACAGGTAATGCAATCGACCCCCCTGCTCAAGGTAACCGACGCTACTAGAGACATTGGTATCAGTGTTGATCAACAACTAGGCAACGAGGAAGTCCCCGTGGCCGAAGTAGCATGGCAATATGCCCCCGGGAAAACTCTTGTCAGACCTGAGCAGGTCCCGAATCTATCATCACAAATGCGAAGATTGCATGAGTGGTACATGAAAGAAGTTGCCAACGGGCGAGTGATGCTCATGGTGAAAGTCAAGAAAGAGCATTAGTTTAATGAAAACGAGATAATCATTGAGTTTGACGAATTGTTTCAGTTATACAATCAAGACCCACCTCGTTCAAGTCTCTCTAGCTCAGCTCGTTCATTGCCTGTAATTATTCTCACTATATTCTTTTGTACGCTATTTGTGACGCCCCCATTCTCGTCCGTACGCTAATCATGCACACAATGCGTACGACCAAGATTAGGGACTCACTGATTGATATCACAACGCAACAAAAGACACAAATATAAAGTTATACAGCTTCATATTACAAGCCAGGGGCCTCGAGGGCTCGAATACAAAGCTCGACATAAACACGAGTCAGCGGAAGCAATAATATCTAAGTACAGACATAAGTTAGACAAATTTTGCCTTAAGAAGGCTAGCACAAACATAAGCAACGGATCGAAAGAGGCGAGGCCTCCTGCCTGGGAACCTCCTAACTACTCCTGAGCGTCGGCGTTCTCCACGTAGTAGTAGGCTCCAGCGGTGGTGTAGCAATCGTCTCCGGCGTACTCCTCCTCCGGGGCTCCATCGTCTGAATGCGGCAATCGAATCGAGGGGGAAAAGAGAATGCAAAGCGGCAGTGAGTACTCATCCAAAGTACTCGCAAGACTGACATCAGAACTACGCTAAATATGCATCATTATCAAGGGGAGGGGTTATAGCTGGACTGACTGTAGAAAGCAAGAATAGGGAGAAGGACTAGTCCTATCGAAGACTAGCATCTTCAGCATCTTGCAGCATTAGAAGAGAGTAGACCTGCAGCTCATATATAGTCATATTGTTGTAGCAAATTTTATTAAGTAAACACGCCCAGAGATCCTTCCTCGACTCCCTGCGAGGAAGCAATCCCGGAGCCACAATTCATTTCAAATTAAAATTACAATTATAGTTGTATAAGGTCAAGGTACAACTCCAAGTCGTCCTATTACGGTGGACACGGCTATTCGAATAGATTTATCATCCCTGTAGGGGTGCACCACATATTCCCCAACACGCCTGAGTCACCTCCGGCCGGACACACTTTCCTGGGTCATGCCCGGCCTTGGGATATCAGCACGTCGTCGCCCCACCTAGGCTCAACGAAGAGGCCAGCCCGCCGGTCTAAATCCTATGCGCGCAGGGGTCATGGGCCCAATCACCCTTTGCACACCTGCACGATGCGAGGGCGGCCGGAAGCAGACCTAGTACACTCCAGTCCAAGAGTTGCACCGTCCAGTCCAATCTGGCGCGCGCCGCTCCATTGCTGACGTCCGAAGAGCTTCGGCTGATACAACGACGCTGAGTGCCCATAACTTTCCCACGTGATGGTTAGTGCGTATTAAGGCCAACGACCTAACTCAGATCAAGTACCCAACCCATTAGCAATTTATTAGTGCGGGACAAGCGCGAACCATAAAGTGCAGTCCGTCGCCCCGCCAATAACACTCGGGTGCCTTACCGGCGCACCCCACCACAAATCACTCTCGCGGGTACCCTTGGGGCCGACCCGTCTTCAACATGTTTCTGTAACCAGGTCATAGTAACTGTGTGTCTATACACCAAGTGGAAATCCGAGGAATCACCCTCGATGGATCCCACTCGAGGTATGAGTAAGGCAATAGTCGCTACCGGTAAATGGGAAGGAGGAATCACCCTCGATACCCATGACCGATAGCTACGCTACAGAATTAACACCGGGAGTGCTAAGTGAGGTATCACCCTCGGCACTCGGTAGTAGCTCTGCAGTGCCATACTTAAGGGGTTTGTGGTGATGTGTCGGTAACGGCTTGTCAGTCATGATGACTGAGTCTTCTGTCTTCAAGTCCTCGGTGTCGTCGATGAAAGCAGGGGCCACTGGGACTAAGGGGGTCTCAGGGGTTCACTGATCAACCAATTCTAGGCAGTTGATATGATAACAGGTGTAGTAGCAGTTCATAAAAAACAGGCTATGCATCAGAATAGGAGCTAACTAATACAGTAGCAAAATCTAATGCAAGCATAAGGGGGAGAAGAACAGGCGATATCGGAATGCTCAAGGGGGTTTTGCTTGCCTTGCTGCTCTGCGGCAAAGGGCTGGTCGTCGGCGGTGTAGTCGTACCCGGCAGCACCGTCAGTCTCGGAGTCTACCGGAGAGAAGAGGGGGGAAGAAACAATAAATATAAAGAAGACAATCGTAACACAAAGCATGACATGGCGATACGCAGTGCCGGGTGTGTCCTAACGCAGTGTTACACGATACCGAGAAAGGGAAACCCATCCGGGAAAGTTTTCCCGGTTCCGGACAAATGTCGGACAGATGACCGGAGAGGGGAATGTTCTAGGTTTGCGGTGTTAGAGGCATTTGATAGGTAGGATGCAGTGCAGGGTTGCCTAAAATAATGTCTAAACCATTTTAGCTATTTTAGGATTAAAGTTGGAATTAATAGTCGGTAGTTATACACTATTCATCTACCGAAAATAGGTGAAAAGTTGCGGGTTCACCTACGTAGAGGGTCCCGACATGGAAACAGGTAGCACGGTTAGATTTGTGGGATTTTCTGAGCAACTTTCATGTATAAAGTTTTTCGATCCGAGCTACTGTTTAAAAGATATTATTTTCTAAAGTTTTACTGAATTTCTGGAATTATTTAAATTAACAGAAATTGCCTAAAACGGGATATGACGTCAGGATGACTCAGGCATGACGTCAGCGGTCGGCTGACCAGCTGACTGGTCAAACAGATCCAGGTGGGTCCCACCTGTCAGCCTCAGAGGGGTTAAAACATATTTAATTTTAAACTAACAGAGTGATTAATCAGTGGGCCCGGCCTATTAGTGCAACATCTAATTAGCAGATTTAGTTAACTAGGGATTAGCAGTTAATTAAGTGCGCGGGCCCACTGGTCAGTGGCATCTATGAACAGTAAGCGTGCGTTGACCGTGGTCAACCCGGTCAAACGCGGCCAGGGCCCACATGTCAGTGTCCACGGGCGGGCTCCACACGAGCCACGCTGGCGCCGGCGCCGGAATACTCTTCGGCGACCGCCGGATGCGTCCGAGAACTCCGAGGACCTCGGATTTCACGGACGGTGCATCAAATCGCGTGATTCCAACGGCTTTCGAACGAGTACTCTGCCGCGCATCCAACCACGTCGTCAGAATGGGCGAAGACGGTCGGAGGCGAGCTCAACGTCGACGACAGGCGGCGCCGGAATCGGGACTACGGGGATCCGGCGTTGCGGTGCGTTTGTGCGCGAGCTAAAGCCACGAGGGGCACCAGAAGGTTACCCCGAGCACGCGGGCGTGCTTGGTTGGCCGTGACAGGGCTAACGGCGACGGCGACGAGCTCATCGGCGGAGTCGAGCTCGGCCATGGCGGATCCGGCCGACTCGGGCGCGTTAGAGAGCCAAAGAGAGAGAGAGGAGGGGGTGGAGCTCACCGCGCGGGCGCAAGAGGGCCCCTCGAGTGTTCGGTAGCGTAGAGGGAGGCCGCAGTCGCCGGTGTTCGCCGGAGATGCCGACGACGGGCGCGGCTTGATCCGCGGTCTACGGCATTCTCCGGCTCGAATGCGAGGTCGAGGGAGAAGAGGGAGAAGTCGGCGACGAAGATGAAGCGGTCGGAGAGGCGAGAGGGAGTCGGTGGCCGTCGCAGTGGAGTCGGGCGGCGGCGACGGCGTTCGGGATAGAGGGGGAAGAAGAGAGTGGGCGAGCACATAGAGAGGGGAGGAATGGCGAGGAGAGTGACCAGGGGAGATGGACGGGGAGGCCCTTATCCCCTCAGGCTACCTGCCCCGGCGCCGTGGCAGGCTGGGATCGGTGCCGAGCGCGTCAGACGCGGAGACGACGACAGCGCGCGGGAGCAGGTGAGGACGAACAGGTATGGGCCGGCCGGGGAGGGTAGATGGGCCGGGGCCCAGTGGGACAGGGGAGGACAGGGGAGGGTTATTGTTTTATTTTATTTTTATTTTATTTTAGTTTTTTTTTTCTTTTATTAGTTTCTGTTATTGCATTAATTCTAAATACCAAAGACCTTGGTAAAAATATGCCACATGGCCCAATATTTATATTGCAGTATTAGGAAGTGTCACAAGAAGTTTGGGGATTCTTTGAAATTATTTGAATTCTGCAAAATTAAAAAGGGCATTTAATTAATTGATTGGTCTCTGTTTTATTTGTTTTTAAGGCACCAAAACACTTGTAAAAATGTGTGCTGCAATTTATAATTGCCAGGGGATTATTTGCCATACTTTGAACATTTTTGTTTTGGCCGTAGTCAAACTTTTATAGTTTGACTTGATTTTAAATTTGAATTTGAACGGGGTTTGAATCAACGCGAGTTTAACAACAGTAATCGTGGTGACGTGGCATCATTAGCATGGGATTACTGTAGCTTAATTACAGAGATTACTGTGGCACCAAATCCAGGGCGTCACAATTCTCCTCGTCTAACAAGAATTCTCGTCCCGAGAATTAAGAGGTAGGGTAAGGGAAAAAATTATGGTTACGAAGTTCTAACGGATCTTCTCGTCTTTGTTGTCCTTCTCTAAGAAGTTGGTCCCTTTCGTTGATATATTCATCTTTCTGCTTCAGGTCATCCTGATGAAGTCGTCAGCCTTCCTTCGGGATCTTCATCGTCCTACGAATGCGATGAGAGAGAAAACTCTGGAAGAACGTATCTCCACAAAGTTGGGCACCTGACAGTGAACTCAGGGGAGAAGACATAACTTATCTCTCGAATTGTAGCTTAGGAAATGCATCGAGAGCAATATGCGATGGTACAATAGTCTCAAACGAGTAGGCAGTCATTTGATGCCTAATTTCAGAAGTTGAGAAGGGGTTCAGAGCAATGAAAATAATCATTGCGTCTGATAATAGAATAGATCATCCCTTGAACGGTGGGTCGGGGAATCACATATTAAGTCAAGTGCAAAAGATACATCAGGACCAAGGGTTTATAGGAGAGTCAGGTTTCGATCCTTTGGAACTATGGGTTATGGGACCATCATGTGGATTAAGAGTAAGAAGAGCGGTGACATCTTGCACGGTCATGGTAGCAAGACATGTCAGAGGATAGTCTGTCAACTATGTCGGCAACAATATCGGTACCAAGGGCGGGGGACGAAGAGAACCATCTTCCTGCTCGTTGAAACGAGGCGGACCAATAGGCAAAGTTCTCGTCCACCGACGGTTACCGAAATGTTAACAACAATAGTAACAGGGTCTTACTGACAGAGTAGTACACCGAGGTATTTACCTAAGTAGAGAATCATTACTGCTTAGATCATATAACCTCAAGAAAGGTTAAACAGACCAATGTAAAGGAAAATGTGTTTATCACATTAAACAGACCAATGGAAAGGAAAATGTGGTTATACTCAAGTTTTAGGAGTATATCTTTCCCAAGGAAAGAAAACAGAGCATGATATACATGACAGAATAGTAAGTAGATAACCATTTAGGTAAAAGGGGCGAGGAAAATCCATGACGTGCCCATACAATGGGGTTTTAATAATTGATCAAGAAACATTTTGCATTTATGCTTCCAATGTTCTCGTTGATGATCGGGGTATCATATTCATGCTTCGAGATAGCAATGATATGGTGTTTCAAGCAAGGACCAGACTTTGGAAACACAACTGATCCATCAGGAGCAACATGTAAAATAATTCTTACAGTTTCCCCTGGAAGAATGGCTAACCTTGCAAAAGGAAGAAACTATAATAATAGTTCCTCCAGCCAGGTGTGCCAGGCATGACATCACCTTACCGGGCCATCAAAGGACCAATATTATAACTCCTGGAAATATGTCCCAACCATCATGTCTGACTGAGATTTAGATCTGATTGGTGCCAGGATACCGCAGACCCAGGATGCCCGAGAAGAAAAGGGTGCAACTCAAATCGTCGAGATGACATAGTAAGATTCTCGGAAAAATGAAATATGAAAGCGGGTTCCCGAAACAATAGTTCATCATTAAACCAAGGAGAGGATGGGGAGGTGGCTGATGGACTCAGCGACAATTCATCGAGAATTCCAAACAGATGGATTTCCACAATTATGCGAACAAGGAGATGACATTTGTCAGCTCAAATGATATAATGTTGTATGATCGAGGAAAACATACATCATTAATCATTGGTTGAAAAGTGCGTTCGAAATGTGACCTTAGACAGCAAGATCAAAGTTAGAGTGACGATTCAATAACCAACAGCCTAAGAACGAACTGTCGATCGTTAACCTCAAAGCAATAGGGTTGCTAGAAGTTAGAATCAAAGCAGCATCGTTTGATGGTGAGAAGTATCACTATGCCAAGAATTTCTAAGAGGTGGAGCAATCCTCACAACATTCTCGACACAAAAGACAGTAATACTTCAGGGTAGAACATAACACAAGCTGGATAGCAAGTTGCATCCATACCATGGACAAATTTGCGATGAAAGGAAGCCAAGGAGGTGGTCGATGATAACAAAAATCATCGAGGGCAAGGAAGGTATTTCTCATCAAGAACCTCGATTGACGTCTCAGAAGAAGTCAAATTGTGGACGATGATCACGACACCATTTGTCGAGAGTTTTCAAGAGAATGCAACCGCACATCGGTGGCGTCAAGTAGGGGAATGACAACGTGGAAGGTTATAGGAACAACAGATAAGATGCAAGCTCCATATCGGGGTTACTTTTCAAGACAAACAACATGATGTTGAAAGCTCGACGTAAGCAATGCTCACACTCAGAAGGATTTGCGTACCAGAGAAGGACGAGGTAGCACAGTCAAAGATAGCAAGACAAGGATGTAGCCGATAGTCTAGGAATGACCAGATTGACTTTTATATTCCCAGTAACAATTACAAGGGGTATTGAATTGCAGTGTGGAATAAATTTTCCAATCGGTGTTCTCGGTTGACAACAGTAACAGAACCCGTGGAGTGATTAAGACAAGGAAAGTTATCACCTTATCAAAGGTGGTAAGATGTATAGCAAAGACGTGATATCCTCGAGATACCAGAGGGTAAAACTCGAAGGTATAATATGATAGAAGTAGAACTGGGTCATTGACCTGCGACAGCAGATACTCCAACCTTGTCAAAAATTGACGAGGCATCGGAATGAATTCCTTTCGGATAAATTAATAAGGATAGCATGGTCGGAACCATAACTGCAAAGGGTGAAATTAAGGATACTGAAAGAATTATACTGATGGATAATCATTGTGCAAGAAGCTTACGAGACGGCCTTCATCGTTTCCATGGGCATCAACACAAAGTTCAAGGTCGACTCCCACTTCTCCAATGCATAACACTTCATTCATTTCTTGCTTTGGACGATGTTGTAGTGTTGAAAATTTATCTGGCACAACTCTATAAGAGTATGACCCTTGAAAACTTTTGGGTTCTCACGGATTAGGGAGGGCATAGGTTCAACCCATCGGGGTATCTTAGGAACATATACCACAAGCTTCAAGAGTAATTAACACAAGCTCGAAGGTAGAGCACGGTTGGCCAAACAGGGGATACAATTTACCAAAGGCATTATGTATCAGGGGAAGAACTCACAAGGTGATTTAAAATAAAGGACACTGTCGGATAATAATCCAACAATGGATCGGGCGATCCACAACGGAGCTGATGTGAGTATCGGTACTCATTCAGAGGAAGAAAGATTGCAGAGGTATCGGATTCAAGAGACACCTGAATAGTCTGATGCTTAAAATACAAAGGAATTATGATTTCCAAAACTAAGGATCAGAAGCAGACGCTCTGATCAAGGGTGGGTAAGTTCAAAAGACTTAGTCGGACAATCAATAAAGGTTTGAATTGCCGAGAACCAACTCATGTCCGGAAGGACGTCTGAGCCGGAAAGATAATTTAAATGGATCACCTGATGACTGCGTGCATACGCACACATTGAATCAATAGGCTCAAAATGGCAAAGACAAGGGATGTCAACGAAGACTACTAGACATATGGAATTAACCATAATGCCAGCAGGCAAGAATTTCAAGAGCAACAAGCTGCGGAGGATTTTCGGAAGATCGAAAAGTATTTCGAAGAATTTTGTGAAACACATGAGCAACTGGGATGAACGGATCCTCGACAATTGTGAGGAATTATCCGTAAGGCTTCCCTGCGGGAAAGAACTATAAGGCAGTAAACTCAAAGGGTTATCGGGGCAATGGAGAGTATTTCGGGGCATCTTGTAATAACAAGAGCAACGAGAAAGGATTGTATGAATGACAAGTGCAATTAGTCATCCATAGGGACTTATCGGTGGTAGGGAATTGCAAAGCCGATGAGCACAAAGTCTCGGAAAAGATCAAAAGGGTATCTTCAGAATCTTCTGACGGAGCAGGTGATCTTCTGGTATGAGGGCTCTCCGGGAGAAGTAGTTACGAGAACCTAGAGTCAGAGTTAGTAAAATCTTTAACCCGAAAGAGAGGAGAGATCAGAACCCAGAGCATAGATGAGGAATAAAATATCCTAATACCACCCGATTGAGATGTGGGCCCGTAACCCACACAACTATGTTAGTAAAAGTTTTTCAATGACTAGACTCAACTTCGGCCAAGGAGTTGGAAAGGGGGCTACCTACAGGCAGTCGGCTCTGATACCAACTTGTGACGCCCCCATTCTCGTCCGTACGCTAATCATGCACACAATGCGTACGACCAAGATTAGGGACTCACTGATTGATATCACAACACAACAAAAGACACAAATATAAAGTCATACAGCTTCATATTACAAGCCAGGGGCCTCGAGGGCTCGAATACAAAGCTCGACATAAACACGAGTAAGCGGAAGCAATAATATCTGAGTACAGACATAAGTTAGACAAATTTTGCCTTAAGAGGGCTAGCACAAACATAAGCAACGGATCGAAATAGGCGAGGCCTCCTGCCTGGGAACCTCCTAACTACTCCTGAGCGTCGGCGTTTTCCACGTAGTAGTAGGCTCCAGCGGTGGTGTAGCAATCGTCTCCGGCGTACTCCTCCTCCGGGGCTCCATCGTCTGAACGCGGCAATTGAATCGAGGGGGAAAAGAGAATGCAAAGCAGCAGTGACTACTCATCCAAAGTACTCGCAAGACTGACATCAGAACTACGCTAAATATGCATCATTATCAAGGGAAGGGGTTATAGCTGGACTGACTGTAGAAAGCAAGAATAGGGAGAAGGACTAGTCCTATCGAAGACTAGCATCTTCAGCATCTTGCAGCATTAGAAGAGAGTAGACCGGCAGCTCATATATAGTCATATTGTTGTGGCAAATTTTATTAAGTCAACACGCCCAGAGATCCTTCCTCGACTCCCTGCGAGGAAGCAATCCCGGAGCCACAATTCATTTCAAATTAAAATTACAATTATAGTTGTATAAGGTCAAGGTACAACTCCAAGTCATCCTGTTACCGAGGACACGACTATTCGAATAGATTTATCATCCCTGCAGGGGTGCACCACATATTCCCCAACACGCCTGAGTCACCTCCGGCCGGACACACTTTCCTGGGTCATGCCCGGCCTCGGGATATCAGCACGTCATCGCCCCACCTAGGCTCAACGAAGAGGCCAGCCCGCCGGTCTAAATCCTATACGCGCAGGGGTCATGGGCCCAATCACCCTTTGCACACCTGCACGATGCGAGGGCGGCCGGAAGCAGACCTAGTACACTCCAGTCCAAGAGCTGCACCGTCTAGTCCAATCCGGCGCGCGCCGCTCCATTGCTGACGTCCGAAGAGCTTCGGCTGATACAACAACGTTGAGTGCCCATAACTTTCCCACGTGATGGTTAGTGCGTATTAAGGCCAACGACCTAACTCAGATCAAGTACCCAACCCATTAGCAATTTATTAGTGCGGGGCAAGCGCGAACCATAAAGTGCAGTCTGTCGCACCGCCAATAACACTCGGGTGCCTTACCGGCGCACCCCACCACAAATCACTCTCGCGGGTACCTTTCGGGCCGACCCGTCTTCAACATGTTTCTGTAACCAGGTCATAGTAATTGTGTGTCTATACACCAAGTGGAAATCCGAGGAATCACCCTCGATGGATCCCACTCGAGATATGAGTAAGGCAAGAGTCGCTACCGGTAAATGGGAAGGAGGAATCACCCTCGATACCCATGACCGATAGCTACGCTACAGAATTAACACCGGGAGTGCTAAGTGAGGTATCACCCTCGGCACTCGGTAGTAGCTCTGCACTGCCATACTTAAGGGGTGTGTGGTGATGTGTCGGTAACGGCTTGTCAGTCATGACGACTGAGTCTTCTGTCTTCAAGTCCTCGGTGTCGTCGATGAAAGCAGGGGCCACTGGGACTAAGGGGGTCTCAGGGGTTCACTGATCAACCTATTCTAGGCAGTTGATATGATAACAGGTGTAGTAGCAGTTCATCAAAAGCAGGCTATGCATCAGAATAGGAGTTAACTAATACAGTAGCAAAATCTAATGCAAGCATAAGGGGGAGAAGAATGGGCGATATCGGAATGCTCAAGGGGGTTTTGCTTGCCTTGCTGCTCTGCGGCAAAGGGCTGGTCGTCGGCGGTGTAGTCGTACCCGGCAGCACCGTCAGTCTTGGAGTCTACCGGAGAGAAGAGGGGGGAAGAAACAATAAATATAAAGCAGACAATCGTAACACAAAGCATGACATGGCGATACGCAGTGCCGGGTGTGTCCTAACGCAGTGTTACACGATACCGAGAAAGGGAAACCCATCCGGGAAAGTTTTCCCGGTTCCGGACAAATGTCGGACAGATGACCGGCGGGGGCGAATGTTCCAGGTTTGCGGTGTTAGAGGCATTTGACAGCTAGGATGCAGTGCAGGGTTGCCTAAAATAATGTCTAAACCATTTTAGCTATTTTAGGATTAAAGTTGGAATTAATAGTCGGTAGTTATACACTATTCATCTGTCGGAAACAAGCGAAAAGTTGCGGGTTCACCTACGTAGAGGGGCCCGACATGGAAACAGGTAGCACGGTTAGATTCGTGGGATTTTTCTGAGCAACTTTCATGTATAAAGTTTTTCGATCCGAGCTACTGTTTAAAAGATTATTTTCTAAAGTTTTACTGAATTTCTGGAATTATTTAAATTAACAGAAATTGCCTAAAACGGGATATGACGTCAGGATGACTCAGGCATGACGTCAGCGGTCGGCTGACTAGCTGACTGGTCAAACAGACCCAGGTGGGTCCCACCTGTCAGCCTCAGAGGGGTTAAAACATATTTAATTTTAAACTAGCAGAGTAATTAATCAGTGGGCCCGGCCTGTTAGTGCAACATCTAATTAGCAGATTTAGTTAACTAGCGATTAGCAGTTAATTAAGTGCGCGGGCCCACTGGTCAGTGGCAGCAATGAACAGTAAGCGCGCGTTGACCGTGGTCAACCCGGTCAAACGCGGCCAGGGCCCACATGTCAGTGTCCACGGGCGGGCTCCACACGAGCCACGCTGGCGCCGGCGCCGGAATACTCTCCGGCGACCGCCGGATGCGTCCGAGAACTCCGAGGAGCTCGGATTTCGCGTACGGTGCATCAAATCGCGTGATTCCAACGGCTTTCGAAAGAGTACTCTGCCGCGCATCCCACCACGTCGTCAGAATGGGCGGAGACGGTCGGAGGCAAGCTCAACGTCGACGACAGGCGGCGCTGGAATCGGGAATACGGGGATCCGGCATTGTGGTGCGTTTGTGTGCGAGCTAAAGCCACGAGGGGCACCAGAAGGTTACCCCGAGCACGCGGGCGTGCTTGGTTGGCCGTGACAGGGCTAACGGCGACGGCGACGAGCTCATCGGCGGAGTCGAGCTCGGCCATGGCGGATCCGGCCGACTCGGGCGCGTTAGAGAGCCAAAGAGAGAGAGAGAGGAGTGGGTGGAGCTCACCGCGCGGGCGCAAGAGGGCCCCTCAAGTGTTCGGTAGCGCAGAGGGAGGTCGCAGTCGTCGGTGTTCGCCGGAGATGCCGACGACGGGCGCGGCTTGATCCGCGGGCTACGGCATTCTCCGGCTCGAATGCGAGGTCGAGGGAGAAGAGGGAGACATCGGCGACGATGATGAAGCGGTCGGAGAGGCGAGAGGGAGTCGGTGGCCGTCGCAGTGGAGTCGGGCGGCGGCGACGGCGTTCGGGACAGAGGGTGAAGAAGAGAGTGGGCGAGCGCATAGAGAGGGGAGGAATGGCGAGGAGAGTGACCAGGGGAGATGGACAGGAAGGCCCTTATCCCCTTAGGCTACCTGCCTCGGCGCCGTGGCAGGCTGGGATCGGTGCCGAGCGCGTCGGACGCGGAGACGACGACAGCGCGCGGGAGCAGGTGAGGACGAACAGGTATGGGCCGGCCGGGGAGGGTAGATGGGCCGGGGCCCAGTGGGACAGGGGAGGACAGGGGAGGGTTATTGTTTTATTTTCTTTTTATTTTATTTTAGTTTTTTTTCTTTTATTAGTTTCTGTTATTGCATTAATTCTAAATACCAAAGACCTTGGTAAAAATATGCAACATGGCCCAATATTTATATTGCAGTATTAGGAAGTGTCACAAGAAGTTTGGGGATTCTTTGAAATTATTTGAATTCTGCAAAATTAAAAAGGGCATTTAATTAATTGATTGGTCTCTGTTTTATTTGTTTTTAAGGCACCAAAACACTTGTAAAAATGTGTGCTGCAATTTATAATTGCCAGGGGATTATTTGCCATACTTTGAACATTTTTGTTTTGACCTTAGTCAAACTTTTATAGTTTGACTTGATTTTAAATTTGAATTTGAACGGGGTTTGAATCAACGCGAGTTTAACAACAGTAATCATAGTGACGTGGCATCATTAGCATGGGATTACTGTAGCTTAATTACAGAGATTACTGTGGCACCAAATCCAGGGCGTCACACTATTATGCAGAATGAAGATTCTCGAATGCAAAAAACAAGGAATCTATGACATTGGTTTCATTGACCCATATATCATTAACGAAAAACTGATACAAGACCACCCCAAAGACTGTGAGGATAACTTGCTAATGTTTTTAAAGGCACAAAATACCAAAACAGAAATACTATTTCCTTACAACTTCAAATGAGTGTTACTGTCTTGTACTACAAATTCTATTTTGCTTACTCGATGTTAAGTGTAGTTGATGAGTTATGCATGCCTGCTTATATAAACGTGTGTAGGTACCACTGGATCCTGCTAAACATTAAAGTTGACGCTGGAACTGTTGAAACCCTGGAATCACTAGGTAAAGACCCTCGAGAATACAACAGCGTGATTTTGATGCTCGACAGATATTTTCAATCATTATCGCACTATATTAGCCTCTTTCGTTCATTTCCTGATATCAAGTAATTAATAACTCCTTTATTCATTTTCTTTGCCGGGAAGGGTTTGGAATCAGTTCATCAAGGATGTCGTCGGTGAATAGAAATCAGAGCTGCATTGGCGACGGACCAAGGTAATTAAGTAGTACTAGCTAGGTCCGCGCATCTCTTTAATTCTAGTTTCAATACCATTATCATGCTTGATTATTATCTGATTGAATTCTAGTCTCGCAAAGTGCATGAGGCAGAAATAGGGGACTAATATATATGCATACTACGTTTGCGAGAACATTCGCATGACGACCGAATGACGCAGAGATGAAAAACAACGACACGTACGTAAACACTATTCACAATTTTTTTATGATGATGTAATATATATACACACAACTAATATATTCATATTGATCTCCTTCTTTAAAGATGGAAGAAATGCGGGAGAAGCTCCTACCAGAGAACCGCCTATGAGAAATTCAAGAGGAAATTACGGGATTTTAGCTTACGAAGGTCATATCAGAAAGCGGAGAATACCATTGCATGTAATGATCTCCAAATTATAGGAGAAATTGTATATATATATGTATGGTCATACGAGAAATTATATTATATATGCATCAACGTGTGTAGTAGCGTAAAAATTGTTTGAAATGAAAAAGAATTGAATGGAAAACACAAAATGAAAAGGAAAAATAAACCATAAACCCTAAAACCCTAAACCCCAACAAAAAAAAATTCCTTAGTTCCGGTTGGTGTCAACTACCGGGACTAAAGGTCCTCCAGCCCCAGCGCACGCTCGCGGCCACGTGGAGGGACTTTAGTCCCGGGTTGTGGCTAACTGGGGCTAAAGGGTGGGGGCCTTTAGTCCCCACCTTTTAATCCCGGTTGGTGACCCGGGACTAAAGGCTGTTGCCAATCGGGACTAAAGACCCGTTTTCCGCTAGTGTGTTATGATATCTATTAGCTTACTATGAATTATTCACGAAATTAGCATGTTGCTTTCCTTCTCCATAGTTATGATTAGCGGCAAACATGAGTAATATCTATTAGCTTTCTATTATCTTACCATTTTAAAGCAGATGAAAGTTGTTAATTTCATTTGATTTCAGATTGATCTGATAAAGAACTTTAATTTTGATCTTCCTTTTACAAGGTCATATATTTACTATTTTGTAATGCATATATAAATTATTTTTAAATACGAGTTTTCTAGATTTGGACTCGCTCCATAGAGTAGTACGTGACCGTATACTATGACTTATTCTCGAAATTAGCGTGATGCTTTCCTTTTTCCCACGTATGACAAACGTCAAAATTGAGAAAATAATAGATAAATACTCCAAATCCATCTTACTATTTTAAAACTGATGAAAGTTCCGAATTTAATTTAATTTTAAAGATCATACAAAGGACATGAATTTTTATTTTATATGGTCACAAGTTTATTATTTTGGAATACATATATTTGAAATTATTTTTAATTGGGAATTGATTTTTGTGTCTAGATTTGGATTCAAATTATAGAGTAGCACATATATCTATCTGTCATAGCATTGAGGCTAGACAATAAACTTGTAGCACCCCCTGTCAATGTATCAAATTCACAGACTGCATATACGGGGTATACGTGTTCCAAAACATGGACGTGGGGCTATACAAGGGCCCCGCCGGCGATACTCGAGCGATGATGAAAATGATGGAGACACGATTTACCCAGGTTCAGGACCACGAGGTGGGTAAAAACCATTCTTTCTGGCTTCCGTCGATCTTACTATCTCGAAAAGATTACAAGAATATTTGTGGCTAAATAAGTTAACACTAGTAGAAAACATACCGTTCTTCCGGAGCTCTAGTCCCGGACGGGTTTGGGCCCGGGACTAATGCGAGCATTAGTTCCGGTTCCAACGGCTAGGATCGGACGGGGGCACAACCAGGATTAGTCCCGGTTCAAATGGGACCTATAGTCCCTATTGGTGAGACCAACCGGGACTAAAGGGGTTACGGCAGGCTGGGGCTCCTGCCAGCCCCATTAGTCCCGGTTGGTATCACCCACCGGGACTAAAGATTGACCTTTAGTGCCGGTTGGTATATCCAACCGGGACTAAAGTCTTCCCTATATAAAGCTGCTTCGTCCAGCCCGAGTCCAACCTTTCTCTCCTCTTTGTTTCCTTCCTCAACCTCTAGTTCATCCTCCATTTTTGTTAAGATTTGTCAAGATTGGTGGCACCCCATCTATCCAAGGGTTCTAAAAGGTTAGCATCTTCATCCTTTCATCTCTCATTGCTAGTTTAGCTCGTTTCATGCTCTATAAGTATAGTGATTTGTGGGTTTTAGTTTGGGAGTAATTATGTGGGAGTTTATTTGATTTATATGCAATTTGAGCTCAAATTAACTTCTTAGTTTGCATATGTGTAGGTGTGGTTTACTTGGTGCCTTCCCGTCCCCGTCCTCACCGCCGTCGATCGCCCGCGCCGTCCCGTCGCCGGCACCACCTTGGTGAGCCTCTTGTTCTTATCCTTTTTGTAAAAAAAATATCTTATTTTTATGATTTAGATAGTTACCTGTATGATTGTTTGTTATATATAGTGCCATGGTTTTGATATCCATCCCCGTCGTCCCTCGTCCGGTTTATGATTCGGATGCGGTTTATTATCTTTTATAACTATTTGTTTCATTTCGTGTTTATGAGAATTATGCCCATCAAGTTGACATAGATATTTTTATCTAGGAGGTACGTGAACCGGAAATTGCAACCGACCCTCTTGTCGAGAAGTTAAATTTAGTTGAAAAATAAAACGATAATTAGAAAGAAAAATTGAAAACAATTGAAGAAGAGAAGCTGAAATTGGAGTTGTATGTTGCCGATGTCGTCGATGATCACAAGATCAAGATGGATGCAATGCACTTGAAGATTAGAAAGATTAGAAAATATGCCATTAATAAAGAGGCTTGGTATCATTATGCTTTTGGATCAATTATTTCCTTAGTTGCAATTTTGATCGCATTTGTTGTTGCATTTAAATGCTTTAGATAGTTGTATGTTGTTTTATGAGAAGTATGTATGAACTTTATTATGTATATATTTTTCCAGTAATAACATTTGGTCACTACTCTACTTTGGTTTTAATGTGATGAACTTGTATTAATTTGGTCACTTCGATGTTGTGTAATGAAGATGAGCTGGCAATGGATGTACGATGACCGTTGCTCTCCCGAGTTCATTAATGGCCTGCAGAATTTTATGCGTGTGGTTGAGGCAAACAAGCGGAATGGTTTTATGTGTTGTCCATGTGGTGTCTGTAAGAATGATAAGGATTACTCTACCTCAAAAATCCTTCACAGCCACCTACTTCAGTCCGGTTTCATGTCTGGCTATAACTGTTGGACCAAGCACGAAGAAAGAGGGGTTATGATGGAAGACAATGAAGAAGAGGAGGACGATGACAACTATCCTAGGTTCCCTAAATACGATGGTACTACAATGGGGGAAGCTGAAAAAGAGGCATCAGATGAGCCCACTGATGATCTTGGTCGGTTCATTGTTGATGCAAAGAGAAACTGCGAAAGTGAAAAGGAGAGGTTGAAGTTGGAGCGTATGTTAGAGGATCACAAAAAATTGTTGTACCCAAATTACGAAGATGACAAGAAAAAGCTGGATACCACACTGGAATTGCTGCAATGGAAGGCAGAGAATGGTGTATCTGATAAGGGATTTGAAAAGTTGCTGACAAAGATAAACAAGATGGTTCCAAAGGATAACGAATTGCCCACCAGTACGTAAGAAGCAAAGAAGGTTGTATGCCCTCTGGGATTAGAGGTGCAGAATATACATGCATGCCCGAATGACTGCATCCTCTACCGCGGTGAGGAGTACGAGAATTTGAATGCATGCCTGGTAATCGGTGCATTGCGCTATAAGATCAGCCGCGGTGACCCTGGTGATGTTGAGGGCGAGCGCCCCAGGAAGAGGGTTCCTGCCAAGGTGATGTGCTATGCTCCTATAATACCACGGTTGAAACATTTGTTCCAAAACAAAGAGCATGCCAAGTCACTACAGGAATCACGAAATTTGTCGGCTGTGAAGATCTTTGCTGTTAGCTTTTCATCGGGCTTGACGGCAAAGACCAATTTTGCCGTCACCTACTGACGACAAAGATTACCAGACGGATAAGAAAATATTTGCCGTCTGCGAAAAAATAGTTGATGGCAAAGACATACTTTGTCGTCTGTAAATAAAATAACAGACGGCAAACACGCACTTGTCCGTCTGCGAAAAAATAACAGACGACAGTCTTTGTCGTCTGTTATTTTTTCGTAGACGGCAAAGTGCGTGTTTGCCGTCTGTTATTTTATTTGCAGACGGCAAAGAAGAAGCACACCACACGGATACATCACACGGATCGATGACATGGCAGGATTTCGTCCGCACATCCAGATCCAACGCGACTCACTCCACCACGCCGTCTGACCCGACCCACGCGCCGTCTGACCCGTTCCAGCGCCACCACACGCTCTCCTTATCCTCCCCCAAGCTGCACAGACCCACCTACCCCACGTTCTCCCCCTTATCCTCTCTCCCACCTCACTCTCCTCCCGATCCAGATACCCGGCCGAGCCGCCTCACCACCAACTCGGCTGCCGGCCGGTGCCTCTCCCGCCGGCCCCGCCTCACCCCCACCACCTCTCCCGCCGGCCGCCGCCTCGCCCCCCCAGCTCTTCCACCGGCACCTGCCTCGCCCCCACCACCTTGCCCGTCGGCTGAGCCGCCTCCCCTGCCGGCCGGCACCTCTCCCGCCTGCCCCCACCTCGCCTACCGCCCGGGCCTCGTCTCCTGTTGCCCCCGCCGGCAGAGGCCCCGGCCTCGTCTCCCCACACCCCCGCCGGCCGCCGGCCCCGGCCTTATCCGCCGCCGCCGCCGCTCTTGCCACTGGCAGCCGCCTCGCTCGCCCTACAGGCCATCGTCGGGAGCAGGGCCAGATGCGGACGGCCGCTGCCACTCGCACCCATTGGGTGCCGCACGTCGAGCGGCTCCATGGTCCACGAGGTTGCTGACGGCCGCTGCTCCGCGGCAGGAAGACCGCGCCCGGTGCGGTCTCTTACCAAGGCGGCCTAATTCCTCTTCGACACCCACGGCCACGAGCCAACCCCCTAAGCCCTTTTCTCTGTGTAAAATTTTTGTAGCAGAAGTTTGTAAATCGATGTTCAGATCTGATTTGTTCTGTAAATCGATCTATAAAGATCATATATGATTTGTTGTGTATGAGCCCTTTTCTCCCTGTAAATTTTTTGTAGCAAAAGTTTGTAAATCGTTGTTCACATCTGATTTGTTCTATAAATCGATCTATAAAGATCAGACATAATTTGTTGTGGACGCGGGCTAGCACAGCTAAAAAACGCCCAATACACGCTGGTGGCTGGACTTGTCTGCTGCACCACATACGCGTCAACCGTCTCGCCGTACGGTTGTCAAACGTCTCAGTTTCTTTTTTTAATATAAAATATCTTTGCTGTCTGTTCTTATCATCATGATGGCAAAGCGGAGACGTTTTGCCGTCTTGATTTTCTACGAGCTGACGACAAACCATTGACGCCGTCCGTCAAACATGGCGTTCTGTTAGTTAGATTTTTTTGCCGTCTGGCTGTTCCGGCTAACGGCAAATACTCTTGACTGACGGCAAAATCTTTGCCGTCTGCCTGACCAAATGCTGACGGCAAATTAACCATTTCCCGACTTAGTGTATGCCGACATGCTTTGCCGTCAGGGGCTGATGGCAAAATCTTTGCCGTCTGTAATCCTACCTTTGCGTCTGTAGCAACCTGACGGCAAAATACATGATTCCTGTAGTGAGTATGCCAGGTTGTTGCGATGGCACAAAGAAGACCATAAGAAAGACACGATGTTGAGAGTACCCGCTAATGGATCGCAGTGGCGAAAAATCGAGAGAGAGTTCCCAGACTTTGCAGATCACTGGAAGAAGCCTGGGCACCGTACTGGTGATGATATATTTCATATGGTCAAGGATTTAAAAATAATCTTTGGAAAGGGTCCTGGCGGACAATCTGTTCCGAATGACGCTAACGGACACGCACCCATGTGGAAGAAGAATTCTATATTTTGGGAGCTACCCTATTGGGAAATCCTAGAGGTCCGCTCTGCAATCGACGTGATGCACGTGACGAAGAATCTTTGCGTGAACCTGCTAGGCTTCTTGGGCGTGTATGGGAAGACAAAAGATACACCGGAGGCACGGTAGGACCAGCAACGTATGAATGAAAAAGACGGCGTGCATCCAAAGCAGTATCAAGGTCCCGCCAGCTACGCTCTTACCAAAGAAGAGAAGGAAATATTTTTTGAATGCCGGAGTAGTATGAATGTCCCGTCTGGCTTCTCGTCGAATATAAAGGGAATAATAAATATGGCAGAGAAAAAATTCCAAAACCTAAAGTCTCATGACTGCCACGTGATTATGACACAATTACTTCCGGTTGCATTGAGGGGGATTCTACCAAAATTTTTTCGAGCGCCCATTGTGAAACTATGTGCATTCCTCAATGCAATTTCTCAGAAGGTAATCGATCCAGAAATCCTACCAAGGTTACAGAATGATTTGGTCCAATGTCTTCTCAGTTTCGAGTTGGTGTTCCAACCATACTTCTTCAATATTATGACGCACGTCCTAGTTCGCCTAGTCGAAGAGATTACCATTGTGGGTCCTATATTTCTACACAATATGTTCCCCTTTGAGAGGTTCATGGGAGTCTTAAAGAAATATGTTCATAACCGTGCTAGGCCAGAAGGAAGCATCTCCAAGGGCTATGGAACAAAGGAGGTTATTGAGTTTTGTGTTGACTTTATTCCTGACCTTAAGCTGATTGGTGTTCCTCAATCGTGGCATGAGGGGAGACTAAGTGGAAAAGGCACGCTAGGAAAGAAAGCAGTAATAAGTATGGACGGGCATTCTTTCACTCAAGCACACTACACAGTTCTACAAAATTCCACCTTGGTGGCTCCGTATATCGAGGAACACATGGATATTGTATGCTCCAAGAACCCGAAGCAGTCTGACTCCTGGATTAAACGTACACCCATGGCCACTTTCGGCGGTTGGTTGCAAACACATCTCATGAATAACACCACTGTTGGAGATGAGCTGTACTTGTTGGCCAAGTCACCATCTTCGACTATATTGACTTTCAAAGGGTATGAGATAAATGGGAATACATTTTACATGATCGCCCAAGATGAAAAGGGCACCAACCAAAACAATGGTGTCTACTTTGATGCAACATACAACAATGGGAAAAATGACATATATTATGGTTACATAGAGGAGATATGGGAACTTGATTATGGACCTTCTTTTAAGGTCCCTTTGTTTCGGTGCAAATGGGTCAATCTGACAGGAGGCGGGGTAAAGGTAGACCCGCAGTACGGAATGACAACAGTGGATCTCAACAATCTTGGGTACACAGATGAACCATTCATCCTAGCCAATGATGTGGCTCCGGTTTTCTATGTGAAGGACATGTCTACCAAACTGAGAAAAAGAAAAGATAACGAAGCGAATACATCATACGATGAGCCAAAGCGCCACACAGTTCTTTCAGGGAAAAGAAACATCGTGGGAGTGGAGGACAAGACAGACATGTCAGAAGATTATAATAAGTTTGATGAAATTCCTCCCTTCAAAGTGAACACTGACCCAAGCATCCTGTTAAATGATGAAGATTATCCATGGTTACGGCGCAATCATAAGCAAGGGACAAACACGAAGAAAAAGTTTTATACTCCAAGATCCCACTCTGGGATGTGACCGGCTTCACCGTCATCACTTTCTCTCTAGTGGGTTTCTGTACTTATAGCTGGAAAGTCCCACTTCGGACAAACCGGAGGGAATCTTTGTAAGAGTTAGGGTATACATGTGTTTTGGGTGTTCCTAGGGGTTATCCTAACACAAGCAAGCAAAAAGTTTCACACAAATTTCAAAGAATAGAATTTTAAACTATTCAAATTTGAAAACTACTGGCACTAACAGAAAGTTTATAATTTTTGTGACCTAAATCAAAAAGATTCACTTAAAAACTCTAAATATTCTAAGAGTTTTACCTAAAGTTTTCTACACAAAAAGAATTACTTTAACGACACCTTTAGTCCCGGTTGCAACCACCAGCCTTGACTAAAGGTTGATCTTTAGTCCCGGTTCGTGGCTAGAGCCGGGACTAAAGGTCAGCTCCCGCGCGGAATTTTGGCCACTGAAAATTCCGCCTTTAGTCCCGGCTCCCGCCACGAACCGGGACTAAAGGTCTTTTAGTCCCGGTTCGTGGCTGGAATCGGGACTAAAGGTCTTGTGTATATATGTCCGCCCGATGTCCCGGTGCCAGCCACCGCCCGGTAGAAGGACAGAACCACGCCGCCAGGCTGCCCATCTCCGCCGCTACGATCCGTCGTCGTTCTCCGGCGATCCATCTCTGCCGCTCGGTGCCCCGTCTACGATCGGCACCGCGCCGCCCCGACCCCATGCCGCCCCGGACCCGTGCCCTCCCCGCGCCGTCCTTCCTCCCCGGGGCCCTCCTCTCCCTGCGCCGGCCCTTCTCCCCGCGGCACCTCATCCCACCACCGCTGGCCAATGCAGGAGTAGCAGGAGCTCCACCTCCGCCCCGCCCGCATCCGGCATCCCCATCCACCTCGAGCAGCAGCCCTTCACCGAGGCAAGATTTGCATTTGTATTTCCTATGAAAAAATCCACCATGAAAAACCTATGTGCAGATTCATATGATGGATAACTTGTGTGTGTGTGGATGGATGCATAGATGGATGTATGGATGATTTGCTGATGGATGATGTATGTGTGAAAAAATCTAACATGAAAAATCTAACATTGATTGATGAATGCTATATAGATGAATGGGTGGATGTATGTATGGACTTTCATTAAAATAGATAAGTTTCTTTCTTTCTTAGTTTCTTTAGGTTAGATGTTGTTGAAGTGCGAGATGATGTTGATGTTGTTGTTTATTAAATTGTTGTGCGAGTGATTATGTTGGTTGGATGGATGATGGATGGATGGATGATGAATGGATGTTGATCAAGATGTTTTTTGCAATGTTTTTTATCTAATTTAAAATAGATATGATACATTGTCTATGATTATTCTATAGTTATGAATATATAAATATAAGTAATGTTTTCCATGTATGTTGAGAGAAATATAATTGGTGTGATTGATGAGGTGGCATGTGTAGAGAAATATAATTTGCCTGGTGAGGAGTCCCCGAGGATCGCCGGTGAGGAGGCCCCGACGATCGCCGGTGAGGAGTCCTGCCTTGGTCGCAGTTGGTTGGTAGACCTTGGTAGAGAGGAGGTGATGCAACAACACATCGGCGGTTATGAGGGCGATGGGGTTAGAGACCTCGCCGGCGGCTGACTGCAGCTCCCCCCTCCCTCTAACCCTCCTCGCCATCCATCCCCTACACCCCTCCGCCGCCCGAGCCTCTCCTGCCTGGCGCGTGGCTGGGCAGTGTGTGATTGATGAGGTGTGATTGAATGCATTCTAATTTAAATACTAAATTGTTTTATCTTTCTTATGGATTAGTTAAGCTATGGACGATAGCGGCAGATACCATGAAGATGACATCTTCGACATCATACGCTCCTCCCAACACCAATAGAATGAAGACGGCTCACAATTTCTAAATGAATCCGGTGAGGGACTTGAGCAAGAACCAAGAGATGAAGGGGAAACAAACAATGATGGCGAAGAAAATGTTAGACAATTAACAAAGTCCGGCGAGGTATATATATATTAAGCCTCTAGTGATCATTAGATGTATTAATTGATTTGTATATATATATATTAACGAATCTTTCTTCTTTTAGCCCTCCGGATCGAGCCAATCTTCTAGAACGGTACGAGGCCGGGCCAAAAAGTTGGGCGATGACATAAAGTTCAACATCGATGAAGTCGCAGACGATGGCGAACCGATTGCTCCTGAAAAGAATGCCCGTAAATTTATAAATCAATGCGGAGTTAATGTTAGGGACCAAATCCCGATCACCATTCAAGAATGGAATAAGCCAAAGGTAGATCGAGGAGTTAGTTATGTCGACGAAAGAGTGAAAAAATTGCTTTGGGATACGCTCATGTCACATTTCAACCTACCAAAGGGTCTCACAGATAGCAAACGGTTGAAAGTTAGGCAATTTGCTCTTAAGAAGATGGCCACACAATTCTAGACCTGGAAGAAAAGATTATACAGCGACTACATCAAGGGAAAAATGAAGACTCCAGAATTCACTTGAGCACTAGAGAAGATAAAAGATCACTGGGATGAATTTGTGGAGTACAAGGAGTCGGATGAAGCTCTGGAAAGGTCGAGAAAAAATAAGATAAATGCTGAGAAAAAGAAGTATCAACATGTTCTGGGGACAGGTGGCTACAAGAGAGCCGTGCCTGAGTGGGAAGCAGCTGAGGCCAAGATGGTTGCAGAAGGGGTCATTCCAGCTACAGCGGATTGGCCCAAGAGGTCCAAGACATGGTTTTATGCGCATGGGGGAAAGTTGGACGCATCTACAGGGCAGATTATTGCAAAGGCCGATCTTAAAACTGCCTCGGATGCTTTACTTCAAGCAATAGAAGATGCTCAAAAGGGGTTGTTCCAGCCCGAGAGAGAGAACGACGAGCTTACACGCTCCCTCGGCAATCCTGAACATGGAGGATGAACACGAGGCAAAGGCGTTGTTTCGTGGTTTGAGGGGTTTTTGGAGTGGAACGGCATTTATAGAAGCCGTCAGAGAAAAAAGAAGCAGGATCCAGACCGGCTTCAGAAGATAGAAACATTGTTAAAGCCGCAGCAGGAGCAACTGGACACAATTAGCCAGCTAAGGGCATCTCCACGGCAGGAGCAAGGAGATCCAGCATTGGATAGTACCGTCCCATCTATGCAGAAAAGCAGCGTGGGTTCCACGGGGGTCCGGGCCGATGATGCCCTCCTGGCTAGCTGCCCCGTGGATGATATCAAAGAGAGGACAGATTGTGACCTACACCAGAAAATGAAGAACATATCCATGAAGGTGGTGGTCGGCGTTGCTTTACCGAATGGACCTGAAGCAACCATCCATGGCAATCCGATTCCAGTTGGCTATGCTAAAGTCGGGGTGGATGAAGTTCTGCCGGGATATGAGTCACTAGAGCTTGACATTCCTGGAGGTGAAGGGGAGCAGACACTGGGAGAAGTCATACATGGTGTCATTGTATGCAGAAAGGAATGCATCGTGTTTCCAAACTCGGCGCCAAGGCCACCGACTCCTCCGAGTAGCAATACACCTCTAAGTCCACCCCAACAAGAGAGGGATCCCAACGCGAGTCCATATGGATCTCCGCCACATCAGCCGACTCCACCCCCACTTCGAGATGGAGCCCAGCGCGAGTACATATCGATCTCCCTCGCATCAGCCGACTCCACCCCCTATGTCCCAGCAGGGAAAAAAGCGGAAGAAAGCTAACCACGAGCCTCCTGCCAAAAATAAGTTAGCTTACGATATGACTGATGAGGAAACCAAAACGGTCGTGGTTTCCGAAGTGAAGTCCCATTTTGCACCGAAACCGCCCCCGCCGCCAAAGGCGAAAATACCTATGAAAACCGTAGAGCACTTTATGGAGTTTCTTGAGCGACCCCCGGCACATGTGGCGAATAGGCCATCAGACTATGACCGCTCTATTAGGAAGTCATATCAGGAACAAATGCAGCAGTCGAGACGTAGAAGTCGTAATAAAAGCGGGAAAACAGTTCCCCAACTCAGAGAATAGGCAATGCAATCGATCCCCCCGCTCAAGGTAACCGACGCTGCTAGAGACAATGGTATCAGTGTTGATCAACTCCTAGGCAACGAGGAAGTCCCCATGGATGAAGTAGCATGGCAATATGCCCCCGGGAAAACTCTGGTCAGACCTGAGCAGGTCCCGAATCTATCAACGGGCAAGTGATGCTCATGGTGAAAGTCCAGAAAGAGCATTACTTCTATGAAAACGAGATATGCATTGAGTTTCCAGAAATTTTCCAGTTATACAATCAAGACTAACTCGACAAATCTATCGTCAGTTGCTATTGTCTGTAAGTGATTTCTTTCTGTAATTTAATTCTCTTGCTCAGCTCGTTCATTGTGTGTAATTATCCTCACTATATTCTTTTGTATGCTATTATGCAGAATGAAGATTCTCCAATGCAAATGTAACAGCCCGAGACCGACGCTCTAGAAGATTCCCCTTTTATTCCATTGTTGTCGTGCGATTCGTCTGGTTGTCGCATTCATCATCGCATCATTCGCATCATCTGCATAGCATCGTCACTCGTTTTTGAAAACTCGCGTCCGTTCATAGTTGCCGGTTCTCTCCGTTCGTGTCGTCGACCGTTTCGAGACCAACCACACACGCACGCGCCCGCGGCATCGATAAAATATTGTTTTTAAAAGCGCGCATAAAACTTTCTCGGATTGTGTCGGAAGTTGGCATGCGGTCTTGTTTTATTGTAGGTAGGCCGCCTGCCAAATTTCGTCGCAATCAGAGGTCGTTTGATACCCCAACGGTCAACCGTAGCGGCACCGTCATCGGTTACTTGTCGGACGTTTCGGTGTTTTAAAAAAATCGGTTCCGGGCCACATCTCCCTCTCTCCTCAGCCCACAACCCCTCTCCACAGCCCACCATAGCCCCTCCGCTTCCGGACCGTTGGATCGAGGTCCGAAGGTCAGAAAACGGAGCAAAACTCCCTAACCCTAGACCACCTTTCCTATTTAAGCAGCCTACCCTGTCCATTTTTTACCTAAACCCTAGCCTCCCTCGTTTTCCGTGCGTCCCCAACCCCCAGCCGCCACCTAGCCTCCTCCCACCTCCCAGCGCCGCCGGCCCGCCCAGGCCAGCGCGGGGCCCGCGATGCCTGGAGCAACCGCTGCCGCAGCCCGCTCCTCGCCCGCGGGAGCCCCGCGCCCGAGCCGCCTCTCCTCCGCGCCGGAGCGCCACGCCGGAGCACCGGGTCGCCGGAGCATCGGTGCCTCGCCGCCCTGCCGACCCTCGCCGGAGCTCCGCCAACCGCGTCGCCGCCCCGCAGCAGCGCTGCGCGCCGTCGCAAGCCGCCCTGCCTCCCCGAGCTCCCTGGCCGCCTGCTAGCTTCCTCGCCGCCCGTCGCCACTGCCGGCCGGATCCGGCCAGATACGGTCCGGGTGGCCCCATCCCCATCGTCGCCGGCCTCCTTCTCCGCTCCCTCCCCGCCATGGATGCCGCCACCGCCTCCCTGCCGAGCGTCGTCGCCCCTGCCGCGCTCGCTCGAGCGAGGAGGACGACGCGCTCGTGCGCGTTGACCGTGCCCGCGTGGGCCGCTGGTCCAACGCCCCGGCCCAGCCTCCTCAACCGGCCCAGTGGCCCTATGTGAGCGCCCCCCCCCCCTTGTCTCGCCTTGTGCGGCACATAATATGTTGTGCCCATGTTCCTGTTTAGGCCGTCCTCAAATTCAGCCCATGTATTTTTTTTTCGCGCTGTGAATTTTGCTATTATTCCATGATTTACAGAATTGCAGAAAACCCTCGATGTTCATGCATTTAATAACTTGATAACCGTGCATCGTATGAAAATACTTTGTATATGAATATGTCCAGAATTTTGTGTAGATTCATAATATGCCACTTTCATCCATGTTTTAAAATGTTTAACATGATGTTTTTGCATAAATGTCATGTTTGTCGCATTGCACATAATTATTGAATCGTGCATCCGAATTAATCAAACCATGCATGTAAAATGTGTACATTATTTAAATCGCATTTTCATGCTTGCTAAAAATATTTCGTGTGTTGGTTGCATTAATTTTGCATACATAACTGCGCTAATAGGTTTATGCCATAAACTTGCCTAATTAATTGTGACATATTTTCCTACATGAACCCATGCATATTATATATGAATTTGGGGTAGATAAATACATAGAATTTATATGTGCAATTAGTTTTGTCATTTGAGCAATTTGTGTGCATGTCATTTTTGCTATGATGCCCTTTTGTTTATTTCGTGTGAATTAATCCATGCATATTTTGGAATAGTTGCTAACATGAGATATGCCCTTGGACATGTGTGCTAGGCCCTGGTCTTTTTGGTTGTTATAGAAATGCATGTTTAGGTGTTATTTTCTTGTTGCCAACATGCTATAAAATACTGCTGTTTTGAGGGTCCAAAATATTTATAAGTCTGGAAACAGAGTTATTATGTTGCTGTCTTGCCATGCGGTTTGCTATTGATCTAGGGGTCTTTTGTGGTTGCTCCCAAGGAGTCTTTTGTGAAGCATGTTGTTGTCTACCAGGTAGTGCCATTTGATGCCATGTATAAGATTTGCATCATAGTTATATTCATTGCCCAATATGTCAATCTGTTAAAAACTGCTGCACATGTCTACTCTTATTTTCACTAAGTCTGAGAATCTGTTTTCTTCATAATACCATGTTGTGATGATGCTAGCCATGATTCTATGCATAATTAGACCTTGCCACCATGGAATGATTTGTAGTGCATCATGTCTACTGCCATGCTGTTAATTTTCATGCCATAACATGCCCTGTAGCATATAGTTTTGCTGCATACAATATGCCTTCGTGAAAAACTGCTATGCAAAAACCTGTTATTTTCACCAAGTCCTAATCTACTATATTTTGTTGGCATGTTGTGAGCTTCCTACCATGTGATCCATGATTCTTTTGACTATGAAATGTGAAGATGAAATGAAGTGTGCGTTATATGCTACTGCCCCATGCTTAGTTTGTGCATTTTAGAATCTTTTAGCTTGTTGTTTTCATGCGTGCAATATGCCATGTTGCTGTTTTTGGATAGATTTGAACTAAAACTTGTGTTGGTTGTTGTGGTTGAACCGTAGTTCCGTTTTGAGCATGTCCTATATGAAACTTTCTTAGAATCTCATGTAGTTTCATAATATCTTGCTGCATCCATGATTTGGTATGTTTGTGGTTGTCATTTTCATGCATTTTGCATTCATGGCATATAACCTTGTGAAGGTCATATCTTTTAGACCGTAGCTCCGTTTCAAACGTTCTATATATGTAAATCAACTAGAATGACGTGTAGAATTGCATGGTATGCTTTATTTTCATGTTTAATAAATATAAAACATGATTAGTTCAGATCTGGACCAATTTCGAAATTAACATATGGGGTCGTTTCGGAAATACTATATGTTGTTTCCGGCCTGATTTAAACTTGCCTAGATGTGTAGTTTACTTATGCTTCACCTCTTGCCATGTTTAACAACATTTAATATTGTCGTGTACCTAAACGAGAGTGAACTAAATAATTCGAATGTGGAGTTTCGTCAATATGCAACACGTTGCATATTGAGCTTCACTTAATGTGTAGTATTGTTTGTTGTGATTGCCATTCCTTGCATAATTAAACCGGACATGCATCATGTTTGTTTGCGCATCATGTCATGCATATGATGTGGTGTTGTTCATGTGTTGATTGTTGTTTCTGGATTGCTTCTTCTCGATAGAGTTCCGAAACCACTTCGGAGTGTGAGGATTAGTTCAACTACGTTGGCTCGTCTTCTTCATGGATTCGTTCTTCTTCCAAGCGGGATCTCAGGCAAGATGATCATTTCCCTGGATACCATTACTATCATTGCCATGCTAGATGTCTCGCTTCTATCGCTGCCTCGCTACCTACCACTTGTTTGACAAGCCTCCCAAATGCCATGATAAGCCTCTAACCCCTCCACATCCCAGCAAACATTGTTTGGCTATGTTCCCGCTTGCTCAGCCTTTCTTATAGCATTGCTAGTTGCAGGTGCAATTGTTTCCAGCTATCACAATATTATTGCTATTTAATTTAATGCACATATATATTTGGTAAAGGGTGGAAGGCTTGGCATTTTGCTCGGTGTTTTGTTCCACTCTTGCCGCCCTAGTTACTTGTGTACCGGTGTTATGTTCCATAACTGAGTGCTCCTAACATGCTCGGGGTTGATATGGGGACCCCCTTGATTTTCATTTTAGGATAAAACTTGTCTGGCAAGACCCAACTTTGGTACTACATTTGCCCAACATAATAATACTGAACACCGTAACTAAAGCATAGGGCGTCATGAACCCGAGGTGTTAATTCAACATAATACAGGGGGGCCAGTGCTGCTCGTGCTGGTACAAAATAGAGCCGTGTGCGGGGCCAACCCGGGGCAACTCGGGAGATGTCTATCAGGCCACTGTACGCTGTGCTTATCCGCCGTGTCCTGAGAACGAGATACGCGGCTCCTATCGGGATCATCGACACGTCGGGAGGTCTTGCTGGACTTGTTTTACCTTTCTCAAACGTCTTGTGCGAGGAATTCCGATAATACTTCGGGCTATCTCGAGGTTGCGGTTTTCCAGTGGAATTGCCTAGGAAGATCACGAGATTCGTGGTCGAGGTCATTCCCGCGGCGTGTGGTTAATTTGTGATGGATGAGTTGGAGCACCCCTGCAGGGTTAAATCTTTCGGAAAGCCGTGCCCGCGGTTACGTGGCAACTTGGAAACTTTGTTTAACACCCGGTCATAGCAAACTTAAAGTAAACTCAAATAAAATACACCAACCATGTGCGTAACCGTGACTGTCTCTTCTCATGAGTCCTTATCCGAGAGAGAACACGGTGGGGTTATGTTTGTTCGTAAGTAGGTGCTCAGGATCTCTTAGAGATCATTATTAGTTCACGCCCGTTTATTCGACGATCATCCCCCTTTATTCTTGTACTCGTAAGTTATCCACTCAAATAAATGCCTAGCGCTTGCTGCAGCCTCACCACTTAACCATACCTCACCCATTAAGCATTAATAGTCTTGATACCCTTGGAAATGAGATTGCTGAGTCCCCGTGGCTCACATATTACTACAACAACAGTTGCATGTATAGGTAATGCGATGCTTTGACGTGAGCGCGATGCTTGTTTTGATTTGGAGTTCTTCTTCATCGATCTAGGATGGGTTCCAGGCGGCAGCCTGGGATAGCAAGGATGGATGTCATTTTATCGTTTGTTTTCGTCCGTAGTCGGACCCTGCTCTTCTGCATGATGTTTGGATATGTTGTTGTATTGATGTGATATTGATGTAGCTTGTGGCGAGTGTATGCCAATTCCATATACTCATCTCTTCTTTACATGTACTTGTAATGATATCCATTCTTGCGAAACGTCGAGATGCGCTTCTATCCCTGTCGAGGCCCTCGTGCCGAAATAAGGATAGGATCGCATCTTGGGCGTGACAGCAAAAGAGATAGAATCTATGACATTGGTTTCGTTGACCCATATATCGTTATTGAAAATTTGATACAAGACCTCCCCCAAGACTGTGAGGAGAACTTGCTAAGGTTTTTAAAGGCACAAAATACCAAAACAGAAATACTATTTACTTACAACTTCAAGTGAGTGTTACTGTCTTGTACTACAAATTATATTTTGCTTACTCAATGTTAAGTGTATTTGATAAGTTATGCACCTGCTTATATAAACGTGCGCAGGTACCACTGGATCCTGCTAATCATTAAAGTTGACGCTGGAACTGTTATAACCCTGGACTCACTAGGTAAAGACCCTCAAGAATACACCAGCGTGGTTTTGATGCTCGACCGGTAATTTCAATCATTATCGCACTATATCGGCCTCTTTCGTTCATTTCCTGATATCAAGTAATTAATAACTCCTTTATTCATTTTCTTTGCCTGGCAGGGTTTGAAAACGGTTCATCAAGGATGTTGTCGGTCAATGGAAACCGGAGCTGCGTTGGCGACTGGCCAAGGTAATTAAGTAGTACTAGCTAGGTCCGCGCATCTCTTTAATTCTAGTTTCAATACCATTATCATGCTTGATTATTATCTGATTGAATTCTATTCTCGCAAAGTGCATGAGTCAGAAACAGGGGACTAATTTAAGTGCATACTACGTTTGCGAGAACATTCGCATGGTGACCAAATGGCGCAGATATGTAAAACAACTTCAGGTACGTAAACACTATTCATAATATTTTTTATGATGATCTAATATATATACACATAACTAATATATTCATATTGATCTCCTTCTTTAAAGATTGAAGACATGCGGGAGAAGCTCCTACCAGAGAACCGCCTACGAGTAATTCAAGAGGAAATTGCGGGATTTTTGCTTACGGAGGTCATATCTGAAAGCGGAGAATACCATTGCATGTAATGATCTCTAAATTGTAGGAGAAATTGTATATACCAAATTGTATATATATATGTATGGTCGTACGAGAAATTATATTATATATGCATCAACGTTTACAGTATGTAGTAGCGTAAAATATGTTTGAAATGAAAAAGAATTGAATGGAAAACACAAAATGAAAAGGAAAAATAAACCATAAACACTAAACCCTAAAACCCTAAACCCAACAAAAAAACACAAAATCCTTAGTCCCGGTTGGTGTCACCAACCGGGACTAAAGATCTCCAGCCCCCACCGCACGCTCGCGGCCACGTGGAGGGACTTTAGTCCCGGGTTGTGGCCAACCGGGACTAAAGGATGGGGGCCTTTAGTCCCAGTTTCGTAGTCCCGGTTGGTGACCCGGAACTAAAGGCCTTTGCCAACCGGCACTAAACCCCCGTTCTCCACTAGTGTAATACCGTACTCGGCTAGAGCTCCTGTGTCGATGCGTCGCTTCTCTTGGGCTTCTTGACATTAAGATGTTTGAGTTTTCACCTAGTCTTCCGGGTCCTTTTATATGCATCCAACCTTGACCTCCGATCCAAACTCCGAGACTCCTACGAATAAGAAAAGAAACTCCCTTAATCGGTTTAACTTTGGATTCATTCGTGTTGTATTCCATATATGTTGCTTATTCCTGATCCTGCACGGCCTGGGATAGAGTGTTCGGGAACATCGTCTTCCTTGTACACAGATACGTCTTCGTATGTCTTCATGTCTCATACAAATATTGTATTCATATATGAATTCTAGTATATTCATCGAGAAGCCCCCCAGCAGTACGTGAAATGGTGATGCAATAGGAGGATTTCAACTAAGTCGAAACTTCTCCTCGGCATAGTTTTACTCAAGATCCCGACCACGTGATGATGACATAGCTCCCAGGTATAGTCAAGGCGGACGACTCGGAGTTTGACTTGTACATCGGGGCGCATCATCAACTTGGAGTACAAGACATAACATGTATTAACCAAGCATACCGGATTCTAGTTATAACCAACTAGGAGATCTACTTGTAAACCGATCTGGGCTCATGAAACCTTACCCCTGCCAACTATATAAGGCAGGGGAGGGACAGTCGGTACGCAACCCAAGACATTCAGATAGACCCACAACAAAGCCTAGCAACCGTGAGAGCTCCTCTCGAGGCCTTGCAGTACCGCATACGGCGCACAAGCAATACAGTCCACCAAACACAAGAAGTAGGGTATTATCTCCTCATAAGGGCCCGAACCTGCATAAACTCTGTGTTTCGTGTGCACCCATCTAGATTTGCTACGCATATGCTGCCCCATATTCATTATTGGTTACCCATGGGACACTACAAGTGGCGGGCTGGACTTTGCACCTGCCACTGGTAATGTGGCCAACTAGCCCCAATAATTGAGCCTGAAGCTCACTATTCATTGAGCTCATTCTTCTTCCTCCTTCACTTCTTCTTACCCCCTCCTACTCCTCCCACATCCCCCGGCCACTTTAGACATCTCCATTTTTTTTATCTAGCTAGCTCTCTCTCCCTCCTATCCACCCCCACACTAGATCTCTCCCCCCTCTCTCTCCTCCACCTCCCCTCCATTAAAGAACACACACTCTCTCTCTTCTCCACCTCCTCTCCATTAAAGACCACTCTCTCTCTCCTCCTTCTCGCCTCCATTAAAGAACACACACTCTCTCTCTCTACTCCCATTAATATAGCTAGCTAACCCCTCCCCCCTCCCCAAACCTCTCTCACCTCCATAAGTGTGCTTTCCTAGTTAATTAATATCTCCTCTCAACCTAAGGCTTCCACCACCACCGGCTACTCTAGGTGAGATTTAATTTTGGGGTTGTCGACATGTACCAATTGTATGAGATGAATATTTGTGCAAGTTTGTGTTCGGTCATTGAGCCATATATCGTTATGTGACGACTTTCTTCATGAGAATATATGTGTGGTACCGGTCATCAAGCAAAGGCAACAACTTCAAGTTGCTTCATGTTTCTTTATTCAGGGAATATATATCAGTTGCCAATGTTTTGACAAAATGTTGATTTGCCAACGTCTTGTCAAATTTCTGGCACACTCAATTTGTGTCATTTTTTGCAAAGGTCATGCCAAAATTATTTACTAATTAATTTCATTATATCTTATAGGTATCGATCGAAAGATGGATCGAAGTTGGATGTATACCTCCAAATGAGCATCACACGATTTCCTGGAAGTAGACGTATCCAATGCTGTGAGTTCTGCTTTCATTGTTAACCTCGAAGTGTGAAAAAAATATCCACTAGTGGCCTTTGTCTCATCAGCATTAGAAATCCAGTTCGAGTCACTATACCCTTCAAATATCCTCGGGTATCCGGTATAGTGAAGTCCATAGCTCAGGGTACCTTTCAGATAGTGCATAACTCTTTCAATAGCATCCCAATGTAAATCTCCTAGATTGGAAACAAATTGGCTCAGTTTGCTCATAGCGAACGTGATGACAGGCCTTTTAGAACAAGCTATGTACATGAGTGCGCCAATAACATGAGAGTATCTCAATTGATCCTTAGCTATCCCTTCATTCTTTCGAATCAACACACTAGGATCGATGGTGTGTTGGAGAACGTTTGCAATCTGAATAACCAAAGCGACTCAGAATCTTCTCAACATTATGGGATTAAAAAGGTGTAATCCCACCATTCTCATCTCTCAACAACTTGATGTTCAAGATAACATCAGCCACACCAAGATGTTTCATCTCAAAGTTATGCGATAGAAAAATCTTAACCTGCTTGATGACTTTGAGGTTGGTCTCAAATATCATTGTGTCATCAACATACAAGCACAGTATAACTCCTTCACCCCCACCATGGTGATAGTATACAAATTTGTCAGCTTCATTAACAACAAAGCCAACAAACATTAAAGTTTTGTCAAACTTCTCACGACATTGCTTATTTGCTTGTTTCATGCCATACAAAGATTTCAATAATTTGCACTCATTTCCTTCCTAACCATCTACCAGAAAGTCATCTGGCTGTTACATGTAGATTTGCTCCTATAACTCTCCTTTTAGGAAAGCCGTCTTAACAACCATCTGATGGATGACAAAAATCATGTGAGGCAGCCAATCAGAGTAGCACTTGAGTGGTGGTTGATACGTCTCAAACGTATCTATATTTTTATTATGTCCATGCTATATTCATATCACTTATAATAGGTTTGGCATAGTTTTTATCATTTTTTGGACTAACATATTAATTCAGTGCCAAGTGGCAGCTGCAGTATTTTTAGTGTTTTTTGATGCAACAGGAATAGGTATTTTTCGAGGACCAAAAAAATCAAATAAAACTATGACAAAACTTTTCAGAACAGAAGGAACCTTAGGCCAAAGATGGACCAGAGGGGTCCAGGTGGGCCCCACATGCCCACCCCACGCGCCCTAGGTTTAGGGCATGCCCGGGGGGGTGGGGGCCCTGTCCACCTCCTCCAGCACACCTTCATTTCGCTTGGTTTATATATCCCCCCCCCTAAAAAAACTTCCTGACGGATTTATTGCATATTTTTCTGCCGCCGCATCGTCGTGAGCCGAGGCGATCCAATCTAGAGTTTTTCCCCGGTACTCCATCGGAGGGTGAACTCATCATTGACACCATGTTCATCACCCTTGCTGCTCCCATGACCATGTGTGTGTAGTCCTCTTTGGACTATGGGTCCATAACAGTAGCGATGTGGCATCTACTCTCTCCCGTTCCTCAAATAACAGATCACATAAGCTGCCTAACATGATTGTAATCAATCAGATGCAATCCTGGTGTGTTTGTTGTGGTGTGATGAATTGTCACTTTATGATCCGATTATATATGGATTTCTATTTAGTTTGCTTTGGTTCTTTGCTGCGTGATTTATAGATGTACATGCTCTCCAATCTATTAGTTTATTCATTGGCCATGTTTAGATGAATGATCTGCAAGAGGGAGTGGTGTGCACTAGTTGGGTTTAACCTTGCAAGTAATCTATCTCGGTCACAGTAAGATAAGAATGTTTGTATTATGTTATTGCCACTAAGGATAAAAAGATAGTTGCCTCCATGATGAGCTGGAGGTAAGGTGAATGTAGTATCAAAATTATGTCAACTTGCTTAATGCAATAATCTATTTTATTACTTAATACCTCGAGATGCATGATGGATTTCAGTCTTTGGGTGGAGTATTAGCTATAGATGCATGCTTTTGAGCGGTCTATGGATATAAGGACGCAATGCCTATATGCAATACTGACATGATTAACCATAAACACTGCAATTTAATATATATGCAACCGTAATTTGTTTTTCCTTTGCAAACAAATTTATTCCCACACACAAGATGCATTAATCCTTGTAACTAGGTAGGCTAGTGAGGTTGACACTCTCACTAGACAAGATGGGGACAAGATACAAAGTTTCTTAGTTGAGTGCAGGGCTGATCATTGGGCTAGTAAAGAACTACATTGATTAATAACCTTGGTTAGGGAGAATCTTCTGCTTGTTACAAACCATTGCTATTCAGGGTCCTACAGATATTTTTTGGCACTATAGCTAGGGAACATCAGTGGTTAGTCTGGCCACATCTGAGTAGGTATCGAAGAAATTTTTGCCTTCCTTTTGGGTATAACCCTAGGGCACAGGCCTAGCCTTGTACTTTTAAATTGTACCATCAGGCCTAAGAATCTTTTTGTACACCCACCTACATCCCACATGTTTGCAACCATAGGGACGTTCAGTGATCTCCCATGTGTCGTTAGCCATGATGGAATACATCTCACTACAGACCGCTTCCTTCCATTAGTCAGCATCTGGAGATGCATAGCTTACGAAATGGAATTGAGAGTGTCATCCATGAGGTACACAATGAAATCATCACCAGAGGACCTTGCGGTCCTCTGTCTCTTGCTCCTAGTAGGAGCTTCATTGTTTTCCATGATAGGATTTTCATCATGTGTTCGTTCATAATATTCCATCAGAATGGCAGGTTCAGGAGTCACATCAGATTCCTATCTAGAAATGCTTTGCATATCTCTCATAGGAAAAACATCCACGAATAATGTAGCATCCTTAGACTCCATTATAGTATCGACCCTCATTTCAGGTACCTCAGATTTCGTTGCTAGAAATCTATAGCCAACGCTATGTTGGGCATAGCCCACAAAAACACAGTCCACGGTCTTTGGTCAAAGCTTATGGTTTTTGGAAATTGGCAGGTTCCCTTCCAACAAACAACCCCAAGTGTGTTAGTAGGAGAGTGTCGTTCTTTTCTTCTCCCATTGCTCATAGGAGGAAATCTCTTCATTCTTAGTGGAAACTTTATTCAGGACATGACATGATGTCATTATAGCCTTCACCCACCATGCATTGAATAAACCAGAAGTATCTAACATGGTGTTAACCAAATCTGTTAGAGTATGCATTTTCTGTTCGGCAACCCCGTTTGACTAGGGTCAATGGGGAGGCGCCCTCTCATGAATAATGCCATGTTCAGCACTGAATAAATGGAACTCATTTGAAAAGTACTCTCCACCACGATCTGATCGGGCCCGTTTGATTTTTTTTTTCAAGTTGATTTTCAAATTCTGCCTTATAGATTTTAAAGTAGTGTAGAACCTGATCTTTAGTTTTTAAAAGATACACATAGCAAAATCCAGTGGAATCATCTATCAATGTCATGAAGTATTTGTTTTCACCTATAGTAAACACACCATTCATCTCACACGGATCAGAATGTATAAGCTCTAATGGTGCCAAGTGTCTTTCCTCCACAGTCTTGTTAGGCATGCGAGGTTGCTTTACTTGAATACAAGTGTGGCACTTTGAGCCTTTGGCTAAGGTGAAACCCGGGATTAAATTCATCTTGGCTAGTCACGTCACACACCCAAAATTAATTTGACAAAGTCATGAACGACAAAAAGTTGAACAGACTTCCGCACTTATAACCTTTACCAACAAAAAGTTCATACTTGGATATGACTACTTTATTGGATTCGAAAACCAACTTAAACCCTTCTTTATAGAGAAGGGAGCCAGTAACGACATCCCTGTTGATTGAGGGGATATGTTGCACATTCTTCAGCTGCATGATCTATCTTGAAGTAAAGTTCAGATCTAGAATGCCAACACCATGAACAGAAGCATGTGCGTCGTTTCCCATCAAGACGGAGCAATCTCTTGTGACCTTGTAAGAACAAAATAAGAAAATATCAGCACACATTAGCACCTGGATCAACCCACCAATCGGTAGACTGACAAACATAAAGTATAGTAAGTAAATTACCACACCCAGATGCTCCACCATCATGGTTGTTGCTCATGGTCATATTGACAGACTCAGAATTTTATCCCGGCTTCCTGCCCTTGTGCTATGGACACCTAGGAATCCAATGGCCAGGCTCGCCAGAGACAAAGAAGCCATCTTTGTCCTTGTCTTGACCCTTATTGTTCTTCCTACCCTTCTTCTTGAAGTTGGTAGTTTGGACCGCATTTTCCCCTTGAACTTGTGGAACTTTTTCTGCACCACATTGGTGCTAAATGTTCCCTCGGCCCCTTTGGCGTGTGAGTTCATTGCTTTTGCATTCTCTTCTACACCCACAGATCCAATGAGATTCTCAATCGAGATCTCCTGTATCTGGTGCTTCGGAGAAGAAGAAAAGTTCCTCCATGAAGGACGGAGCTTAGCAATAATTCATCCTACAACAATTTGTTGTTGTTGAAGCACGGAGGTTAGCAATAATGGAGCCTTTGGCTAGGTGAAACCAGGGATTAAATTCATATTGGCTAGTCATGTCACACAACCGAAATTAAGGTGACAAAGTCATGGATGATAAAATTAGGTTTCATTAACACTAGAATGTATATGGTTCACAACCTTATTACAAAAATATGCTATGGAAAGGCTGAACAGACTTCCGCAATCATAACCTTTACCAACAAAAAGTTCATACTTGTATATGACTACTTTATTGGATTCGAAAACCAACTTAAACCCTTCTTTACAGAGAAGGGTGCCACTAATGACATCCTTGTTGATTGAGGGGACATGTTGCACGTTCTTCAGCTGCACGATTTTTCCTGAAGTAAATTTCCAATCTACAGTGCCAACACCATGAACAAAAGCATGTGCATCGTTCCACATCAAGACGGAGCAATCTCTTGTGACCTTGTAAGATGAAAATAAGGAAATATCAGCACACACATGAATATTAGCACCTGTATCCACCCACCAATCGGTAGAATGACAAACAAAAAGTACGGTAAGTAAATTACCGTACCCAGATCCTCCACCATCTTGGTTGTTGCTCATGGTCATATTGACAGACTTAGAATTATATCCCGGCTTCCTGCCCTTGTCCTATGGACACCTAGGAACCCAATGGCCAGGCTCGCCACAGACAAAGCAGTCAGCCTTGTCCATGTCTTGACCCTTATTGTTCTTCTTACCCTTTTCTTCTTGAAGTTGGTAGTTTGGACCGCATTCTTTCCGTTGAACTTGTGGAAATATTTCTGCACCACATTGGTGCTAGATGTTCCCTCGGCCCCTTAGGCGTGTGAGTCCATTGCTCTCAAATTCTCTTCTACACTAACAGATCCAATGAGATTCTCAACCGAGATCTCCTGTCTCTGGTGGTTCGGAGAAGTAGAAAAGTTCCTCCATGAATGAGGGAGCTTAGCAATAATTCATCCTGCAACAAGTTTTTGTTGCTGAAGGAGGGAGCTTAGCAATAATAGAGCCTTTGACTAAGGTGAAACCCAGGATTAAATTCATCTTGGCTAATCACGTCACACAACCGAAACTGATGTGACAAAGTCGTGAGTGATAAAATTCGGTTTCATTAACACTAGAATGTATATGGTTCACAACCTTATTACCAAAATCTGCTAGGCAAAGGCTGAACAGACTTCCGCACTCATAACGTTTACCAACAAAAAGTTCATACTTGGATATTACTACTTTATTGGATTTGAAAACCAACTTAAACCCTTCTTTACAAAGAAGGGAGCCACTAACGACATTCTTGTTGATTGAGGGGATGTGAAGCACGATCTTTCCTGAAGTAAACTTCAGATCTACTGTGCCAACACCATGAATAGAAGAATGTGCGACGTTCCCCATCAAGAAGGAGCAATCTCTTGCGACCTTGTAAGAATAAAACAAGGAAATATCAGCACAAACATGAATATTAGCACCTGTATCAACCCACCAATCGGTAGACTGA
Source organism: Elymus sibiricus (assembly GCA_039707655.1). NCBI lineage: Eukaryota > Viridiplantae > Streptophyta > Magnoliopsida > Poales > Poaceae > Elymus > Elymus sibiricus. The sequence goes on along the minus strand of CM077663.1, from coordinate 33,588,413 downwards.
CAAACAGAAAGTATAGTATGTAAATTACCGTACCCAGATACTCCACCATCATGGTTGTTGTTCATGGTCATATTGATAGACTTAGAATTCTAGCCCGGCTTAATTCCCTTTTGCTATGGACACCTAGGAGCCCAATGGCCGGCCTCGCCACAGACAAAGCAGCCATCTTTGTCCTTGTCTTGACCCTTATTGTTCTTCTTACCCTTGTTCTTGAGGTTGGTAGTTTTGATTGGATTCTTTCCCTTTAACTTGTGGAAATTTTTCTGCACCACATTGGTGCTAGATGTTCCCTCGGCCCATTTGGCGTATGAGTCCTTTGTTCTCGCATTGTCTTCTACACCCAGAGATCCAATAAGATTCTCAACCGAGATCTCCTATCTCTGATGCAATGGAGAAGTAGAAAAGTTCCTCCATGAATGAGGGAGCTTAGCAATAATTCATCCTTCAACAATTTTTTTTGGTATCTCACACTTAAGGAGTTCGAGCTCCTTACCAATGCATAGTATCTCATGAGTCTGGTCCGCTAGAGTACAGTTATCAACCATCCTGTAGTCATGAGATAGCTCCATGGCATACAATTCATTGCCAGCATCAGTTGCGCCATATTTAGCATCAAGCGCATCCCACAGTTCTTTGGCATTATGCATATGTAAATATGCGTCCACTAGCTTTTCTCTGGTCACGCTTAGAATGGCACCCACAAAGACGGTGGTGGCCTTCTTGAATGCCTTCTCCAGTTCAGGACTAATTGTTCGTTCGGTAGTGCCAGCGGCCACCCAATATACATTCATGGTCGTGAGCCACAAGATGGTTTTGGTCTGCCAACGTTTGAAGTGGACACCCGTAAACGGGTTCGGTTTCAACGCAATGGCAAAGCCATGGATCAAAAAGTGCCTATAAAAATATGGTTTTTGGATATTTAGATATATTAGCAATTTTTAGATTAATTTAATCCATAGGAAAAAGATGACCACATTGCTAGCAAGATTAATGGTATACTATAAAGTATTCATACAACTGCGTACTAGACATAGATCATACGAGATTATGAAACTCATAGGTACTGCACATCCATGAACCAGTAACAAGATGAACAGATCATACCCTCCAGTCAGGAAGGTCATGGCCGTGACATTCTTTGTAGCATTGTCGGAGTTGTCACCCATGGCATGGTTGGGGAAGTCGTGGAAGTAGACGGACGAAAGCAAAGAGTCACTCCCCCGAAGACCGTATCGCCTTCTCCCGATTCAGGATCTCAAAGGATGTGGCATCGGAGGCCTGCTCGCCCGTACGACCGTGCACACAATCGCCGGGATGGAGTTGCCGGAAGGAGCAGAAGTGAGAGGAACGATGGTGATGCGTGCCCGAGGAGGCAGACAGCAGATGCGATCGGATAAGGTGATGGCAAGGGTTGCCGACGTCTCCAATATATAGGTGGTCGGGTAGGGACACGTGGAGGTGAGCCCACAACCGAGACGGTAACAACCCACTATCCGAACAGATCTAATGACTCATAATTAATTAGCAATTAATTATACGTTTCCAACAGGCAAATATAAAGCGCACACATGACATAGGTCCGAGCTTGGCTCGTTCAAGAAACACGACGCGCGGGCGAGGCGGGCGGTGGAGGAGGAGCGCGCATGTACCACTGCTCTTCACATAATCCAATGGGATGTGGAAGAGTGTTTTTTTAGCATCATAAACTTTATTCATCAAATGCTAGCCAAATGATTTACATAATGGTGTAGAATAAAGTCAGGGATGACAGTTTCCCATGCTTCAGACTTGCTAGAACTAATACGATGTTTTGCTAAAGCATCCACCACCGAATTGGCCTCTCTACTATAGTGATCAAAAGTGATACTAGCAAACTCCAGTGCCAGGAGGGAACACTCGGCTATGATTGGCACGCCTGTTCCCATATATGCGTTTGGATCAGAGATGGCCTCAAGTGCATTGAGACAGTCAGAATCGAGTGCCAACTTCGTACACCCCAGATTTGCTCCATGATTTAACCCACATCAAATAGCAAGTAGTTCTGCTACTTCTACACTCGCCACATGCGGTAATAGATGAGTCGCTGCACCTAGGAACTTACCGTGGTCATCGCGGGCAATGACACCACAAGATCCCATGAAACTATCCGCATGAAAGGCAGCATCAACATTTATTTTAACAGCTCCCTCCGCATGCTTCTTCCATATATGATCTCGCTTGCGAGTAGGCTGATTTGGAGTGTTTGCTCGTAAAATTTTTGTTGCTAGCACCCGGATCATCATTGCTGCTTGAGGCATCTGAACTATCTCACCTTTTGTATGGATTCTCCTTTGCCACCAAATAAACCACATTGCTAAAAGGGCGAGCTCAGCTATAGGAATGTTATGTACTGACGACTGCATCTGGATCAGGCTGTCAAGGTTAATAGAGCCCGATCGGTCCTGGCAAACCACCCGTTCAATCTCCTGTGATAGCCCTAGCTCCGTCCAAATTGCGTGCGCCCCGGTATAAGTGAACCAGCAATGTTGTATATCTTCTAATCCGATGGAACAGATCGGACATTACGGGATCATAGGAATATGTCTATTAGCAAGAACACCATAGCATGGTAGAACCCCTTCAACACTTTCCAGCCAAAGTGTTTGATCTTCCCTGGTAGCCGAAGTTTCCAAAGATCTTTCCAAGCTCCAATTTAATGAAGCACTACTTGGGCTAGTCCGATTCAAGTGCTGTCCGAACTGATGCTCAAATTCAACATGGTATGCCGAACGCACGGAAAAAGTCCCAGACCTTGTATGTTGCCAAGCTACAAAATCTTCAACGGCCTCCACATGAAGAGGAATTTGTAGAATTCTATGCACATCGACTCATGAAAAGACGCTACGAATAAGTGCCTCATCGCATTGTCCTGTATGGGGGTCAATTATCTCTTCCACTTTTGTTAGCATAATACCCTCCCTAGGGGTAATAGGCTTCCTGTTCATACTAGTGGGTATCCACGGGTCATCCCAAATGTTGATGTGTGAGCCAGAACCCACACGCCATATGGATCCCCTTCTGAAAGTTTGAATACCAGCTACAATACTCTGCCAAGTGAACGAAAAGCCTTTCTTGGGGCCAGATTTCAGAATATCTCCATTGGGATAATATTTTGTCCTCAAAACTCGTGCACACAAAGAGTCGGGATATTGGAGTAGTTGCCAACACTGCTTTGCTAACATAGCAAGATTAAAGCTGTGAAGGTCTCTAACCCCCATGCCACCTTTTTTCTTCAGTACACACATTTTCCACCAGTCAAACCAATGAATTTTTTTCTTCTCCTCTTCATCACCCCACCAAAACCCGGAAATTTCATCGGTGATGGATTTACATATCCCTTTAGGTAACTTGAACACAGACATAGCATATGATGGAATCGCCTGTGCTACAGATTTCAGAAGAATTTCTTTACCTTCTATTGAGAGGATTTTTTCTTTCCATCCCTTGAGCCTCTGGCATACCCTGTCCACTAAGTGCTGAAAACAATCAGTACGGTCAACACCAACCATAGTTGGTAGACCGAGGTATTTGTCTGACAGGGCTTCAGTTAATATATCCAGAATTCCACAGACCATCTCTCTGTCGTTAACTCTCGTATTTGGGCTGAAAAAGATACTCGACTTTGGAGTACTCACACGATGCCCTGAGCTAGCAGAATACGTGTCAAGAACCCTCTTAAGAGTATTTGCATTATATGTTGGACCCAACTCTCGTCCACTCCCGGGGTGGGACTAAACTTCCCACCATGTCATGAAACCACAAATGGGCCTCCAAGATTTATTCGGGAATTATTTGGTATATGGGACTAAAGCCCATCTAACTTTTAACATTTCCTAGGTAAAAAACGTGTGTGATAGTGGCCCACACCGCAAATGTTTCCTTGTTATGAAACGTGTGTGATGCTCACCACATCACACTCAGTTTCTTGTTAGCAAGCATGTGCGATAGACCCCAACATCGCACATGTTTCGTTTTTGTAAAATGTGTGTGACCCACCCCCATTGCAAACGTTTTCTGCAGCATTTGCGATGACACTACTGCAGGAATGCCTAGCAGTGGTGGGTGCCAAATGGGCATCAATGGCGGGCTTTGGGCTCAGCTGAGCCCGCCACTGACCTCCCGCCACTGCTACTAGGGTAGAAGTGGCGAGCACAAATATGTGCCCATCACTGGTAATTCGTTTAGAAGTGGCCGGTGTAAATTTAAGCTTGCCACTGGTAGTCAGTGCACCAATGGTGGGCTCTTTATTCTGCCCTCCACTGGTACCTATATATAGAGCTCACCATTACGAGTTGGAGGCGGGAGACGGAGGAAGGTGTCCCTGACCACTGCCCAGCGGATCCATGGAGATCGCCAGCGGCGAGCAGCAGAGACGCGCCGGTGACCAACTGCGGCTAGGGTTCGCCACCATCCCCGTGGATCCCGTGGTAGATGGGCTGCCGCCATCGCTGGGTGGTGGAAGATGGAGGCGGAGGAGGCGGAGGGGATCTCGAGAAAGAGGGTGAGATAGAGAGATAGATCGGTAGGCAGATGGATGGGAGGAAGAGAGAAATGGATGTTCAGGATGACGATCTGTGGGAGGCACGGTTCAGCCAATCAGAACACATCATTTCAACCACGCAGGATCGCCTAAGTACCAGTGGCGGGCGATACCGTAGATAATACAGTTACCAGTGGCGGGTAATTTCTAGGGCCCGCCACGACTATCTTTTTTTCCATTTTTGCTATTATTTTGTAAAATAAATTAGCGGGGGGTTACCCGCCCCTGCACCCCCCGGGGAAAATGTGAGCAAGAAAAGGGCTATATCCGATCCCATACACCAGATATCGACCACAGACATCCGCCATCGACATGTAGGTTATTGTCATTTTTATTCTAAGAAAGCGCCGAAAATCCTGTGACTTGGCATGAAAGTAAAAAAGAGGAGTCTCATACACCAGGTGGTCGAGACTCGGGTACCAACATGGTGGTTATTTGTATTTTATTTCCAAAAAAATGAAACCAAGTCCAAAAATGACGAAACTTGGCATGGTGTCATGATATGACACTTAGAGGCAGTGGTAAACAAATTGTAATGTTTCACAAAAGTTCACACAAACTACTTACAATCCGGAGCATCTGTGAGGAAGACACTAGGTTTCGAGAGGGAACGGGCCAGGTTTGCAAGTGAATCGACCGCTGGTTTATCGGTTGGCCTTTAATTTTTTTTCACACTTAATACACACCATTATCATGTGAAAAAAATGGCATTTTCTGCTGTTTGTTTGCTATATTTAAACCATTAATCGCATTTCTAGACATTGAATGGGTATAATTCAAATTTGAATTGCAGATACATGAAATAATCGCCAGGAATGGGTTGAAAAATCTTATTAGTGGTTTTTAGTATATGTTTAGTCCTTGTGTAAGGAAAAATAAGGAGTCTCATACACCAGGTGGCCGAGATCGGGGAACCAACATGGTGGTTATTGTCATTTTAATGCAGAAAAATTCAAACGACGCCTAAAAATCATGAAACTTGGCATGGTGTCATGATATGACCCATAGAGGTTGTGGTAAAAAATTGAGAATGTTTTCCAAAAGTTATCACATAGACTGCTCACAAACCGGACCATCTCGGAGGACGAAACTAGGTTTCGAGAGGGAATGGGTCAAGTTTGCATGTCAATCGAGCGCTGCTTTGTCGGTTGACCTTGAAATTTTTTCCACACTCAATACACACCATTTTATGTATCATGTCAAATTTTGGCATTTTTGGGGATTCGTTTCCTATATTCAAGCAATTAAATGCATTTTTGGACATTTGAAATAGACCGGTTTGCATTCGAAGCGACCGCTCCTTCCTCGGTTAGTGTTCAAAAAAATTCTACACTCAACATACACCATTACATGTGACATGCCAAAATTTGGCATGTTTTTGGGTCAATCAGTTGTATTTAAGCCTTTAAGTGCATTTACCACCATTAAATACCTATAAATTTATTTAATGTCCTAAATATAGCTAATTAACTGTAAAAAGGGCCAAACTCTTACATTAAACTTTAAATGATGTACATTTAATGTTGGATTTTCCTTGGCCTCTAAGCCTAAACCTAAAACAATAAAACCCTAACATTACAAAAAAATGGCAGAAAAAAATATCAGTGGCCGGTACAAAAAAAGCACCCGTCACTAGTACTTACTTACTACTAGTGACGGGCAGAAAAAGTTACTAGTGGCGGGCATAAAACTGCGCCCGCCACTTCTACTTGAGTTACCAGTGGCGGGCGTCAATACTGACCCGCCACTAGTATTTTTGGGCAGAATAGTCGTGGGACAAAAAATACCAGTGGCAGGGGCGTATGGCTGCCGGTGGCGGGAGCGGTTTTGTGCCAGCCATTAGTAACATTTGTCCCACGGCTAATCTGGATAGATGTTACCAGTGGAAGGTGCAAACTGGCGCCCGCTACTGGTAAGCAAATAGAAGTGGGGGGCGCGGTTTTGCGCCTTCCAAATTACCAGTGGCAGGCGGTAGAGTGCGCCCGCCACTAATGTGAGCCCACCTATAAGCCTTTTCCCAGTAGTGTGACCCCCTCCTCCCCCCTCCTACAATCGCACACCGACCCGTGCTGATGGTTCGCTGAATCATGTGTGATGGGGTTTTCGAACCATGTGTGATGACCTTAAGAAATCAAGCCAACCTTTCCCATGTCCAAAACTCTATGAAGAGATAGTTAATCTATCTCTACCTAATAATAAAGCGCTGATAACTTCTGGTCTTACGACGTCGTCCTCTTTACAAAAAAGTCCCTATGTTTCTAAGAATTCAACCCGCGGTCCTATTTTAAGTGGGTATCTGGAAAAAACGCTTCGTTTTTTGCAAAAATATCCCTGCGTTAGTTAGAAATCTACCGGCGATCCTTAAATAAACTGGTTCACCACCGAGGCTTATCCACGCCGGGCACGCGCCGCCCCTTATCCACGCCGGGCACGCGCCGCCGCTTGCCGCCGACGTCAAGAAGGGGTGATGCGTCGCGGCGAGCCAACAAAATATGTAATAATAATCACATGTCTCAGAGAGATAGGGAGCGAGAGAGCAGGTTGAAGGGGCAACATCCGGTGTCGTCTTCGTGTGATGTAGAGGAGCAGCAGCAGTTCGAAGTGGAGAAGAGTAGCAGCAGTTTAGACGTGGGGAGGAGCAGCAGCGAAGCGAGCTTCAAAGAGAGAGAGCTTCAGCAGCAGATCACAGGCGAGGAGAGCTTCAGCAGGGATGCAACAGCAGATCACAGCTGAGGAGAGCTTCAGGTTCAGAGTAGAAAGCAACAACGAGGGTGATTTGGAGAAAAGGAGTGGCTGGTGGTGGTGGCACAGGTGTGATGGTGATGTTGTGGCGCTGGTGGATGGGTGATAGAGTGGTGGCTGAAGGCGATGGTTTGTTGGTGGACGGATGGCGTGCCGCCATGTCGGCCTGGCCGCGGCGGCGGCCGGAGATGGAGAAAGACGCGGGGGAGAGAGGAGATGGAGATGCCAGGCCTGATTTCGGAATGGAGGTCGCTCGTGCCAATCGCCCCCTACCCGTGCTCCGTTGTCGTCGTCCAAACCAGGATCTGGCCTGAGCCGGACCAGAGCACCGCCGCCCCTCCCGGCGCGCAACCGTTGGCCGCGCCCGGCCTGTGCTCCGTCGCCGATGTCCCCACCTCGACCTGGACGGCGAAGGACCCGACACCGCCGCCCCGACCCCAGCTCCACCGTTGGCCGATGCACATGCTCACATACGGGATGAAGAAGCGGAGGCTGCGAAGGGGAGGCTAGCATCACACTGGGGCTAGGCGAGGTTCAAGGCGTCGTGGATCCGCGTGGATCAGCTGAAGACGCTGCAGATCCGCCGCGTGGTCGTTGTGGATCCGGCTGAGAGCAGCTCGAGCAACAACCACAAGGAGGAGGCGGGCTTGGTTCGGATCCGTCGGCAGCGCCATGGGCTGGTGGATCTGGGGCCAAGGGAAGTGAGGGGAGAGATGGTGAGGAGGGGGGAGGGTGGTGACCGGCGGCGGAGGAGGAGCTCGCTGGTGGGGGCGGCGCAGCAGGGGTGGGAGGGAGAGGGGGCGGCGCAGCTGGGGTGGGGAGAGAGGGGGCGGCGGCTCTCTGGAATGGAACGAGAACGAGAGAGCTGAAGGGATTGGGACGTCGGGGCCGGGTGGGGCGTCCCGGTCGGAGCGTGGAGTCTGTTGGATCGTACGCAGACCTGGCCAAACGGGCCGGCCCGGCACGGCACGGCCCGGCCCGGTCATAATCGTGCCTGGCACGGCCCGGCCCGCCAGGGCACGATTAGTAATCGGGCCGTGCCGTGCCGGCCCACGTGCTGAGCTCTCCAGCCCAGGCACGGCCCGAGAGCTATGTGGGCCGGCCCGTCGGCACGCCAGGCCCGCTGGCCCGCTAGGCTTTTAGCCTGTTAGGCTCTTTTTTGGGCCGATTTCGGCCTGTTGGGCTGTCATATATATATAAAAACATATAAATAAAAAATAAAAAAGATAAACGGGCCGTGCCGTGCCGCCCCGCGTGCCCAGCCTTCAGGCCCAGGCACGGCCCAAGGCGGGCTGCGTGCCTGGCACGGCCCGATTAGCTCGTGCCGGGCCGGGCCCGTTGCGTGCCGGCGCCGCGTGCTTCTGGGCCGGCCCGTTTGGCCAGCTCTGATCCTACGCAGATGAACGATGGTCACGCATGATCCGTGGGAGGCTCCGCTCGAGTCTCGACCAATCAAAACATAATATTGTCTAAAACTGTTTCCTTTCATTATCTATATCTATCTATACCTTAATCTATACATACCTTAAAAGGACGGTTGGTGGTATTTTAGTAGTAAAGACGAGGTCGCAAAGCCGACCACATGAACAGTGCAAGGACGGCCGACATTGATGTAAAGTCGGACACATATCGTTGCAAGGTCGATCGGTGTTGTAGCAAATTTTATCCATGAAGATGTAAAATTAACTAAGTGTACATTTTAATATTTTGGAGAAGTAAGTTTCCTTAGCATCAGTGTCAAGACTCGGTTAATGATTAATGTGCAGCTGATATACATTTCTTCTGTACCTCAGCGTGAGCCTCTCTGTCGTGGCACCGTCGATGCTATCATACCATATTAGTGTATGTTTTGATGAACACGTCAATTTTCTTTCCCGTTGCAACGCACGGGCCCTTTTGCTAGTACCTACCTACTAATAAAGGGAGGTGCGTTTCTTCAAATTTTTTGGTCCGTCTAGCCATGTAATTTGCCAATGAAATTTGGAGGAAATTACTCACTATGCCACCAATAAGTAAATAACGTTTTGTCATGACCTGGCAACCAGCCGCCGTTCTTTATTTTTTCGCGCTTGGGCCTCAGCCATCGAATCGGGCCGAACTACCCACCACGCACTGGAAGCCAGCCCAGGCAGCCTGGGAGAAGAGGCAAAAAAAGCTACGCTGCTATGAGGGATCGAACCCTCAACCTGCGGTGCAATATCAAAGGGCACATCCAACCGAGCAACATCATCGTTTTGGGAAAAGAAGATTCGTTTAGTTATTCAATAGTCCCACATCGCTTCCTTATACTCCATCCGACCAATTTATATACGTCTATGATTTAAAGTCAATAAGCCGCCTTAAGAATCAAAATGGAGGGTGTGGTGTGGATCCCTTTTGTTCACAAATATGAGTATGAAAGGAAAGTTATAAAAAAGGAATAAATTCCGCTCTGTTGAGCCAAGAAAGAAAGGAATAAATTCCGCTATTACATAAGCACAGGAAGGAAAGGAATAAATTCTTGAGCCCAAGAAGAAAACGAATTAAGAGAAGGAATAAATTCTGCTGTTATATGAGCACAGGAAGGAAATAAATAAATTCGGCTATCCTATCCCCAGGAAGTAAAGGAATTAAAATTAAAAGAAGATGGGAGGGACCGATTAAATAAAGGGGACTGATCTGCGCCGGTCGGCCGGTCGCGTCTGTTGACCGTCAGATCGAGCCATGTAGCAAAAACAAAGCAACGACGTAGCAATTTTTGGCAACGGATGCAGCAAAAACGTGGTTGTAGCAAAATCGTCGTCGTCGTCTCGCGAGGTCGCAACACCGCCTTGATGGATGTAGCAAAAAAAATAGCCGGTAGTAGCAAAAATGCAACTACGGTTGCAGCTTTCCTTGCTGGGCAGATCCGATTGAAGCTTTTTCTGTCTATGGTTGAAGCTTTTTTCAACAACGTTTGAAGCTTTTTTAGATGACGGTTGCAACACTTATATACGCGCGAGCATGTTGGATAAACCCCAAGTCTGAAGGTTTAGGCTAGTGTCGATTTGCTTTCTTCAGTTTCGACAGTTTCGTCAGTTTCGTCAGGTAGTTTCAGGCAGCGAGATTAGCTCGTTTCTGTTAGCGTTTTGATCGAGTCCTGCGCCCCCTCCTGATCGCTCGTGGGATGGCACGAGCACCACGATCGGTGGTGGCGCAATGCAAGGGGCCACGACCCCGTTTTCCTTGTTGGTTCAGAAATAAAAGGAGGAGAAGAAGACCAGAAAAGCTGCAAGTTTGACGCAGCAACAAACCTCCCTGTTCTTCCTATTCTCGTTGTTCTTCAGAGAAAGAGAGAGAGATCGAGGCAAGGTGAGGGAAATAGGCTAGAGCTTGCCAACAATTGGCATCAGAGCGTGGTTCCGATCCTAGGGATGGCTGGACCAGGCGACGACACCGGTGGTAGAACGACGCCGCCGCCGACTCCGCGGGCAAGGATCTCCGGCGACACAGAGCTTGTCGTCGCAGAGCGATCCACGGCGCGGATGGCGCGCGACACCGGCAGCGCGGCGTGGCTGCAGCTGACGAGGACCAACTACACCGACTGGGCCGTGCTGATGCAGGTCATGACGGAGGGGCGACACCTCTGGGACGCCGTCCAGACGGGCACGGCCGAGCGGAGCGAAGATCGCCTGGCGCTCGAGGCAATCCTTCGGGGGGTGCCACCGGAGATGGGGCCTACCCTGGCAGCCAAGGCCACGGCAAAGGAGGCCTGGGACTCCCTGAAGACGATGCGGCTCGGAGTGGCACGGGTGCGGGAGGCAAAGCTCGCGACCCTGGCCAGGCAGTACGGCGACATCAAGTTCGCCGACGGCGAATCCGTGGACGAGTTCGCCATGCGCCTCACGACGATGGCGGCACAAATGGCGCAACTAGGTGAGATAATTCCTGAGAAAAGAATTGTGCGTAAATTCCTGTCGGTAGTGCCCAAGCAGTTCTCGCAGATCGCTCTGTCGATCGAGACTCTGGTGGATCTCGACACACTCTCCGTCGAGGAACTCACCGGAAGGCTCAACGCGGCGGAGGAGCGCCATGAGCTGCAGCAGGCCACAGATGGGATGGGGCGGCTTCTCATGACAGAGGAGCAGTGGAATGCCCGCCTCAAGACCGGCGATCAGAACGCCGGCGGCTCTGGGTCCGGCTCATCGCAGGGCCGACGCCAGAGAGGTCGTGGCCGCGGTCGCGGCGGCGGCGGCGGACGCGGCCGGGGCGCCATCTCTGGCAAGGGCAATGCAGGCAACGACGACGATCGCGACCGGTGCCACTACTGCAACATCCCGGGGCACTGGAAGCGCGACTGTCGCAAGAAGAAGCGCGATGAGGACGCCAAGGCTCTCCTCGCGCAAGGGAATGGCGGTGACGACGCCGACCCGACACACCTCCTCATGGCGCAGATGTGCGAGCTGTCCGTGGACGTCGGCGAAAACGGCGATCGTGTCGAGCTGCATGAAGAGCGCGTCGAAGCTCACCTCGGCCTGGCCACGGACGAGCACACCGGCGTGTGGTTCCTGGACACGGGCGCCAGCAATCACATGTCCGGCGAGGAGGGCTCCTTCAGCGAGCTGGACCGCCGCGTTTCCGGCACGGTCAAGTTTGGCGATGGATCAGTTGTCGACATCAAGGGGCGCGGGAGCGTGCTCTTCACCGACCACTCCGGCGGGCACCGCGTGCTGAGCGGGGTGTACTACATCCCGCGTCTCCGGAGCAGCATCATCAGTGTGGGGCAGCTGGATCAGGTCGGGTGCAGATCGGAGATCGAGCATGGCGTCTTCACCCTCTCCGACCCGCAGCGGCGCATCATCGCAAGGGTACGGCGGGCAGGCAATCGCTTGTACCCGTACACGCTCCAGCTCGCGCGCCCTGTCTGTCTGGCTGCACGATGTGCCACAGACGAGGCGTGGAAGTGGCATGCCAGGTTCGGGCACCTCAACTTCCAGGCTCTCCGCAAGCTAGCTCAGCAAGGGCTGGTCCGAGGCATGCCCGCCATCGACCACGTCGACCAGGTGTGCGACGGGTGCCTCGCTGGCAAGCAGAGGCGAAACTCTTTTCCCGCGGAGGCAAACTTCAGGGCTCAGGACACTCTGGAGCTGGTTCATGGCGATCTGTGCGGACCAATCACGCCCGCAACCGCTGGAGGGCGCCGCTACTTCCTCCTCCTCGTCGACGACATGTCCAGGTACATGTGGGTAACTGTGCTCAGGTCCAAGGACGAGGCGGCCGGCGCGATCGCGCGCTTTCAGGCGCGGGTGGAGACTGAGACAGGGCGCAAGCTGCGTGCCCTGCGGACGGACCGCGGCGGCGAGTTCACGTCCGTCAACTTCACCGACTACTGCGCGGAGCGCGGCGTACAGCGGCAGCTCACAGCGCCGTACTCGCCGCAGCAGAACGGCGTTGTGGAGCGGCGCAACCAAACCGTGGTGGCCATGGCTAGGAGCATGATGAAGGCCACGGCCATGCCCGGAGAGTTCTGGGGGGAGGCCGTCACCACCGCCGTGTTCGTTCTGAACAGATCGCCGACGCGCTCAGTGATCGGCATGACGCCGTATGAGGCGTGGCACGGCGAGCGGCCAGCAGTGCACTTCCTTCGCACGTTCGGCTGTGTGGTGCACGTGAAGACGGTGAAGCCGCACCAGAGCAAGCTCGACGATCGGTCCACACCGATGGTGTTCGTCGGGTACGAGGAAGGAGGCAAAGCTTATCGAGCGTACAACCCATCATCCAAGCGTGTCCATGTCACCAGGGATGCAGTCTTCGACGAGGCCGCTCGCTGGAACTGGGCGGACACCGCCCATGGAGCTCAGACGGAGCAGAGTGAGTTTTTCACCATTCAGTACCCTGTCTACAAGGTGCAGATTACTCACAACGGCGGCGAGGAGAGACCGGAGCCGCACACGCCGTCGACGCCGCAGGCCCCAACTGACACTAATGCCCAGTCAGCGGCCGGGTCCGCGGCCACGGCGGCGCGCACGCCCTCGACGGCCGACAGCAGTCAGGCGGCCTCCTCTGCAGAGAGCACTCCTTCAGCGATCACCACTCCGGTGGGCGTGGAGTTCGTCTCTCCGCCCTCAGGGACCCCTGTGCTCGATGCGCACGACCTCGCCCGCGCTACACACCGCTTCCGCCGCGTCGCCGATCTCTTCGACGAGCCTGGAAGCCCAGAGCAGCACTCTGAGAAGCTGCTGATCGCCTCTGCTGAAGAACCGAACACCTTCAGAGAAGCGGAGCGAGATCCTAGCTGGCGGCGGGCGATGCTTGAGGAGATGGGGTCCATCGAGGAGAACGGAACGTGGGAGCTGGCGGATCTTCCCGCCGGCCACCACGCCATCGGCGTCAAATGGGTTTTTCGCGTGAAGAGGGACGCCGCCGGGAACATCGTCAGGCACAAGGCCCGGCTCGTCGCGAAAGGTTTCGCACAGCGGCAGGGGATCGACTTCGACGAGGTCTTCGCTCCAGTGGCTCGACTGGAGTCAGTACGCGTTCTGCTCGCACTCGCCGCGCACGAGGGGTGGGCGATCCATCACATGGACGTAAAGTCGGCGTTCCTCAACGGTGACCTGGCGGAAGAGGTGTACGTCCAGCAGCCGCCGGGGTTCGTCGCCGCTGGCCAGGAGCACAAGGTGCTTTGACTGCGGAAGGCGCTGTACGGCCTGCATCAGGCCCCGAGAGCTTGGAACGCCAAGCTCGACGCGACTCTTGTCGCCATGGGCTTCCGCCGTTGCAACTCCGAGCACGCCGTCTACGCACGTGGGTCAGGCCACGAGCTCCTTCTTCTGGGGGTGTACGTGGACGACCTGGTGATCACCGGAGCAGACACGCGGGAGATCGACAACTTCAAGACGGAGACGAAGGGCACGTTCAAGATGAGCGATCTCAGGCTGCTCTCCTACTACCTGGGCATCGAGGTGCGCCAAGAAGCTGGCGGGGTGATCATCGCTCAGAGCGCGTATGTCGACAAGATCGTGGAGAGGGCTGGACTGACGGGCTGCAACCCAAGTCCAACTCCCATGGAAGTGCGCCTGAAGTTGAGCAAGGGTAGCACGGCGGCTCCGACCGACGCAACAGAGTACAGGAGCTTGGTGGGGACGCTGCGCTACCTCACGCACACAAGGCCGGACATCACCTATGCTGTCGGGTATGTGAGCAGATTCATGGAGGCACCCACTGTCGAACACCTGACGGCGGTGAAGCACATCATCAGATATGTCGCGGGAACACGCAGCCTAGGCTGCCACTTCCCTCGGCGAGGAGCTGGAGGAGCTAGTCTCTTCGGTTACAGCGACAGCGACATGGCCGGCGACATCGACGATCGCAAGAGCACGACCGGGGCGCTGTTCTTCATCGGAGAAAGCCCCGTCATCTGGCTGTCGCAGAAGCAGAAAGTGGTGGCCCTTTCATCTTGCGAGGCGGAGTTCATAGCGGCCACCACTGCCGCCTGTCAGGGGGTGTGGGCGTCCAGGTTGCTTGAGGAGATCACCGGCAACAAGGCGCAGGTACCCACACTCCTGGTGGACAACAAGTCCGCCATTGCACTCTGCAAAAACCCCGTCCTGCACGACAGGAGCAAGCACATCGACTTGCGCTACCACTTCATCAGAGAGTGCGTGGAGGAAGGGAAAATGGCGGTTGATTACATCAGAACTGAAGATCAGCTGGCTGACATTCTGACGAAGCCTTTGGGACGGATCAGATTCATTCAGCTGCGGGACAAGATTGGGATGAAGAAAATAATGTAGGCAGACTAGAGTTTAGGGGGTGATTGTTGGATAAACCCCAAGTCTGAAGGTTTAGGCTAGTGTCGATTTGCTTTCTTCAGTTTCGACAGTTTCGTCAGTTTCGTCAGGTAGTTTCAGGCAGCGAGATTAGCTCGTTTCTGTTAGCGTTTTGATCGAGTCCTGCGCCCCCTCCTGATCGCTCGTGGGATGGCACGAGCACCACGATCGGTGGTGGCGCAATGCAAGGGGCCACGACCCCGTTTTCCTTGTTGGTTCAGAAATAAAAGGAGGAGAAGAAGACCAGAAAAGCTGCAAGTTTGACGCAGCAACAAACCTCCCTGTTCTTCCTGTTCTCATTGTTCTTCAGAGAAAGAGAGAGAGATCGAGGCAAGGTGAGGGAAATAGGCTAGAGCTTGCCAACAGAGCACGGCCATGGCAGCAGGCGACGAGGACAACAGGCGGCGGTGCGCAGAGGCAGCAGCAGCGCAAGGGCTTGGCGCCGTTCGCCGGGGCCGGTGGCCGTCGCCGCTCGCCGGGGTTGTGCGCCCATCGCAGCTCGCCGTCGCCGCTCGTCGGGGCTACTCGCCGTCGCAGCTCGCCGGGGCTGCTCACCGTCGCAGCTCGCCGTCGATGCGGGGTAGACGGCAGCCTCGCCGGGGCCGCGCGTCGTGGCCGCTTGCTCGCCCGTACTACTCACCGTCGCAGTGATGGACACGAAAAAAACCATGAGCGCGTTTGGATCTACTGAATGTGTGCGTGCTGTAGCCTGTCTCGCGTGAGAAAAAGGAAGCGACCAGCCGAGCGCTTCGGCCGGCGCTTCGGCCGGCGCTCCGGCCCCAAACATTTCCCTTAAATAAATGGGCTCGCCTCGTGCGCAGGACAGAGCCAATGAGCCAATGAGCTGTACACGGTAATTAACCTACATGTATGAAGGTCTGATTTTTATTAATACAAAAAGCTTGCCGGTGGAGCAGCTTGGCAACTGACTAGATGCTTGTGTGTCTGCGTACATATGCCTCTTCGGCTCTTCGTTTCTAGATAAAGTCTAAGAAGTACAATGTTCTTTTGAATCTCATGTGAGGTACATATAAATTATGCTTGGCCATGTATATATTATAATACTTTGTAATGTGTAAATTATTTAAGACAGTGCAAATGTCAAGTTGACAATTGATTGATTTGTAGCCAATGAGAATGAACTTTATGAATATTAATTTTAGCTACCTTACATAATTTTTATTAAGAATCATTATTGTGTGCGCTCAATAAGGAAAAGCACCGCCTGATATGTTAAGACATGATTGGTGTTAAACCACGTGAAGATGCATATGTCATGGCTGCAACGCATGCAGAATTACAAGTCGGTGCAAGGAGGCACTCAAAGTGGCATGCTAGAGTGTGATGACCAAGCTCACCGCCTTGAGACTGATCATGTTTGTCGTAAATAGGTGGACAAGTGACCACTATCGACGATGGTACAAAGAGAAAAAGTGGCAACACGGATGATTCACTAGGGATGTGCGAGAGTTTGTTTCTTCCGTTGCAATGCACGGCCATGTTTACTAGTAAACTAAAAGGGAGGAGGACCTCATGAGCACGATGTGCCCTAGAAGAGAGGAACAAGAAGAAGGAGGTGACGTGGCGCGAATCAAGACGAGAGGTTGGAGATTATTAGTATTTTCGTAAGGAGATAGATCATTTGGCCCACATATCGGTGTGTAAAAGTTGGTGGAGGGACGAAATAAAAAACGATGTAGTAAAGATAACAGATGGAGGAGCGATCTGCAAGAGAACATGCGTACCCGTCGACTAGATCATGCAAATATCATAGATCACAATTAAGAGACCTGCAAATCAACAGGGCATACTAAGATAGATAACTGACACACGCAGCATCTTATTCCGAGATAACATTAAACTTCAGTAGATCGACACAAGCAACGAGCGGCACATCAATAGAGTACACTAATACTATAAGATAACTCAACACACGGAACATTTTTACGAGATAACAGTAACTTAAGTAGATCGACAGAAGCGTCGTGCATGCCTGCGCTGCGCTTCCCTACAGAGCGAAGGCGGCAGCCGCCGCCGCGGCCCCGGCAGTGCGCAGGATCTGGAAGTAGAGCTGCGGGTTGGCAAGGAACGCCGCGCGGGAGATAACAAATCCGGCGGCGCCTGGAGCCTTCATCACAGCGCCGGCGGCCACAGCGGCCGGCCAGAAGAAGTAGGCGCCCACGGCGCCGACGACCAGCGTAACGGCTCCCAGCGCGGCCTTGCGTGTGGTGTCCATGTCCCTCGCCTTCTGCTTGTTTCTTCTATGGAAGATATCACCTGGCTACCGATCAAGAGGGAGAAGGTACTCGTTAGCGAGAGAAGGCGAGCTAGGTGGGGGGTTTATAAAGACGGAGGTGATCGTGGGGAATGAAAGCATTTCGGCCTTGTAAATCGCCCGAAAGGTCGCACCCACTCCCTAGCTGCACCGTAGGGACTGGTTGACACTTTTCGACCTGCACGTAGCCACCTCCCGATCTATCCGCTTCCTGTTTCCTCTCAGTTAATCTCGTTTTAATTGCTCAGTGTGCTTGGTCCCACCCAACACGATCCTCCGTTTAGTTAGTGCTTTTTACTGAAAAGATTTTTCTTTTGAACATGAACCTATAATGGAAATATTTAACCGAGCTTGTACTGGTTTTCGGCCGGTTTTTCCTATTAACCGGTCAATTCTACCTCTTAATGAATAGGCAGAATTCCTACCGGTTGCCTAAAAAAAAAGAAATTGTGCAAGCGTCGGGACGTCGATGCACGTTTGGGTCAATGGGGTTCTGCATCGTCCTGCCGCGCGCCTATCAGGCTTTCCTCGGGAAGGATCAATGCCGGAGCCCAGAGATGCGTACATCGTACTGTGATTTGTTGGCGCGTTTGAGAAGAGTGCCTTGTGCCGGTCGGAGGTGGCAAGCCGCGGCATTGGGAACTATCGGCGGCGGTGAGATCGCGAGGAGTAATTT
This sequence comes from Elymus sibiricus, assembly GCA_039707655.1. NCBI lineage: Eukaryota > Viridiplantae > Streptophyta > Magnoliopsida > Poales > Poaceae > Elymus > Elymus sibiricus. The sequence goes on along the minus strand of CM077663.1, from coordinate 33,570,354 downwards.
GCATCGACATCTTGAGCTTCCTGTTATCCACCTGATTATATTTCTCGGACAGTATTTATCTTATGTGACATTTACATCCTACTCTGAGCGACAAGTAATTCCGGACGGGACGGAGGAATAGATGCATGGATAAGGATTCTTGTGGGTCAGCCGATTCTCAGATTCTGATACTTGGATAAGTATTCTCTCTCTCTCTCTCTCTCTCACACACACACACACACATAATTCCTTTTGACATGTGGTACTAAATCTAAACCGTATATGAGTTCGAATTAACCAATGTGTTACGTACAGACGTATCCATACTCATTTGATCTCAGAATGAAAGGATTTTCTGCAGAGTGGCGCGCTATGATCCATAGCTTCGTTTCTGGAGGTAGTGTAGCCATTAAAGTCAATGATGACATTGGCAACTACTTCCAAACGAAGAAAGGATTAAGACAAGGTGACGCAATATCGCCCATCCTATTCAATATAGTGGCGGATATATTAACTATCATGATTGAACACGCCAAGGTTGATGGCCAAATTGATGGAGTAGTGGATCATCTTGTAGATGGTGGTCTCTCTATCCTCCAATATGCCGACGATACGATTCTCTTCATGGATCATGACCTAGAGAAGGCGAGAAATCTTAAATTAATTTTACCAGCTTTTGAGCAACTCTCGGGTCTTAAGATAAACTTCCATAAAAGTGAGTTGTTTTGGTTTGGCGAGGCTCAAGACGAGTCCCACCTGTACGCTGACTTGTTCCGGTGTAGGTTGGGCCAGTTTTCGATCACATATTTGGGGATACTGATACACTATCGGAGACTCACAATACTGAATGGAAACACATCGAGGAGAGACTACAAAAAAGACTAAGCAGTTGGAAAAGTAAACTGCTATCTCTGGGCGGAAGATTAGTCCTCATAAATTCAGTACTAAGCAACATGATACTATATATGATTTCTTTCTTCCAGCGCCGATAGGAGTACTACATAGATTGGATTACTTCCGATCAAGATTCTTTTGGCAAGGGGATAGCGAAAAAAAGAAATATCGACTGGCTAAATGGAGCGTGGTTTGCCGTCCCAAAGAACAAGGCGGGTTGGGCATTCATGACCTTGAGGTCAAGAATATTGCCCTCCTGGGCAAATGGTTGTTTAAGTTGTTGACGGAAGATGGGGTTTGGCAAACCCTCCTAAGGAGAAAGTATGTGGGCTCAAAGGCGGTATCACAAGTATACTAGAAGCCTGGGGACTCTCACTTTTGGGCGGGTCTAATGGCTACGAGGAAATAATTCTTCCGCTATGGATCCTTCTCCATTAAGGATGGCTCAGAAATTAGATTCTGGGAGGATAAGTGGCTAGGCAATGTTACACTTCGGGAACAATATCCAGCTCTATACAATATTGTACGTCACAATGGTGATACTATCGCCACGGTTTTGTAATCATTTCCACCAAATATGATGTTCAGAAGAGATTTGCTTGGACCCCGACTTCAATCATGGAACACCCTAGTACAAAGGTAGTCCACGGTGCAATTGTCGTAAGGAGCCGATGTATTTCGCTGGAACCTACATGAGAGTGGTAAATTGTCAGTAGAGTCTATGTACAGAGCCTTGATCCAGTTCGATGTGCCGGTTGATAATAATAAGAAGATCTGGAAGATGAAGATAACACTTAAGAATAAAATCTTTGCGTGGTATCTTCGTCGCGGAGTCATTCTTACTAAACATAACCTTATTAAGAGGAACTGGCACGGAAGTACACAATGTGTATTCTGTCAGCATGATCAGACAATAAAACACTTGTTCTTCCAATGTAAATTGGCTCGTTCTATATGGTCAGTCATCCAAATAGCTTCTGCCTTGTATCCTCCTTGTAGTGTTGCCAATATTTTTGGCAACTGGTTACATGGGATTTATCACAACTTTAGAATTCTTCTCAGGGTGGGAGCGCTTGCCGTTGTCTGGTCGCTTTGGCTATGTAGAAATGATAAGGTTTTTAACGGTAAAATTACTTCTCTTATGCAGGTTATCTACAGATGTACCGGGACGCTTCGTTTATGATCATCTCTACAACGTGTGGAGAATCGAGACCTGTTTACGAAGGTGTGTACACGATTGAAGGCTACGGCGAGGGGTACTTTTACCCAACATGGATGGCAGCATGATCTCAGGATTTACTTGTATTTCGCCGTTTTTTTATATACTGTTTGTCAGAGTGGACTTCGTTTGGCTGTGTGCATCTAGTTATGCAGAGGCCGGGTGTAATGCTTAAACGTTTTAAGTAATAAAGCATCCCTTTTCGAAAATACTCATTTGATCTAAACATGAAATAATTCGAATGATGTGGCGCCGTGCGAAGGGTTTTCTATATTAAAATTGTTGAGTATATAAGCAGATTTTCAATTAAATTAATCCAAGCATAAATCATGAGCATAGCATTGACAGTACTAAGCACATACTTATTTCTAACAAGATAATCACGTACTAGACAAATAGTAGAAACATCTATGCAAATAGCTAGTACTGCACACATGGAAATAAACAGGAGCGGGATAAACGTGTTATACCCTCCAGTAGGCCAGGAAGAAGCCGCGGCCGCTGCGGTGGGGGCGGTCTCTTTAGTTGCCTTCTTGTCGGTAGCGGCCTTCTCGGCTGCGAGTCGCTCGGCGTTGGTGGACATGGTGATGATGAAGGTGACGCGTATGTCGACGAAGTAGACGGACGGTGGCGAGCAGTAGCATAGGAGACGCTCCCCAAAAACCTAATCGCCCCTCTCCCGTACAGGATCTTGAGAGGCGGTGTTTCGGAGGCCTGCTCTCCCGTCAACCGTGCACGTGGTGGACGGGATGGGATCGCCAGTGGCAGTAGCAGGAAGTGGAACGACGGTGGGCAGTGCGCGTGGAGGCAGAGCAGATGTGATATGTTCTTCGTGCCGGCTAGGGTTGGCCGATGCCTCAACTATATAGGCGCGGCCGGGTGAAGAGACGTGGGCTGGACCCACATCCGAGTTGGCAACAGCCCATGAACTGACGTCTCAGATCGTGGCTCGTCTGTTAAGGACTCTCCGTTCCTGACCAACAAAAATTAAGTGCAAGCGCACGAGTGACATAGGTATGAGCTCGGCTCGGCTCATTCACGAAACACGAAACGTGCGACGCGACGCGGGAACCACTTCTCTTCTCAAGCTCTAGTAGCATGTGGAAGAGAATCCTTTATAAGGAGGTCCAACTCTTCCTCCACTAGCGGGGTTGTACGAAACTTCCCACCACATCCCTTGTGATGACACCTACATGGGCCTTTAGAGATTTTCAAAAATTCTTGGATGGGCCTAAAGCCCACCCCATATTTCAACAATCCCCCACCAGATCTCGAAGTCCCATAATGTTGTCCGTTGTTCTAAATATCGTTTTGATATACCAGTATTTTCAGTGGAGACCAGTTAAGGTTGAACATCCACCTAGAGCAAGTAGCTACACTCCTTCACAAGTGAACAATGGACTATGCCTTGAATTGTCAGTTTGGCATAAAGAAGTTTCACCACATGTCTTACCAGTACTAGGTTGCTGAAGGCTGACCCTTCAGGTGGAGCATATTGGTCACACTCCTGGCCTATTCATGAACTTGCTAGAGATCACCCCAATCTCATAGACTATGACCAGCAGTCGGGTTCATATAGGCGTGTTCCTCCAAAGATCGCTTTGTAGGATAGCATCTTGCTTATACAATCTTTAGAACACATTAAGACAAAAGTCAACCTGCCATACAGTTTTCGAGAGTATTGCACCTCCAACAGAGTGGGTTAGTAAAGTTACTCTCCTCGGTTAACTAGTAGCTTGTTTTCACAGGTCCTACTTCATGGGATCTCATATCACATAGGTTGGGTTACCATCATGGCAACTCATGTGGGTCTCATACCCATCTCCCTCGATGTGTTTTCTATCACAACACGTGATAGTCTTTTTGTGAAGGGATCTGCCAGATTCTTAGCCGACTGGATATAATCCAACACTATCACTCCGGAGTTTCTTAAACATCTGACAGATTTTAGTCTCCTTCTTATGTGCTTTGTGGATTCCATGTTGTCTTTTGAACTCTTCACCTTGACAATAACTGTCTGATTGTCACAGTTCATAAGAATAGCCGAAACTGGCTTTTCAACCACAGGCAAATCCATCAAAAGATCTCGAAGTCATTCTGCTTTGACACCAGATATGTCTAATGTTGTTAGTTCTGCTTTCATTGTCGATCTCGTTAGGATCGTCTGCTTGCAAGACTTCCAGGAAACAACGCCACCTCCAAGTGTAAGCACATATCCAGTTGTGGTTTTCATCTCATCAGCATCAGAGATCTAATTTGCATCACTATACCCTTCAAGTACCGACGGGTATCCGGTATAGTGAAGTCCATAGTTTATAGTACCTTTCAGATAGCGCATAACTCTTTCAACAGCATGCCAATGTACATCACCCGGATTGGAAACAAACCGGCTCAGTTTGCACACAGCAAATGTGATGTCAGGCCTCGTAGCGCTCGCTAGGTACATGAGTGAACCAATGATTTGAGAGTATTTCAATTGATCTTTACTTGTGCCTTCGAACTTTCGAATCCGCACACTAGGATCATATGGTGTTGGAGAAATTTTACAATCCGAATATCCAAAATGACTCAAAATCTTTTCAACATAATGGGATTGGAGAAGTGTAATCCCACCCTCATTATCTCTCAATAGCTTGATGTTCAAGATAACATCAGCCACACCATGGTCCTTCATCTCAAAGTTCTGAGATAGAAAAGATTTAACCTCCTCAATGACTTTGAGGTTGGTTCCAAATATCAGTATGTCATCAACATACAAGCGCAACATGACTGCTTCACCCCCACCATGACGATAGTATACACATTTGTTAGCTTCGTTAACAACGAAGCCATCAGATGTCATTGTTGTGTTAAACTTCTCATGCCATTGCTTAGGTGCTTGTCTCAGCCCATATAATGATTTCAGTAACTTACATACATTTCCTTCCTGACCATCTATTACAAAGCCATCTGGATGTTGCATATAGATTTTCTCGTCTAGCTCTCTATTCTAGAAAGCCGTCTTAACATCCATATGATGGACGAGAAGACCATGCGACGCCGCCAACGAGAGTAACACTCGAATGGTGGTCTGTCTAGCCACAGGTGAATAAGTTTCGAAGAAATCCTCTTCTTCTTTATGGTAATAAACCTTGGCTAGAAGTCTAGCATTGTACTTTTCAATCGTACCATCGGGCCTAAGCTTCTTTTTGAACACCCACTTACATTTCGATGGTTTGCAATCATAGGGACGTTCAGTGATTTCCAATGTCCCGTTAACCATGATGGAATCCATCTCGCTACGGACCGCATCTCTTCAGTAGTCAGTATCTGGAGATGCATAATCTTTTGAAATAGAAATGGGAGTATCTTCCACGAGGTACACGAATAAATCATCACCAAAAGATTTTGCCGTCCTCTGTCTCTTGCCCCTACCAAGAGTTTCCTCGTCATCCTCCTCAGGATTTTCATCACGTGTTCGTTCATAATATTACATAGGAATGGCAGGTTCAAAAGTCTCCTCAGATTCCTATCTAGAAAGTACTTTACATATCTCTCATAGGAAAAATATTCTCAAAGAATGTAGCATCCTTCGACTCCATAATTTTACCGACCTTCATGTCGGGCACCTCAGATTTCACTACTAGAAATCTATAGCAAACGTTGTTCTTAGTGTAGCCCAAATTAACGCGGTCCACGGTCTTTGGTCCAAGCTTACACTTTTTAGGGATGGGCACATTGACTTTCGGCAAACAGCTCCAAGTACGTAAGTATGAGAGTGTCGTTCTTCTCTTCTCCCATTGCTTATAGGGAGTGATCTCATTATCATTTGTCGGAACTTTATTCATGATGATTATGCAATTTGATATCCCTCACACCTAATCACAAATGGTTTTAAAAAACTGCATGTGATTACGCTCACCAAAGATGGTTTTTACTGAAAATGGAGCATACGAGGTATGGTTGTGGAGCCGAGATTACAGTCACTGCTAATAATTGACAGTAGCTACTCACTGTTAATAATTGATTCATTTTGGGGATTGCAAAGAATTAATTGGGAGAACATGCAGTTGGAGAATCGAGCAGTATCCTCCAATTTAAAGAGGAGAGAGACATGGAGATGAAGTCTGGCAGTGGTAGTCATCTCGTGTATAGATTGCTGAATAACATGCAAGTGCTTTCTCACTACTAGTACTTCTAATGCATGATTATCTCACACAAACTTCAATTAGTGTACTTAACCAAATCTGGGGGGCCCTCCGATCTGAAGGCCCTGTGCAGGTGCACACCCTGCACAGGCTTCTGGTACGGGCCTATTACAGTGTAAAGCCATGCGCCATGCACGAACGCAAAGGTGTGATGCCGGCCTTGGTAGAACATGAATTAGTATGGTGGCATAGCCTTTGTGGATTGGGGTAAGCCAATGACGATGGCTTAACATGACTGGTTAATTGGTTGTACTGCAATGAATGCATAAGGAACAGTTACCATGCACCGAGTGAAACATCTGGTGGCACGCTGTGCTCTACATGTATTTTGTTCGGGGGCAGTCTAAGCATCAGCTAGGTGTTCTCCGGTTGTTGTCTTTTTTGTTTTTTGTTTTTTTGGGAGCGTAATTTCCGTATTTTGTTCCCAACTGTGGACGGTGTTTTACGATGGACATTTTCAATATCGACTTTGTGAAATAACATGCAACACACCTGTGTGTTCTACAAAAAATATTCATATATTCTACCTTGGTATTTCAGTAAGTGTACAAATTCTTAAAATTTGTAGCAGACAGAACAACAGCCCATGGCTTTTAATACTCGCTTACGCATTGCCAATTCTATTCCTCTTGCTGTCCATTGTGGTGAGCAACCGTAAGTTGGTTCTCCAAATTATGGTAGCAAAAGCAAAAAAAATAGGCTATCAATAAACATATGGCTTGGATTTCGATAAACCATAGACATAAAGAAATTATTATTAGAACAAGAGATTTCAAAAAACACATAAAAGCGACATAAGATGAAAATTACTCGTATATGCTACTCTATTCCGACGGTAGAACAATAAGAAAATTTTCAGTAGAGAACTTCGATGATATCTATTCTCTTGGTTTGCATCACATCAGTGCCTTACTTCAATATATGCTTACCTAGTAGGTATCTATTATATGCAGAAAAGGTATAAAAATGACTCCCGCATGAACTGTCGTCAGTTAAGGAATAGTGGAAAAAGTATATGAGTCGTATAAAGCAGTGTGTGTTTGTCGAATAAAGTAAGGAGTATCTTGTCCGAATTCTTTATGAGATGATAGAAACCTCCACTGAGTATGATGCTGCCATCCTCAAACAAGATTATCAGATAGTTGAGCATCATAATTTGTTGTGCCTAACAAACAATGCGTGGCATCTAGCCTGTAGGAAAGGAAAGGAAAAGAGAGTATATAAGTTACAAAGGCCATGGTCACAAGAAAATGCCCACTCAGCCACAAACATGGGCATGTTTTGAATTCGACCCGTGCAACTGCACGGGCTAGTTATTTAGACAATAGCTTAGTGGAATTTTGGAAACATTGGTCATACATAGAGAAATGGAACTAATTACAAATTCAGGGACTTTGTATTAAGCCCTTGAATGTTCACTATTTAAAAGACGACAGTTTGTTCTGATAACGATAAAGGTAGCATTCCCGAGAAGTTCCTCCATTTATTAACTCTCCCAAGTGTATTGAATTTATAAATACGTACCGTTATTAATGTTTCAGAAACCAAAATACAATTGTGGGAACAGACAATATTCCAAACAAATAAAGGGACCTGATAACGGGCTACCTGTAGCCCGAGCTCCAAACTGCATTTTCGAGAGAGTAGGCCAACGTACATGCTCACTCTGGTCCCATGGAGCGTGGTGATCTCGTACGACTTCAATGCGTTTCAAACTCGGCAAATTTTAACATGCTCCCTCTTACCCCCTCTTTTTACATGTGAGGTAAGAAGGTAGGACTTAATCAGACCACTAATTAATGAGATCAATGGCTCAGATCTATTATCCACTCTTACCTCTCATATGAAAATAGGGGGTAAGAGGGAGCATGCTAAAACTGCTCTTCAAACTCAAAAAGCATTTACTTCTACTATGCTAGGGTGGTAGCTGATATAGCGCTGCTGTACTTGTCCGGCAGTGAATCGTACGTCGCTAATGATGTTTAAGCAATAGTCGTTGGACGGTGGGCAAGAGATGGATGGCAAATGGGGGACTGGTGCAGTGCCCCGGTGGCTACCAGATGATTAGGCATATTTAGCTTGGATGTATCTAAATGGTACTATTAGATTTATCGTAACATATATTATTACAATATTACACTTCCATAGAATTTTATAAATGTGTATTAGTACAAAGCTAACAATCAAAGTTTCAACTTCAGAAACCGTGAAAACTCAGGAGTACCAATTATTCTGAAACGGAGGTAGTGTTTGGCTGCCCGCGAGTTGATCAAAATTAAGCAATAAATGAACTAGAAACCAAAAGAGCCCATATAATAATTTTAGCATCAAACCAACTGCAGATAAGCTCTGTCAACTGTACCAAACGAAACATACCCGGCTGCTTACTTGTAACACTCGTGCATAGGTCTGTCACTATTCACCGGGCCTAGTGGTTAGCAGGTTACGGACGCTAGGATCAGCAAGTCATTTTCAACAAAGATTTAATCCTCTTTTCCGCGCTAGGTTCACTCAGTATGGAAGGATCCATGCATAACGTCGCCGAGCAAGTCAAGCTTTGTGCTTCGACCCGAAGAAAGAATCAGGGAAAGACAACGGCACCCTCTTTCTTTTTCAAAAGACATCATCTTTCCTACACATCCGCTGACTAGTGGAGAAGAAAAGCTTTTATTGGCGTTCTTGAAATAAGATGCCCTGATGATTGGATAGGTCCAATTAAAGAAAAGGCATCTTCATCAGCTGACCGGTGCTTTTTGGTGGAGCCCAGATGCACTGAACAATTGCTACATTACTTGGCTACGTTACCATTATGCTACGGTGAGATTGCTCCCGCAATTAAGCTGAGCTATTACATTGTCCTCCAATTCAATGGATGTTGAAGTGATGGCACGCGGGTGCCATTAGTTATCAACAAGCTGTTGCGCGGGCATCATTTTTAATGTGTGTAATTATTCCAGGAAACAGAAATGATCGCGTATAAAAATCATACTATTGAAAATTTATGATTTACGGAAAGAGTTTTAGCGGTGTCAAAAATTATTGTTATGTAATCGATTATCCCCTCCTCAGCTTTATCATCCTGGTTTACCCCTCCCCCCTCTCACGCGCGCCCACACACGCACTGGCATATATGTTTCCTACGGCACACGCCATACTCTACCTTCAGCCTTTTAAGACATGTTTCGTAAGCTACATGCCATACTCTACCTTTATCTTGCGTTAGGACCCGGAAGAGCCGACAGTGTTTTTAATAAGATTACATAATAGGTCGAACATCTAGTAGCATCGCAACTACTACATGCACGTCACAATTATCTCCCTTGTTATATTATGCCATATAAGATCTTTTATAACTTCCAATAATTATGGAAATGCAATCGCTAATGGTGGTAAGTCAATGTATTGTTGGCAATGATTCTAACTGTTATATATCTAAGCAGAAAAATGTCCTGTCAATGTCCGTTATGACAATTTCTATATAAATTTCTTAATTGAGACATCTAAGCAATGTTGTTGTTCTATCGTAGGCTATGTAATGTTTGCCTTTTCAATGATTCATAGCTTTCACTTCTCTTTTATTTTGTTTGTAAGCATTAAATTTTTAATAAATTGGGGTTGTGTGCATCAGTTGATGTGGAGGTCAGAGGAGATATTCACTTCCCTTACATAAAAAAAGGATGCAAATGATGGTATAGAATGAATATTGCATATTATTTCAGCATGAAGCAAGCAAAAAAAGGAAACAAAACATACCAAGCAGTACAACTAATAGGAAATTCAGAGCTAGCAACCACGATATGAAGTGTACATTTCGTATATCAACTGATGTCTGAATGGTATAATAGGGATTGTTTAAAGGGATTCTTTAAAAACTAGCAAAAGGAAAGTATACACTATAAGAGATGCCCACTATAAGATTTGACCAAAAGAAAGATGGAGAATAAAATCCAATCCTACACATTTAAAATTAAAGTGTGCTTGACCAAAACATTGGCATTGATTATAAATAGATAATTTAGATATATTACCCATGGCTGAAGAAATCAAATAGAGGTTGTAATACACTATGATAGTGGCAGAGGTGCGCGGCTACTTAAGGATATAAGGAGTGACGGCAAAATCCTCATGTCCGTACTTCCAAACGCTAAATTCCTACCAAACATATAATTAGAGTATCTACGTACCGAGATCTAAATATAACAGAAAATCAAAGTATTGGTTGCTCATGGCCGAGAAATTGAAAGCTATTTGTGGATTAGTTAGTGGTAGTTGAACCGCTCCTTTAAGACACCGAGATCTAAATATATAAAAAAATCAAAATATTGCTTGCTCATGACCGAGAAATCGAAAACCATTTGTGGATTATTTAGTGACAGTTGAACCCCTGAAAAGTTAAGAGCCCCCCACTCGCCCCCCCGTGTCGCTCGGCAGGGCGACACGGGTGGTGACCGCGCCGCCCCGTCCAGCCGTCGTCTCCTCCTTGCCTCCTCACCGCAGTCAACCGGTGTCGCCGGGCCTCGATCGTGTTGCGGTCGGTGGCGGAGGGGTTTCCTTCTCTCTCGTGTGAAGCTCGGGGGCACAGAATCCCTAACCCTAGCCTGCTTGTGCTCACCGCCGACCGGCTGGCTAGTGACCTCACGTCCCCGCGGTGGCCCTCACTGGCGTGCTGCGGCCACCTTGTCCCAGCCCAGGTGGGGCTGGTCGGAACCAGGCAGTGTAGTAGATATGCCCTAGAGGCAATAATAAATGTTATTATTTATCCCCATGTTTCTAATTAATTTTATATTCCATGCTATAACTGCTATGGTTCTCGAGTCTACAATAACCACGAGGCTAGGAGGAAAACTCATATGCACGTGTGGAATAATAAACGATAAAAAAGTATTCCTAGTCATGCCTCTAAGACTAGCTCAAGTATTGCATCATGATCCTGTTTTCCTTGTCATAGGCATGGCTATGCCGGCAATTTTGAGGGCACAATGTTAGAAGAACATTTGTGTTGAATCGACCCGAATTGATGTTATGCTATGAGATACATTCGTCACAAGTTAATGGTAAATAACACAGAGAAAGTTAACGTTTGCTTGATTCCTTAGACCATGAGAGTATCGAGTTTCTTCATGCTTGCTTCATGAACTTTGGGGTTTGTTAAACGTCATTCGTAACTGGGTGGCTATTACGGCGGCTTACAGGTTCATGGAAAAGTATGACAAGTAACTTGATAGCTCAAGATTGGGATTTGCTCCTCCGACGATGGAGAGATATTCTCGGGCCCTCTCGGTGTTACGGTATCCATCATCGTCTGGCCAGACACATTGTGATTTGACCACGGGGATGCCGGAACGCGGAAACGAGAAAAGAGAACAAAACCAGCAACGAGGTAACTGGCATTGTGGACAAGTGTTGATCCACGGGGATGCCGATACATCTCACCTCGGGTTTTGTAACATATCGCGAAGTAAAAGGAATAGCACACAACAACTGGAGGTTCACTCGAATATTCATTCGTGTGGGTATAGGGGTCAATATGGGTGTCCACGGCTCCGATGTTGATCATTGATCGGAAGGTGTTCCGGGCCATGTCTATACTTCACCGAACCTATAGGGTCACATGCTTAAGGGTCATCTATCTGCTGAATACTAGACAGGGAGTCTGAGAAAAATTCACCGAAAAAGTTTAGGGGACAACGGAAGAGTTCCGGAGAGAGAACACCGAAAGAGTTTCGGTAAAACCGAAAAGTTGTTCCGGAGTATAGCATTAAGTCAAATTGGTTTCAGCATACGGCTGGAAATTATTGGAGGGTACCAGAATTGTTCTGGTAACTTCTGGGATTTTTCAGAGACAAAAACCAGAAATGTTCCGGACTGCCGGAACCGCTATGGTAGCTTTTCGCTGAAGAAAAACATTGTTCAGGAAATGTTTCGGAATGCGTCCAGAATTATTTTAGTGGATACTGGAATCATTCTAAGACTCACAGAAACTTTTCGGACAACGGACGCAGAAAAATGTCTTCGTGAATAGTGAAAGTGCTTTTAGGACTTTGTCAAAGCTTCTAGAAGGGAATGGCTTGCAAGGGAAGGAACCCCATTTGGGGGGGGGGGGGCTAGGGGTGGCCGGCCAAGGGTGGTGGAGCTCCTTGGAGCTCCACATGGCATCCCATTTTGCCCTTAACACCCTCATGTGTGACCTAATGCATGGGAGTTTTTGGTAATTTGTAGAGGCACACTACCCCTTGGTTTTCCTATAAATAGGAGGTGAGGGGGCTGCCCAAACCACATCCTTGCTCTCATACACATGCCATTGACTTGTTCGGCTTCTCTCTCCCTCCCAGCGAAATAGTTTCGTAGAGCCGAAAGGCTGACTGGGTTCCGGTGGGAACTAGTTCTGGACGGCGAACCCCTGCCGGATAGATGACACCGTATGTGTGCAACCCCGTAGAGAGGTCGTAGGTTCGTCCTTTTTTGCCCGATGGGTTGTTTGAGTGTGCCTCCCGGAGGGCTGTCCGAGTGAACGTCCGAGATTCTGGGGTCATCACGAAGGGCTGTCCGAGGATCCGTCCGGTGGGACTATCCGAGGGACTGTCCCGAGGCCTCCCGAAGGGCTGCCCAGAGTTCCGTCCGGGGGCAGACGAGGGAGTACATCCTCGCGGTTGGGAGGTTGTAAATCCTAGCTGCGGGGATCTGCACCGATGATCAACATCGACTCTACTTCCGCTGCGCTACGAGTCGGTAATGATCAGATCAAACCTTGTCTGCATCTCCATAGTGATCCTGGGCGTGCTCGCTATACCGAATTTTTTTTGTTTTCTGTCGCGTTCCCCAACAGCCAGGTCCGCCCCCCCGGGTTGGTGGGGCTGATATGAGGTCTAGGGGGTCATGACTACGGGCCGTGGCCGACTGGCGTAGCACGTGGTGCATGCACCCGTCTACCTCTAGGCGTTACTAGATTGGGGTGGTTGGTGTGGCCGGTTCCAGGCTAGATCTGCTTGTTGGGGAACGTTGCATGGGAAACAAAAATTTTCCTACGCACACGCAAGACCTATCCATGGTGATGAGCATCTACGAGAGGGAGATTGAATCTACATACCCTTGTAGATCGCTAAGTGGAAGCGTTAAGAAACGCGGTTGATGTAGTCGAACGTCTTCGCGATCCAAATCGCCGAGCATCCCGCGATCCAATCACGAGCCTTCCGATCTAGCGCCGAACGGACGGCACCTCCGCGTTCAACACACGTACGGCTTGATGACGCCTTCACCTCCTCGATCCAGCGAGCGATGATGAAGTAGTAGATGAGTTCCAGCAGCACGACGGCGTGGTGATGGTGGTGAGGAACAATCTCTGCAGGGCTTCGCCAAGCACTACGGAGATTATGACGGAGGAACTAGAGGGCTAGGGTTGCCGGCACACGGCTTGGGAAATCCTGATGTATCCCGTGTGCTAGCCCTGCCCCTCTATTTATATGTTAAGCCCTGGGGTCTAAACTTGGACAAAAAGCCTCCACAAGGTCGGTTTTGCCCGCACAAGGTCGGTTTGGCCCGCAAGGAAAGAGTCCAACTCGGATCCCTGCCGCACCGCGCACAAGCGGTAGTACCGCTTCACACAAGCGGTAGTACCGCTTGAGCGGTAGTACCGCTTCACACAAGTGGTAGTAGCGCTTAAGCGGCAGTACTGCCTTACTGCTTAAGGCAGCAGCAAAACTCCTTTTTGCACTTTCCAATACCTCGTGGGCTATACCCCTTTGGCCCATATAAAGTGTTACTGCACCCGAACACTTCGGTGAACATCCGGAACCCCTTCCGGTGAATTCCGGAACCCTTTCCGGAGATCAAAACACCATTATCACATATATCAATCTTTATCTCCGGACTCTTCCGGAGATCCTCATCATGTCCGGGATCTTATCCGAGACTCCGAACAACCTTCGGTCACCAACGATAACTCAACTATATTAATCGTCACCAAACGTTAAGTGTGTAGACCCTGCGGGTTCGAGAACTATGTAGACATGACCGAGACACGTCTACGGCCAATAACCAATAGCGGGACCTGGATGCCCATATTGGTTCCTACATATTCTACGAAGATCTATATCGGTTGAACCTCTATGTCAAGGATTCAGTTAATCCCGTATGCTGTTCCCTTTGTTCTTCGGTACGTTACTTGCCCAAGATTCGATCGTCGGTATCTCTATACCTAGTTCAATCTCGTTACCGGCAAGTCTCTTTACTCGTTCCGTAATACAAGATCCCGTGGCTAACACCTTAGTCACATTGCTTGCAAGGCTTATAGTGATGTTGTATTACCGAGTGGGCCCTGAGATACCTCTCCGTCACCTGGAGTAACAAATCCCAGTCTTGATCTATGCCAACTCAACGGACACCTTTGGAGATACCTGTAGAGCATCTTTATAGTCACCCAGTTACGTTGCGACGTTTGATACACACAAGGTATTCCTCCGGTGTCAGTGAGTTGCATGATCTCATGGTCATAGGAACAGATACTTGACATGCAGAAAACAATAGCAATAAACTGACACGATCATATGCTACGTTTATAGTTTGGGTCTTGTCCATCACATCATTCTCCTAATGATGTGATCCCGTTATCAAATGACATCTTATGTACATGGTCAGGAAACCTTTACCATCCTTTGATCAACGAGTTAGTTAACTAGAGGCTTACTAAGGACACAGTGTTGTCTATGTACCCACACATGTATTTGAGTTTCCAATCAATACAATTATAGCATGGATAATAAACGATTATCATGAACAAGGAAATATAATAATAACTACTTTTATTATTGCCTCTAGGGCATATTTCCAACAGTCTCCCACTTGCACTAGAGTCAATAATCTAGGTCACATCACTATGTGATTTACATTGTAATGAATCGAACACCCATGCAGTTCTGGTGTTGTTCATGTTTAGCCCTTGGAAGAGGTTTAGTCATCGGATCTGCAACATTCAGATCCGTATGTACTTTGCAAATATTTATGTCGTCCTCCTTGATGTAATCGCGGATGGAATTGAAACGTCGCTTTATGTGTCTGGTCCTCTTGTGAAATCTTGGTTCCTTGGCTAGAGCAATGCCACCAGTATTATCACAGAACAGAGTCATTGGGTTAAGTGCACTAGGCACTACTCCAAGATCTGTCATGAACTCCTTCATCCAGACACCTTCCTTCGCCGCCTCTGAGGCAGCGATGTACTCCGCTTCGCATGTAGAATCAGCTACCACGCTTTGCTTGGAACTGCACCAGCTAACCGCACCCCCATTAAGAATAAATACGTATCCGGTTTGCGACTTAGAGTCATCCGGATCAGTGTCAAAGCTTGCATCGACGTAACCCTTTACGACGAGCTCTTGATCACCTCCATAAACGAGAAACATGTCCTTAGTCTTTTTCAGGTACTTCAGGATATTCTTGACCGCCGTCCAGTGTTCCACTCCTGGATCACTTTGAAACCTTCCGGCCATACTTATGGCAAGGCTGACATCGGGTCTTGTGCACAGCATTGCATACATGATAGAACCTATGGCTGAAGCATAGGGGACGACACTCATCTTTTCTCTATCTTCTGCAGTCACTGGGCATTGAGTCTTACTCAACTTCATACCTTGCAAAACAGGCAAGAACCCCTTCTTGGACTGATCCATTTTGAACTTCTTCAAAATCTTATCAAGGTATGTGCTTTGTGAAAGTCCTATTAAACGTCTTGATCTATCTCTATAGATCTTGATGCCTAATATGAAAGCAGCTTCTCCTAGGTCCTTCATTGAAAAACTCTTGTTCAAATATTCCTTCACGCTTTCCAACATTTCTATATTGTTTCCAATCAGCAATATGTCATCCACATATAATATTAGAAACGCTATAGAGCTCCCACTCACTTTCTTGTAAATACAAGCTTCTCCGTAAACTTGTATAAACCCGAACGCCTTGATCACCTCATCAAAGCGAAGATTCCAACTCCGAGATGCTTGCACCAGTCCATAAATGGATCGCTGGAGTTTGCAAACTTTGTCAGCATTCTCTGGATCGACAAAACCTTCTGGTTGCATCATATACAACTCTTCCTTAAGGAAACCGTTAAGGAACGCTGTTTTGACATCCATCTGCCAAATTTCATAATCGAAAAAGGCAGCTATTGCTAACATGATTCTGACAGACTTAAGCATCGCTACGGGTGAGAAGGTCTCATCGTAGTCAACTCCTTGAACTTGTGAAAAACCCTTTGCCACAAGTCGAGCTTTACAGACGGTGACATTACCGTCCGCGTCCGTCTTCCTCTTGAAGATCCATTTGTTCTGAATGGCCTTACGCCCTTCAGGTAATACTTCCAAAGTCCACACTTTGTTTTCATACATGGATCCCATCTCGGATTTCATGGCCTCTAACCATTTCTCGGAATCCGGGCCCACCATCGCTTCTCCATAGCTCGTAGGTTCATCGTTGTCCAACAACATGACCTCTAAGACAGGGCTGCCGTACCACTCAGGAGCAGTACGCGTCCGTGTCGACCTACGAGGTTCTATAGCAACTTGATCCGAAGCTTCATGATCTTCATCATGAACTTCCTCTTCAACTGATGTAGGCTCTACAGAAACATCTTTCTGCGCTGCGCTACTCTCTGGTTGAAGTAAAGGTTCAATAACCTCATCAAGTTCTATCTTCCTCCCACTCAATTCTTTCGAGAGAAACTCTTTCTCAAGAAATGTTCCGTTTTTAGCGACAAACACTTTGCCTTCGGATCTGAGATAGAAGGTATACCCAATTGTCTCTTTTGGATATCCTATGAAGACGCATTTCTCCGCTTTGGGTTCCAGCTTTTCAGGCTGAAGCTTTTTGACATAAGCATCACATCCCCAAACTTTAAGAAACGACATCTTTGGCTTCTTGCCAAACCATAGTTCATATGGCGTCGTCTCAACGGATTTCGATGGTGCCCTATTTAAAGTGAATGCAGCTGTCTCTAATGCATAACCCCAAAACGATAGTGGCAAATCGGCAAGAGACATCATAGATCGCACCATATCCAATAAGGTTCGATTACGACGTTCGGACACACCATTACGCTGTGGTGTTCCAGGCGGTGTCAATTGTGAAACAATTCCACACTGTCTTAAGTGACTGCCAAACTCATAACTCAGATATTCTCCTCCTCGATCAGATCGTAGGAATTTAATCTTCTTGTTACGATGATTCTCAACTTCACTCTTAAATTGCTTGAACTTTTCAAACGTTTCAGACTTGTGTTTCATTAAGTAAATATACCCATATCTACTTAAATCATCAGTGAAGGTGAGAAAGTAACGATAACCACCGCGCGCCTCAATGCTCATCGGACCGCACACATCAGTATGTATGATTTCCAACAAGTCACTTGCCCGTTCCATTGTACCAGAGAACGGCGTCTTAGTCATCTTGCCCATGAGGCATGGCTCACATGTGTCAAGTGATTCAAAATCAAGTGACTCCAAAAGTCCATCAGCATGGAGCTTCTTCATGCGCTTTACGCCAATATGATCTAAACGGCAGTGCCACAAGAAAGTGGTATTATCATTATCAATCTTACATCTTTTGGCATCAATGTTATGAACATGTGTATCATCACTATCGAGATTCAATAAGAATAAACCCCTCACGTTGGGTGCATGATCATAAAAGATATTACTCATATAAATAGAACAACCATTATTCTCAGATTTAAATGAGTAACCGTCTCGCAATAAACAAGATCCAGATATAATGTTCATGCTTAACGCAGGCACTAAATAACAATTATTCAGGTTCATCACTAATCCCGATGGTAATCGAAGAGCGAGCGTGCCGACGGCGATCACATCAACCTTGGAACCATTTCCCACGCGCATCGTCACTTCGTCCTTTGCCAGCCTCCGTCTATTCCGCAGTTCCTGTTTTGAGTTGCAAATGTGAGCAACCGCACCGGTATCAAATACCCAGGCACTACAACGAGAGTTGGTATGGTACACATCAATAACATGTATATCATATATACCTTGTTTGTTGTTGGCCGCCTTCTTGTCAGCCAAATACTTGGGGCAATTCCGCTTCCAGTGACCAGTTCCCTTGCAATGAAAGCACTCAGTTTCTGGCTTGGGTCCAGCTTTGGGTTTCTTCACGGGAGGGGCAACTGCTTTGCCACTCTTCTTGGAGTTACCCTTCTTACCCTTGCCATTCTTCTTGAAACTAGTGGTTTTATTGACCATCAACACTTGATGCTCCTTCTGAATCTCAGACTCAGCGACTTTCAACATCGCAAACAGCTCGGCGACTGACTTGTTCATCCCGTGCATGTTATAGTTCAACACGAAGCTCTTGTAGCTAGGTGGCAATGATTGAAGAACTCTGTCAGTGATAGCCTCTAGCGGAAGGGGCATCCCCAATTCAGCCAGACGGGTGGAGTACCCAGACATTCTGAGTATGTGATCACTGACAGACCCGTTCTCCTCCATTTTACAAGCATAGAACTTATCGGAGGTCTCATACCTCTCGATCCGGGCATTCTTCTGAAAGAAAAACTTCAACTCCTGGAACATATCATATGCTCCATGACGTTCAAAACGTCTTTGAAGTCCCGGTTCTAAGCCGTACAACATTGCACATTGAACTATTGAGTAATCATCAGAACGAGCCTGCCAGGCGTTCACAACGTCTGGAGACTCAACTGGAGCGGGTGGATCACCAAGCGGTGCATCAAGGACATAAGCCTTCTGGGAAGCCGTAAGGATAATCCTTAGATTACGGGCCCAGTCCTCAAAGTTACTTCCATCATCTTTCAACTTAGCTTTCTCTAGGAACGCATTAAAATTCAGGGGTGCTACTGCGCGAGCCATGATCTACAACATAAATATTGCAAAGACAACTTAGACTATTGTTCAAGATAATGAGTTTAGTTAATCATATTACTTAAAAACTCCCACTCAAATTGACATCCCTCCGGTCATTCGAGTGTCACATGATCCAAATCAACCAACTCAAGTCCGATCATCACGTGAGTTGAGGTGGTTTCAATGGTGAACATCTCCATGTTGATCATATCTACTATATGACTCATGTTCGACCTTTCGGTCTCTTGTGTTCCGAGGCCATGTCTGTACATGCTAGGCTCGTCAAGTTTAACCCGAGTGTTCCGCACGTGCAACACTGGCTTGCACCCGTTGTATGCGAACGTAGAGTCTATCACACCCGATCATCACGTGGTGTCTCGAAACGATGAACTTTCGCAACGGTGCACACTCGGGGAGAACACAATTTTATCTTGAAATTTAAGTGAGGGATCACCTTATAATGTTACCGTCGTCCTAGGCAAAATAAGATGCATAAAAGGATTAACATCACATGCAAATCATAAGTGACATGATATGGCCATGAACTTGTGCTTTTGATCTCCATCTCCAAAGCACCGGCATGATCTCCATCGTCACCGGCATGACACCATGATCTCCATCATCTTGATCTCCATCAACGTGTCGCCATGAGGTTGTCGCGCCGACTGTTGCTTCCACGACTATTGCTAACTCATAGCGATAAAGTAAAGCAAAACGGCGAAAATAATTAAAGACAACTCTATGGCTCCTGCCAGTTGCCGTACTCATCGACATGCAAGTCGTGATATTCTATACAACACATGATCATCTCATACATCACATATATCTCATCATGTAATTGGCCATATCACATCACAACATACCCTGCAAAAACAAGTTAGACGTCCTCTAATTGTTGTTGCAAGTTTTACGTGGCTGCTACGGGTATCTAGCAAGAACGATTCTTACCTACGCAAAACCACAACGTGGTGTAGTGATTGCTTTTTGATCTTCTAAAAGAACCCTCTTCATTGAACCGATTCAACTAAAGTGAGAGAGACAGACACCCGCCAGTCACCTTTATGCAACAAGTGCACGCAGCGGTGAAACCAGTCTCGCGTAAGCGTACGCGTAATGTCAGTCCAGGCCGCTTCATCTCACAATACCGCCGAATCAAGTATCAACTAGTAACGACAAGCAATATGTATACACCCACGCCCACAACTCCTTTGTGTTCTACTCGAGATCTCATCTACGCATAGACCTAGCTCAGATGCCACTGTTGGGGAACGTTGCATGGGAAACAAAAAATTTCCTACGCACACGCAAGACCTATCCATGGTGATGAGCATCTACGAGAGGGAGATTGAATCTACATACCCTTGTAGATCGCTAAGCGGAAGCGTTAAGAAACGCGGTTGATGTAGTCGAACGTCTTCGCGATCCAAATCGCCGAGCGTCCCGCGATCCAATCACGAGCCTTCCGATCTAGCGCCGAACGGATGGCACCTCCGCGTTCAACACACGTACGGCTTGATGACGCCTTCACCTCCTCGATCCAGCGAGCGATGATGAAGTAGTAGATGAGTTCCAGCAGCACGACGGCGTGGTGATGGTGGTGAGGAACAATCTCTGCAGGGCTTCGCCAAGCACTACGGAGATTATGACGGAGGAACTAGAGGGCTAGGGTTGCCGGCACACGGCTTGGGAAATCCTGATGTATCCCGTGTGCTAGCCCTGCCCCTCTATTTATATGTTGAGCCCTGGGGTCTAAACTTGGACAAAAAGCCTCCACAAGGTCGGTTTTGCCCGCACAAGGTCGGTTTGGCCCGCAAGGAAAGAGTCCAACTCGGATCCCTGCCGCACCGCGCACAAGCGGTAGTACCGCTTCACACAAGCGGTAGTACCGCTTGAGCGGTAGTACCGCTTCACACAAGCGGTAGTACCGCTTAAGCGGCAGTACTGCCTTACTGCTTAAGGCAGCAGCAAAACTCCTTTTTGCACTTTCGAATACCTCGTGGGCTATACCCCTTTGGCCCATATAAAGTGTTACTGCACCCGAACACTTCGGTGAACATCCGGAACCCCTTCCGGTGAATTCCGGAACCCTTTCCGGAGATCAAAACACCATTATCACATATATCAATCTTTATCTCCGGACTCTTCCGGAGATCCTCATCATGTCCGGGATCTTATCCGAGACTCCGAACAACCTTCGGTCACCAATGATAACTCAACTATATTAATCGTCACCAAACGTTAAGTGTGTAGACCCTGCGGGTTCGAGAACTATGTAGACATGACCGAGACACCTCTACGGCCAATAACCAATAGCGGGACCTGGATGCCCATATTGGTTCCTAAATATTCTACAAAGATCTATATCGGTTGAACCTCTATGTCAAGGATTCAGTTAATCCCGTATGCTGTTCCCTTTGTTCTTCGGTACGTTACTTGCCCGAGATTCGATCGTCGGTATCTCTATACCTAGTTCAATCTCGTTACCGGCAAGTCTCTTTACTCGTTCCGTAATACAAGATCCCGTGGCTAACACCTTAGTCACATTGCTTGCAAGGCTTATAGTGATGTTGTATTACCGAGTGGGCCCTGAGATACCTCTCCGTCACCTGGAGTAACAAATCCCAGTCTTGATCCATGCCAACTCAACGGACACCCTTGGAGATACCTGTAGAGCATCTTTATAGTCACCCAGTTACGTTGCGACGTTTGATACACACAAGGTATTCCTCCGGTGTCAGTGAGTTGCATGATCTCATGGTCATAGGAACAGATACTTGACATGCAGAAAACAATAGCAATAAACTGACATGATCATATGCTACGTTTATAGTTTGGGTCTTGTCCATCACATCATTCTCCTAATGATGTGATCCCGTTATCAAATGACATCTTATGTCCATGGTCAGGAAACCTTTACCATCCTTTGATCAACGAGTTAGTTAACTAGAGGCTTACTAAGGACACAGTGTTGTCTATGTACCCACACATGTATTTGAGTTTCCAATCAATAAAATTATAGCATGGATAATAAACGATTATCATGAACAAGGAAATATAATAATAACTACTTTTATTATTGCCTCTAGGGCATATTTCCAACACTGCTCGCTGCCAGGTGATTGGAGTCGTCCATGGGTGGAAAGGAAGTGCCTTTCCCCCGTACCCCAGGTGGGTGTTGGTCGACGGCTACGTAGTGGTTGGGGCCTCAGGTCTGTGGATGCCGGGGCGGCAGCCCCGGAAGGTGAGAGTGCACGGGTGTGTCTTTGGCGAGCAACGTCGCAGCGGTGGTGGCTCTCTCCTTGGCTATGTGGATGGCGATGGCCGTGGTGGCGGGTGATCCTAGTGTTGTCGGTGCTTCGGCGGTGGCGGTTCCCTGGTTTTGATCTTCAAGCTCCGGTCTGGTGGCGACGGACCTTCCCTCGGGTTGGGGTGGCAACATTGGTAACTGGGTGTGGCTCGGGTGGGATTCCGAGCGAAAACGGCGCTGGCGGCGGAGACACCTGTGGGTATCGCATCCCTCTTGAGGGCGTCATTGTGGTTCCCCTCCCTGTGCCAGAGCTCCGGGTGAAAACCCTAGTCCATCCTGGGGGCATCGGTCTCGGCGGCGGCGGTGCATTGCATCGTCACCCTCTTGGGGGCATCGTCGTGGAGCTGAGGTACCTACCGGTCACAGCGCATCGGCTTCCTCAGGCATGGTATGATCCTGGCGTGAAGCTTCTTCGACTCTGGCGTGAGGTGGTCTCATTTGTCTTCGACCTTTTATACGTGACCTCGTTGTCAGCGTTCTCGTTCCTCGCTGTCCGCTGGCAGGATTGACGGTCCGCGGCCCAGAGTGAGAGTGCCACCGGTCTTCTCCTGCGATAGCTTAGTGCGTGTGGTGCAACGGTGTCCAGCGGTTTCCCAAGAATGCGCTATCTCGTTCCTAGTAGGTGGTCTTGGTGCCTCTTGTTGGGTGTGGCTACTCATGTGCTCTTGCTCGATTTGAGTTGGTGGCCTTTTCGCTACTCTCCCGGATGTCCTTTCTTATTTTGACCTACTTTGTAAGAGGATTTTCTAATTACCGTGTATCGGTTCGGCCATTTCTGTTTTATTTATAAAGCGGGACGAAAGCCTGTTTCGAGAGAGTGATAGTTGAACCTTTCCTTTAACATGTTGAGGTCTCAATATAATAGAAAATCAAAGTATGGCTTGCACATGGCCGAGAAATCGAAAGCTAGTGGTGGATTAGTTAGTGATTGTTGAACCACTCCTTTAATTGCAATTGCTTCAACGCTTCAAATTCCGACGCGTAAGAAAAACTAAAAATTAACACCACAGAATTGGATGCGTCGAACTTCACCTCTTCAAATATGAAACCCGCGGACACATCTCAACTTCTTGGTACAGCTTGTTGAGTAAACCTAGCCAATTTGCTAAATCGATGGTACAACTCTTGGTTGCAGTTAGCAAAATTAACAAAAAGTAACAAATCCATTGCATTGTTGCGTGTACGTGGATAGGCTGAAAAGATTCGCTCCAAGTAGTAAGCCTGCCGAAATGCCTCGTCGATCGCACGGTAAGCCTGTCGAAGTGCCGGCTGCTTGCGACGCGTGATTCCTGATTTTTCCGGCCACTGGCTTCTCCATTTGTTCGCACCGGCCATACGACAACGGCAAGCACCGGCGGCAGAAGCAGGGCGACAACGCTAAGCCGCTAGGGCACGGCGGACGTGGATCGGTGGAAGCCGCTAGCTAGAGGGTAAGCATACAACGGGCATTTCAGAGATCTCGTCAGGTACGCGGATAAAGTAACAGCTTGGCCGGATAAGGTGTATGAAATAAGAACCGTTCATTAATAAGGATAGAATTGATCCATAACCAACAATGATTATGGACAGCTATGAAGATCGATTCTGATCTATCAAAAAAAGATGATCCACCAGATTAATGGCCAGATGTTTTGATTTTTTTGTGAGAATTTCTAGCCTTTTTTTTTTGCGGTACTGTGCTTTCATTGTCATGATCTATCGGTTGTGATCTATATTAAAAATAATAATTAATCCACCAGATTCCGAGGTGTTTTAATCTCTACTATTAAAGGGAGTTGGTAGCATTTTCGCAAAAAAAAAGGGAGTTGGTAGCATCGCCTCTACCGCCTCCCCCGGTTTTTTCCTCCCCATGTCTGTCCCTCCACTTTGGTTTCCTTTTGATTTTTTGGGAATCTCAACAGATGCCGCACAAAATAGTAACCAACATAAATAGAGTAATTCGAAATAATCAAAACAAAATCGGTACTTTCCAAAACAACGTCATGCATTAACTCAATCAAATCGAATAAAACCAATTCTTACCAAAATCTTAACAAAAACAAAACTTTCTTTGCCTTTCCCTATCCATACCCAAATTAAATCAAATCTTAGAAAAACCTTAACTAAATTAAAACTTTCCTTGTTTTCCCCTACCCTTACTCAAATCAAATTAAATCTTATCAAAATCTAGAATACAGTGAGGGTAAGTTGTACGTCGGACATGATTGATGTTGAACCACTAAAATATATATGCTCCGTTGCAACGCACGGGCAAATAGCTAGTATATATTAATACTCCTAGATAGATGGTAGGGCATACAAATCAAGGTGGGTGGGGATGCATTAGCGAATTTCAGGGTGGGCACCGGACTGTAACATCCCCAGACCGTAACACACAATTATACTAATTAACCTTGCCATGTCATCATGATTGTTCTAAGTTAAAAGTTGAATTAGGAAATAATTCAACACTCAAAATTACTTAAAATATGAATGCCAAAAATATTTCTTCAAATTGTGAAAAATAAATGTTCACATTATTCCAATAAATCCCTAAGAAATTGCCCTTGTGTAACCAAATCCATTTGAGTAAACAATTTGACCCCAGCCACAATTTTAGTGGACCAGCAGCATTAAAGTTGGACATTTAAATGAAAATATAATTCTATACATTTCCAATTGCCCTGAAACTTTGTGTGTAGCCTCAAAATATTGCCCTTGGTTTATGTGTGAAGTTTCATATTCAAGAAAAATCAGTTGCTAGTCAAAGTAAATAGAAAATAGAAAGTAAAACAAAAACATAAAAGAAAAAGAGAAAGGGTGCTACTGTGCTACTGGGCTCTAGGAGCACAGTGCACAACCCAGCCCACCTAAGACACCGTCGTCGTCTTCGTCGTCCTGTCGGCACAGCACGCGCGACGCGCGATGACGCCGGCCAATACGCGACAGCTGCCGTCTACAGGAGCCCTGGAGGAGATAAGAGCCTCTCCGCAGCCCCCTTGGACAACCCTAGCTCCACTTCTTCCCCTCCCTCGCGCCGCTATCATCTCCCCAGCACGCAAGCGAGCCATCGCCGCCATGGCTTACCTCGCCGCCGTGGCCAACGTTATCCCCGCCGGCTGAAACGTTGTTTGGGAGCACCGTCGTCCTTGACCACGGTGTCTGCAAGGTCCAGCTCGAGCTCGGCGCCCCTGCATCGTTCGGATCGAGCTCTTCCTCCCCGTCGGCCACCGGCGCTTCTCTGGCCGATTCTTCGCCCTGCTGTTCCTAAGCCGCTCACCGAGCATCCTTGCGCTCAGCGGTGAGCTCCCCGTCGAAACCCCTCTCGTTGTGCCTCCATCCCGTGCTCGTTGCTAGCTGCTGCTGCTGCCGTTGCTCTGCCGCCGTTGTTTAGCTCGCCGCCGTTGATGTAGTGCTCCTCGAGCTCGGGTAAGCACGCAACGTGCTCAGTGCAGGACCCTGATGCCGCCTGTGTCGTTAGTTTGATCGATCTCGTTGCAAGGCCTCGACCCCGAAGAGCTCCACCTTCTGCCGCCGCCTCGTCTCATCGTTGATGCCAATTCCGGCCACCTCGGGATCAGCCACCACCACCGTTCGACGCACGGCACTGTGTGCGTTCGAACGCGACCAACCGCACCTCAAACCGTGCCTTTTAGCGATTTTCCGGCGAAGTCCCGTGGTCGCCGCCGTTGTTTTGGCTTGCCGCCGGAGCGCCACCGAGTTTTAAACGCCGGTGGGTCACTGACGCGTGGGTCCCCCATCTCAGGTGGTTAATTAGCACTAACTGGGCCACTATCAGCCACTGACACGTGGGCCGAGTATACTGTCGCTGTCAATTAACCCACTGCCATTGACATGCGGGCCCCACCTCGCCAATTAACTAAATTGGATTAACTAAAACTCTGTTAAAAAAACAGTCACTGACTGCTGCGTCCCACTAGTAAATAAACTAAATAATTAAAATTTATTAGACTAATAGTCACTGATATATGGGCCCCACTGGCTAGTTTGACCAGTCAACTGCTGACTGGGCAGCTGACTCAGCAACCCCTGGCCCGACCAGTCAGCCTCTCCGCTGGGTACACTTCTGGGTACACTTAGCATTTATCCATTTAATTTCGAATTAATAATAATCCAAAAAATACAAAAAATCCAAGAAATCATTAAAACATTGAAAAATCATATAAAATAATCAATACCTCAGATGAAAACAATTTGTATATGAAAAATGATCAGAAAAATATGAAGAATCCGGATATGTCACTTTCATGCATGGCAAAGTTCATTAACATACTGAACTTTGATAAATTTCTACTAGGTCAATCTAATGAATAATATTTGAATCTGGGAAAGTAATCCCTAATATTTTCCCACTTCAATTAAAATGTGTAGTAATGCATTATATCACATCATCATCACATTTTGCCGTGACATGCATTTTGTATTCCATTTGAATGTCCGTTATTTATTTTGTGCCCGCATTTGCTTCTTATCGATAGACCCCGAGACCGCAGTAGATCTCGAGTAAGACTACGATCCCGAGGATTAGATCACCTCTGCAGAGCAACGAGGAAAGCAAAACCCCCATGATCATTTTAGATATCGCCTATTCGTTCTTTCTATATTCATGCATTAGGTATTGGTACAGTTGTTGCTTGGTAGATCCTATTCTGATGCATAGCCTGATTTTGTTGCCTCTTATAGATACCTTACCTGTTATTCTAGCATGCCTAGTCTAGTATTAGTTGTGTTCCATCTGTTGGCCCAACACCCTTGTCCATGTTGCCATGCTATATTACCGGGCAGTGATCCCTTTGGGCGACGATCACTGATATAGTTTATACTGTTACACTATATATGATACACTATGGTGGACTCGGACTTCGTTGGCCTTCGACATGGAGCGAGATGGACTGCGACAAGATGCCGATGAAGATGAGACTGATACTGTGTTGCGTTGTGATTGTGTTCAGTTGTGGGCTGGCAGGGCAGGTGGTACCATTCAAGATGAGATGGACCTGGGTCCCGAGAGCCGCCCCGAGAGATTCACCTGTGGCGGAACGACAGGGCAGGTGGATACCATTCAGGATGAGGGGGGCCTGGGCCATGGTCGTTATCTACGGTAAAATGAAACTAATACGACTAAAGGCATGCAGGTGGAAGG
This sequence comes from Elymus sibiricus, assembly GCA_039707655.1. Lineage (NCBI taxonomy): Eukaryota > Viridiplantae > Streptophyta > Magnoliopsida > Poales > Poaceae > Elymus > Elymus sibiricus. Next base: position 33,542,768 of record CM077663.1, on the reverse strand, counting down.
CTGTGCTGGAGAGCTGGGTTGTTGTTTCACTTGGCCAATTAGGAACCGAGTTCTGGGTATTTAATCCGAGATTGCCACTGGCATATACGCATTAACCGCCACGCGGGATAATGGTTTATGGGGCCCTCAGTGTCGTAGTTCCTTACTGAAAGCTTTCTAGATGTTGCACTTCAGAGATGTGGGCTGATTGTCGGGGTGAGTAGATACTACCAGATGCAGAGGTGGGCTTGGCCCCCGGCCAGTCGCACAATGCATGAGGCTGCTAAGGGTGTTAGGCCGACTACCCTGGTGGCATAGGTTTAGACTCAGCGTGATGACCTCTCTGGAGAGCTAACGTAGGACTTCAGCGTGTCGATCATCTGAGGCCGGGCATTACCCGCAGAAAAGTGTGTTCGGCCATAGGGTAATCGCGCGTATCGGGTAATGTGGTGCACCCCTGCAGGGAAGAACAATACTATTCGAATAGCCATGTCCACGGTAACAGGACGCTTGGAGATGTATCCCATTCATAGCCAAGTTAAACCAGATACTTAATAAAATCACCAAGATAATAGTTAGCATGCCCGCGCATAGCTTTCTCGTAGGGAGTCGAGGAAGGATCTTAGGGTAGTGTATTGCTGTGGTGATTAGTTGGACTCGTGTGCGCTCTTTCTCGTAGGGAGTCGAGGAAGGATCTTAGGGTAGTGTATTGTTAATATTATGTTATATTGAGTTTCTCCACCTCTATTCTGGCATTTCTGCAGTACAGTTCACTGATATAACCCCCATTCCATTGACACCGATACATATGTAGTATAGATCTGATGTAAGTCTTGCGAGTACTTTGGATGAGTACTCACCGTTGCTTTACTATTCTTTTCCTTCAACCCAGTTGCTACAATCAGATAGTATCACCTGGGATGCAGGTGACCCCGACACTGGTTACTATTTGGATCTCAACGTCGACGAGTAGTTCGGAGGTCCCAGGCAGGAGGCCTGCGCCTTAGTGTAGGGTCATCGTTTTGTTTCAGCCTCCTTAAGGAAACTTTGTTCACTTGTCTGTAGACAGACCTATTTTGCTTTCTGCTCTGATTTAATGTTGGTCCATGTGACCCCTATTTGTAATATATTGTTTTCTATTTAATTTGGTGTCGTAGAGTTGTGGTGTGGTACTACCGTAGAGTCACCCTCATTATTGTCCATTATGTGTGTATGATTAGTGCATGTTAATGAGCGGGGGTGTCACACGGACCCCCACTAATATCGATCTAAGAACTGCCACCTCACCCCGTAAGCCCTCTCACCCCATAATGACACATAGGTGTAGCTAAGCATGGCAATTTTACCCATGCACATGGACACCCACAGGTACCCAACCTGAATGGGCAGGGTTTGGATACATTTTTCAGCCCATAGACAACGCCCAAACCAGACCCGACTAGTCGTGGGTAGGGCATTGGCATAATTTTATGTAGGGGAACGTGCTACACAACAAAAAAATGATCATGCACAATCAAGCCCTGGATCACTAAGGAGGTACAAGTAACGATCATCTTGATACGTCTCCAACGTATCTATCATTTTTTATTGTTCCATGCTATTATATTATCATTCTAGGATACCTTTTCGGTGTTTATTTACGAATTAATATTATTTTTTGAGCACTAACCTATTAACCCAGTGCCCGGTGCCAGTTGCAGTTTTCTGCATGTTTTTGGCTTTTCAGGTTTACAGTACCAAACGAAGTCCAATTGCCACGAAACTTTAATATGAGTTTTTCTGGACCAAAAGAAGACCTGGAGGCTTCGAAAGGAGGCCGGGAGCCCCACGAGGGAGGCATCACACAGCAGGGCGCGCCCTGGGGGTGGGCCGTGCCCTGTTGCGTGGCCCCTCCCTCGGGCGTCCTCCGATGCCCCTCTCTGGCCTATAAATTCTCTAAAATCCCAAAAACCCTAAGGAGCATCCCGAAACACTTTTTCCTCCGCCGCAAGTCTCTGTTCCGACGGGTGCTCATCTAGAGGGCTTTTTCGGTGTTCTGCCGGAGGGGGAATCGATCACGGAGGGCTTCTACATCATCCTTGCTGCTCCCATGGTGATGTGTGAGTAGTTCACCACAGACCTACGGGTCCGTAGTTAGTACCTAGATGGCTATCTCTCTCTCTCTCTCTCTCTCTTGATCTTCAATACAATGATCATCGCATCTTCACTTTGATCTATTCGATGTAATTCTTTTGTGCGGTGCGCTTGTTTGGATCCGATGAATTGTGGGTTTATGTTCAGATTATTCATGAAAAGTATTTGAGTCACCTCTGAATATTATGATTCTTATTTGCATGATCATTATAGCTTCGTAAATCTCTCCGATCTATTGAAATAGTTTGGGCAACTAGATTGATATTCCTTTAATGAGAGGGGTGCATTCTAGTGGGTTCAATCTGGCGATGCTCTATATCCCAGTCACAGAAAGGGACAAGACACGCCTTTGTATTGCTGCCACTAAGGATAAAACGATGGGGTTAGTTCATATTAATTGAATTCTCTTTGTCTACATCATGTCATCGTTCTCCAAGCATTAATTTGTTTTACTTAATACTCTAGATGCATGCTGTATAGCGGTCGATGGGTGGAGTAATAGTAATAGGTGCAGGCAGGAGTCGGCCTATTTGCTTATGGACGTGATGCCTATATATACATGATCATTGCCGTGAATAAAGATTGCATAACTATGCGCTTTTCTATCAAGGAACTATTCAGCATGGGTTGACTTTCGGTCTGTCGAGGCTTCCTTGAAGAACTCTCATATCTCATGGTGTATGTTGGTGGACACTCTCTCACACTGATATGGTGGTGCATGTTGGTGGACAATCCCTCACAGTAATATTTCGACCGTCGGTGATGGTCGCTCCTTCCTTCGCTCCCACGTGCATTACCAAAATCTCTAGCACAAGGAAACGAAGGAGGAAGCGACCACCACGACAACAGTCGGGATTCTTCCTCTGATATTTCGACCGTCGGTGATGGTCGCTCCTCCCTTCGTACCCACGTGCATTACCAAAATCTCTAGCACACGGGAATGAAGGAGGAAGCGACTGTTGGGGAACGTTGCATGGGAAACAAAAAATTTCCTACGCACATACAAGATCTATCCACGGAGATGAGCATCTACGAGAGGAGATATCGGATCCACATACCCTTGTGGATCACTAAGCGGGAAGCGTTAAGAAACGCGGTTGATGTAGTCAAACGTCTTCGCAATCCAAATCGCAAGCCGTCCCGCGATCCAATCATGATCTAGCGCCGAACGGACGACACCTCCGCGTTCAGCACACGTGCGGCTCGATGAAGATCTCCGGCTCCTTGATCCAGCAAGAGAGGGCGGAGAGCTAGATGAGTTCTCCGGCAGCACAACGGCGTGGTGGAGGTGGTGGTGAACTAATCCGACAGGGCTTCGCCGAGCTCCGCCGAACTAATCTAGAGGAGAATATGATCTAGAGGGAGAGAGGGCAGCTCGTTGCTTTTCAGATTAGGGGCTGCCCTCAAAAACCCTCTAGTATATTTAGGAGGGAGGGAGGGGAGGAGGTAGCCCTAGCCCCTCCACCAAGGAGGGGTTCGGCCGCAAGGGTGAGGAATCTACCTCCCACAAGGGATGTGGAGTCCTAGTAGGACTCCTCCCCACCTTGCCTTTTCCCACCCCTTGCGCAAGGGCCTCCTAGGGGCTGTCTACCCAGCCCACCAGGGGCTGGTGCGCCACCTCCTAGGCCCATGTGGCCCTGGGGTGGGTGGGCCCCACTTGGTGGACCCCCCGGAACTCATTCGTCACTCCCGGTACAGTACCGGAAGTGCCCGAAATTTTTCCGGAGCCCAAATACCATCTTCCTATATATCAATCTTTACCTCCGGACCATTCCGGAGCTCCTCGTGACGTCCACGATCTCATCCGGGACTCCGAACAACCTTTGGTCACCAACATACATAACTCAATACTACCGAAACGTCACCGAGCGTTAAGTGTGCAGACCCTGCGGGTTCAAGAACTATCTAGACATGACCGAGACACCTCTACGTTCAATAACCAATAGCGGGACCTGGATGCCCATATTGGTTCCTACATATTTTACGAAGATCTTTATCGGTTGAACCTTTATGTCAAGGATTCAAATAATCCCGTATGATGTTCCCTTTGTTTATAGGTATGTTACTTGCCCGAGATTCGATCGTCGGTATCTCCATACCTAGTTCAATCTCGTTACCGGCAAGTCTCTTTACTCGTTCCGTAATACAAGATCCCGTGGCTAACACTTTAGTCACTTTGCTTGCAAGGCTCATTGTGATGTTGTATTACCGAGTGGGCCCTGAGATACCTCTCCGTCACATGGAGTAACAAATCCCAGTCTTGATCCATGTCAACTCAACAGACACCCTCGGAGATACCAGTAGAGCATCTTTATAGCCACCCAGTTACGTTGTGACGTTTGATACACACAAGGCACTCCTCCGATGTCAGTGAGTTACATGATCTCATGGTCATAGGAACAGATACTTGACATGCAGAAAACGATAGAAATAAACTGACACGATCATATGCTACGTTCATAGTTTGGGTCTTGTCCAGCACATCATTCTCCTAATAATGTGATCCCGTTATCAAATGACAACTATTGTCCATGGCTAGGAAACCATTACCATCTTTGATCAACGAGCTACTCAACTAGAGGTTCACTAGGGACACATTGTTGTCTATGTTCCCACACATGTATTTGAGTTTCCAATCAATACAATTATAGCATGGATAATAAACATTTATCATGAACAAGGAAATATAATAATAACTATTTTATTATTGCATCTAGGGCATATTTCTAATAGTCTCCCAATTGCACTAGAGTCAATAATCTAGCTCACATTACTATGTGATTTACATTGTAATGAATCTAACACCGATACAGTTCTGGTGTTGATCATGTTTCCCTCGTGGAAGAGGCTTAGTCAACGGATCTGCAACATTCAGGTCCGTGTGTACTTTGCAAATATTTTTGTCACCCTCCTCGATGAAATCGCGGATGGAGTTGAAGCATCGCTTTATGTGTCTGGTCCTCTTGTGAAACGTTGGTTCCTTGGCTAGAGCAATGGAACCAGTGTTTTCATAAAACAGAGTCATTGGATCCAGTGCACTGGGCACAACTCCGAGATCTGTCATGAACTCCTTCATCCAGACACCTTCCTTCGCCGCCTCCGAGGCAGCTATGTACTCCGCTTCGCATGTAGAATCAGCTACCACGCTTTGCTTGCAACTGCACCAGCTTACCGCTCCCCTATTAAGAATGTATACGTATCCGGTTTGAGACTTAGAGTCATCCGGATCAGTGTCAAAGCTTGCATTGATGTAACCCTTTATGACGAGCTCTTGATCACCTCCATAAACGAGAAACATTTCCTTAGTCCTTTTCATGTACTTCAGGATATTCTTGACCGCCGTCCAGTGATCCATACCAGGATTACTTTGAAACCTTCCGACCATACTTATGGCAAGGCTGATGTCTGGTCTAGTGCACAGCATTGCATACATGATAGAGCCTATAGCAGAAGCATAGGGGATGACACTCATCTTTTCTCTATCCTCTGCAGTTACTGGGCATTGAGTCTTACTCAACTTCAGACCTTGTAGCACAGGCAAGAACCCTTTCTTGGACTGATCCATTTTGAACTTCTTCAAAACTTTATCATTGTATGTGCTTTGTGAAAATCCTATTAAGCATCTCGATCTATCTCTATAGAACTTGATGCCTAATATGAAAGCAGCTTCTCCTACGTTCTTCATTGAAAAACTGTTGTTCAAATAAACCTTCACGCTTTCGAAAAATTCTATATTGTTTCCAATCAGCAATATGTCATCCACATATAATATTAGAAACACTATAGAGCTCCAGCTCACTTTCTTGTAAATACAAGCTTCTCCATAAACTTGTATAAACCCAAACGCTTTGATCACCTCATCAAAACGCTTATTGCAACTCCGAGATGCCTGCACCAGTCCATAAATGGATCGCTGGAGCTTGCAAACTTTGTCAGCATTCTCTGGATCGACAAAACCTTACGGTTGTATCATATACAACTCTTCCTCAAGGAAACCATTGAGGAACGCCGTTTTGACATCCATCTGCCAAATTTGATAATCGAAAAATGCAGCTATTGCTAACACGAATCTGACGGACTTAAGCATCACTACGGGAGAGAAAGTCTCATCGTAGTCAACTCCTTGAACTTGTGAAAAACCCTTTGCCACAAGTCGAGCTTTATAGACGGTGACATTACCGTCCGCGTCCGTCTTCCTCTTAAAGATCCATTTATTCTGAATGATCTTTCGCCCTTCAAGTAATACTTCCAAAGTCCATACTTTGTTTTCATACATAGCTCGTAGGTTCATCGTTGTCCAACAACATGACCTCTAAGACAGGGTTACCGTACCACTCAGGAGTAGTACATGCCCTTGTCGACCTACGAGGTTCAATAGTAACTTGATCCGAAGCTTCATGATCATCATCATTAGCTTCCTCTTCAACTGAGGTAGGTTCCATAGAAACAACTTTCTGCGTTGCGCTACTCTCTGGTAGAAGTAGAGGTTCTACAAACTCATCAAGTTCTATCTTCCTCCCACTCAATTCTTTCGAGAGAAACTCTTTCTCGAGAAATGACCCATTCTTAGCGACAAACACTTTGCCTTCGGATCTGAGATAGAAGGTGTACCCAACCGTCTCTTTTGGGTATCCTATGAAGACGCATTTCTCCTCTTTGGGTTCCAGCTTTTCAGGCTGAAGCTTTTTGACATTAGCATCGCATCCCCAAACTTTAAGAAACGACAACTTTGGTTTCTTGCCAATCCACATTTAATACGGCATCGTCTCAACGGATTTAGATGGTGCCCTATTTAAATTGAATGCAGCTGTCTCTAATGCATAACCACAAAACGATAGTGGCAAATCGGCAAGAGACATCAAAGACCGCACCATATCCAATAAAGTACGATTACGACGTTCGGACACACCATTACGCTGTGGTGTTCCAGGCGGTGTCAACTGTGAAACAATTCCACATTGTCTCAAGTGATTGCCAAACTCATAACTCATATATTCTCCTCCTCGATCAGATCGTAGGAATTTAATCTTCTTGTTACGATCATTCTCAACTTCACTCTGAAATTGCTTGAACTTTTCAAACGTTTCAGACTTATGCTTCATTAAGTAAATATACCCATATCTAATTAATTCATCGGTGAAGGTGAGAAAATAACGATATCCACCGCGCGCCTCAATGCTCATCGGACCGCACACATCAGTATGTATGATTTCCAATAAGTCACTTGCCCGTTTCATTGTTCCAGAGAACGGGGTCTTAGTCATCTTGATCATGAGGCATGGTTCACATGTGTCAAGTCATTCAAAATCAAGTGACTCCAAAAGTCCATCAACATGGAGCTTCTTTATGCGTTCTACACGAATATGACCTAAGCAGCAGTGCCACAAGAAAGTGTTACTATCATTATCAACTCTACATCCTTTGGCATCAATGTTATGAACATGTGTATCATCACTATCGAGATTCGGTAAGAATAAACCCCTCACATTGGGTGCATGACCATAAAAGATATTACTCAAATAAATAGAACAACCTTTGTTCTCAGACTTAAATGATTAACCGTCTCGCAATAAACAAGATCCAGATATAATGTTCATGCTTAACGCAGGCACTAAATAACAATTGTTTAGGTTCATCACTAATCCCGATGGTAGTCGAAGAGCGAGCATGCCGACGGCGATAACATCAACCTTGGAACCATTTCCCACACTCATCGTCACTTCGTCCTTTGCCAGCCTCCGTCTATTCCGTAGTTCCTGCTTTGAGTTGCAAATGTGAGCAACCGAACCGGTATCAAATACCCAGGCACTACAACGAGAGTTGGTAAGGTACACATCAATAACATGTGTATCATATATACCTTGTTTGGTGTTGGCCGCCTTCTTGTTGTCCAGATACTTGGGGCAGTTCCGCTTCCAGTGGCCAGTTCCCTTGCAATGAAAGCACTCAGTTTCTTGCTTGGGTCCAACCTTGGGTTTCTTCACGGGAGGGGCAATTGCTTTGCCACTCTTCTTGGAGTTACCCTTCTTGCCCTTGCCATTTTTTTGAAACTAGTGGTTTTATTGACCATAAACACTTGATGCTCCTTCTGGATTTCGGACTCAGCGACTTTCAGCATCGCAAACAGCTCGGCGACTGACTTGCTCATCCCTTGCATTTTATAGTTCAACACGAAGCCTTTGTAGCTAGGTGCCAGTGATTGAAGAACTCTGTCAGTGATTCCCTCCGGCGGGAGTGGCATACCCAACTTAGCCAGACGGTTTGAGTACCCAGACAATTTGAGCACATGCTCACTAACAGGCCCGTTCTCCTCCATCTTGCAAGCATAGAACTTATCGGAGGTCTCATACCTCTCGATCCGGGCATTCTTTTCAAAGATAAACTTCAACTCCTGGAACATCTCATATGCTCCATGACGTTCAAAACGCCTTTGAAGTCCCGGTTCTAGGCCATACAACATAGCACACTGAACTAATGAGTAATCATCCGAGCGCGACTGCCAGGCATTCACAACGTCTGCAGATGACACAGGAGCGGGTTGCATACCGAGCGGTGCATCAAGGACATAAGACTTTTGGGAAGCCGTAAGGATACTCCTCAGATTACGGGCCCAGTCTACAAAGATACTTCCATCATCTTTCAGCTTAGCTTTCTCTAGGAACGCATTGAAATTCAGGGGATCTACTGCGCAAGCCATTTATCTACAACATAAATATGCAAAGACAACTTAGACTATTGTTCAAGATAATGAGTTTAGTTAATCAAATTATTTAAAACTCCCGCTCAAATTGACATCCCTCAGGTCATCCGAGTGCTACATGATCCAAATTCACCAACCCAAGTCCGATCATCACGTGAGATGAGGTGGTTTCAATGGTGAACATCTCCATGTTGATCATATCTACTATATGACTCATGTTTGACCTTTCGGTCTCTTGTGTTCCGAGGCCATGTCTGTACATGCTAGGCTCGTCAAGTTTAACCCGAGTGTTCTGCATGTGCAACACTGGCTTGCACCCGTTGTATGCGAACGTAGAGTCTATCACACCCGATCATCACGTGGTGCTTCGAAACGACGAACTTTCGCAACGGTGCACACTCAGGGAGAACACAATATAATCTTGAAATTTCAGTGAGAGATCACCTTATAATGCTACCGTCGTCCTAAGCAAAACAAGGTGCATAAACATCACATGCAAATCATAAGTGACATGATATGGCCATGAACTTGTGCTTTTGATCTCCATCTCCAAAGCACCGGCATGATCTCCATCGTCACCGGCATAACACCATGATCTCCATCATCATGATCTCCATCATCGTGTCGCCATCGGGGTTGTCGCGCCAACCTTGCTTCTACTACCATTGCTACCGCTTAGCGATAAAGTAAAGCATTACATAGCGCTTAATGATTGACACGCAGGTCATACAATAATTAAAGACAACCCTATGGCTCCTGCCGGTTGCCGTAAGCATCGACATGCAAGTCGATATAAATTATTACAAAGCATGATCATCTCATACATCAAATATATAATATCATGTCTTTGGCCATGTCACATGACAACATACCCTGCAAAAACAAGTTAGACGTCCTCTAATTTGTTGTTGCATGTTTTACGTGGCTGCTATGGGTTTCTAGCAAGAACGATTCTTACCTACGGAAAACTACAATGGTGATATACAAGTTGCTATTTAACCTTCTACAAGGACTACCCTTTGTCGAATCCGATCCAACTAAAGTGGGAGAGACAGACACCCGCCAGCCATCTTTATGCAACAAGTGCATGTCAGTCGATGGAACCGGTCTCTCGTACGTGGACGAGTAAGGTTGGTCCGAGCCGCTTCATCCCACAATACTGCTGAATCGAGAAAAGACTAAGGAAGGAAGCAATCTGAATATCAACGCCCACAAACTCCTTTGTGTTCTACTCGTGATGCCATCTACGCATAGACCTAGCTCTGATACCACTGTTGGGGGACGTTGCATGGGAAACAAAAAAATTCCTACGCACATACAAGATCTATCCATGGAGATGAGCATCTACGAGAGGAGAGATCGGATCCAGATACCCTTGTAGATCGCTAAGCGGGAAGCGTTAAGAAACGCGACTGATGTAGTCGAACGTCTTCGCGATCCAAATCGCAAGCCGTCCCGCGATCCAATCACGATCTAGCGCCGAACGGACGGCACCTCCGCGTTCAGCACACGTGCGGCTCGATGATGATCTCCGGCTCCTTGATCCAGCAAGAGAGGGACGAGAGATAGATGAGTTCTCCGGCAGCATAACGGCGTGGTGGCGGTGGTGGTGAACTAATCCGGCAGGGCTTCGCCGAGGTCCGCCGAACTAATCTAGAGGAGAATATGATCTAGAGGGAGAGAGGGCAGCTCGTGGCTTTTCAGATTAGGGGCTGCCCTCAAAAACCCTCTAGTATATATAGGAGGGAGGGAGGGGAGGAGGCAGACCTAGCCCCTCCAACAAGGAGGGGTTCGGCCGCAAGGGGGAGGAATGCACCTCCCACAAGGGAGGTGGAGTCCTAGTAGGACTCCTCCCCACCTTGCCTTTTCCCACCCCTTGCGCAAGGGCCTCCTAGGGGCTGGCTGCCCAGCCCACCAGGGGCTGGTGCGCTACCTCCTAGGCCCATGTGGCCCTGGGGTGGGTGGGCTCCACTTGGTGGACCCCCCGGAACCCATTCGTCACACCGGTACACTACAGGAAGTGCCCGAAACTTTTCCGGAGCCCAAATACCATCTTCCTATATATCAATCTTTACCTCCGGACCATTCTGGAGCTCCTCGTGACGTCCGGGATCTCATCCGGGACTCCAAACCAACTTTGGTCACCAACATACATAACTCAATACTATCGAAACGTCACCGAACGTTAAGTGTGCAAACCCTGCGGGTTCGAGAACTATGTAGACATGACCGAGACACCTCTACGGTCAATAACCAATAGCGGGACCTGGATGCCCATATTGGTTTCTACATATTCTACGAAGATCTTTATCGGTTGAACCTCTATGTCAAGGATTCAGATAACCCGTATGATGTTCCCTTTGTTTATCGGTATGTTACTTGCCCGAGATTCGATCGTCGGTATCTCCATACCTAGTTCAATCTCGTTACCGGCAAGTCTCTTTACTCATTCCGTAATACAAGATCCCGTGGCTAACACTTTAGTCACTTTGCTTGCAAGGCTCATTGTGATGTTGTATTACCGAGTGGGCCCTGAGATACCTCTCTGTCACACGGAGTAACAAATCCCAGTCTTGATCCATGTCAACTCAACAGACACCCTCGCAGATACCTGTAGAGCATCTTTATAGCCACGCAGTTACGTTGTGACGTTTGAGACACACAAGGCACTCCTCCGGTGTCATTGAGTTACATGATCTCATGGTCATAGGAACAGATACTTGACATGCAGAAAACGATAGCAATAAACTGACACGATCATATGCTACGTTCATAGTTTGGGTCTTGTCCATCACATCATTCTCCTAATGATGTGATCCCGTTATCAAATGAAAACTCTTGTCCATGGCTTGGAAACCATTACCATCTTTGATCAACGAGCTAGTCAACTAGAGGCTCACTAGGGACACATTGTTGTCTATGTACCCACACATGTATTTGAGTTTCCAATCAATACAATTATAGCATGGATAATAAACATTTATCATGAACAAGGAAATATAATAATAATTATTTTATTATTGCCTCTAGGGAATATTTCCAACAGCGACCCCCCCGACAACAGTCGGGATTCTTCCTCTTATATTTCGACCGTCGGTGATGGTCGCACCTCTTCTTCTCTCCTTGCGCATTATACCGAGGTATATATCGCAAGAAGAGAAGAAGAGGAAGCAACCCCCACGGCAACAGTCGGTATTCCACCATCAAGAACATACTGAAAGTTACACGAGGAGCTCCAATAGACCGAAAGTCACCCAAATCATAAGTCAAATAACATTACATAAAAATGGTCATTGCTAAAATAGGACATATCGAGCGCCTGAAATTTGGCGGAACGGAAATGAATCAACATTCCAGCAAAACATAGGCACTAGGAGGTGCTCCCTGCAAAATGATACCACTGACCTACGCTCCAAAATAACTTGATGTACTATGAAAGGTCTCTTATACAATTGTTTTAGTAGACGATGAACACCATTTGACATATAAATTGCGACAGGACTGTCTTACTACGGCATATGATTCTCGTGAGAAATCTATACCCTCTACGTGGAGTTATTTTCAAGATCAAAAGTAGTTTTAACTTTGGGGAGAATATTTGGTGAAACCTTTGTTAAAATGTTACAGCGATACCACTACATTTGAACATGAATATCTACGATTGTTAATCTAAATTACTCCAGCCAGGTTCTTCATCGACAGTCATGTACTCCTACGTGGTTGCAGACTAAATGACTAATAATAGTAAAACAACCAAGAAACCAATATTATACTATCGCCCTCGTCAACAAATCGAGAGGAGCTAATTAATTAAGAGGAAAATACACCGATGAATCACGTGAACAAAGAGCAATACATGAACATGAGCAATACAAGGAACTAGTCGGCGTCTGCGCGGGCGGCGGTGACCGCGAGGGGGGCGGGGATAGTAGGAGGAGGGGAACGGAGGCGGCTCACCTAGCGTTGCCGGGTAGTGGGGGCGGCGTGGCTCGGTGACGCGGCTCGGGGAGGAGGGCGAGGAGGTCCGGCGACGGCGGCCATCGGCGACGAGCGGCTACGGGCGTCGGCGAGGGGGGGAGCAATCTCCGGCAGCCTGGCAGCGGCGTGGTGGTTCGGCGTTGGGGCAGGCCTGCGGCGTCGCGAGTGGAGAAGATTGGGGAAGGAAGAAGGCCGGGGCGGTTAAATACCTCGAGCTTTAGTCCCGGTTGGTGGTTCCGACCGGGACTAAAGGACACCTTTAGCCCCGGTCATAGCCACCAACCGGGTCTAAAGCTAAATTTTGACAGCCCGAAGGGCGTGAAAGCATGCGCCTTTAGTCTCGATCATAGCCACCAACCGGGACTAAAGCTAAATTTCGGCAGCCCGAAGGGCGAGAAAGCTTGGGCCTTTAGTCCCAGTCGGTAGCCCGAAGGGCGTGAAAGCTCGGGCCCCCAACCGGAACTAAAGCTACTTTTCCTACTTTTGGTTTTAGACCTTTTTAGGTTTAGTTTTAGTTTTCTTTTAAATAGATTCAAAAATAGTAGCATTATGAAAAGTTTTTAAGAAAAAATACTTTACTTTAGATTAGAAACAATTTTTATTATTAGTTGAATTTGTTTTTAAGAAAAAATACTTTACTTCCCCTATTGACCCTTTCATGAATTTGCGATAAGAGAGCATGCTTTTCAGGTGGCCTACCAATGGATCCACATATCTGTCTATTATGCATATTTATACAAGGAAAGAAATATACATTTACCAAAAATTAAAACAGATGCCAATCTTGCCAGTTAATACATCGCCTTCATGTAACTGCAGTGATTCTAGATCAAAGCCATCATCAGAATAGTTGTGGAGCATATCTTTGGCTTTCAACCCAGAATCAAAGGTGCAAATTATTCGGTTATCTTGTATATGCCGAACGGTTACTTGAACAATCCTACCATCTGATATGTTGTCCTTAGTTTCGCCAGAAAGCAACCAGAACTCCTCTCATCCGGACTTGGCTCGGCATAAGGGGTCCTTCGATCAGAGAAACCACACAGTAGGGGTGGAATCTTGCAAAACTTCGGATTTTTCAGCTATAAGTCCGGAAACTCACTAGAGAGAAAGTCTTCACTTTTTCTTCGCGTGTATCCCTTGCATTTTGCGCTGTAACCATGGATAATCTTCATCATTTAACAGGATGCTTGGGTCAGTCTTCACTATGAAGGGAGGAATTTCATCAAACTTTTCATAATCTTCTGACTTGTCTGTCTTGTCCTCCACTCCCACGGTGTTTCTTTTCCCTGAAAGAACTATGTGGCACTTTGGCTCATCATACGATGTATTCGCTTCCTTATCTTTTCTTTTTCTTGGTTTGGTAGACATATCCTTCACATAGAAAACCTGCGCCACAACATTGGCTAAGACGAATTGTTCGTCTGTGTACCCAAGATTGTTGAGATCCACTATTGTCATTCCGTACCGTGGGTCTACCATTACCCCGCCTCCTGTCACATTGACCCATTTGCACCAGAACAAAGGGACCTTAAAATCACGTCCCTAATCAAATTCCCATATCTCCTCTATGTAACCATAATGTGTCCTTTTCCCAATTGGTGTTTGCTGCATCAAAGCAGACACCACTGTTTTGGTTGGTGCTTTTTTTATCTTGGGCGATCGTGTAAAATGTATTCCCATTTATCTCGTACCCTTGGAAAGTCAATACGGTCGAAGATGGTGTCCTGGCCAACGAGTACAGCTCATCTCCAACAATGTTGTCATTCATGAGATGTGTTTGCAACCAACCGCCAAAAGTCGCCATGTGTGTACGTTTAATCCAGGGGTCAGACTGCTCCGGGCTCTTGGAGCGTACAATATCCATGTGTTTCTCGATATATGGGGTCACCAAGGTAGAACTTTGTAGAACTATGTAGTGTGCTTGCGCCCAAGAATGCCGCTCCCTACATATTATTGATTTCTGTCCTAGCGTGCCTTTTCCACTCAGGCTCCCCTCATGCCGTGATTGAGGAACACCAATCGGCTTAAGGTCAGGAATAAAGTCAACACAAAACTCAATAACCTCCTATGTTTCATGGCCCTTGGAGATGCTTCCTTCTGGCCTAGCACGGTTATCAACATATTTCTTTAAGACTTGCATGAACCTCTCAAAGGGGAACATATTGTGTAGAAATACAGGACCCAGAATGGCAATCTCTTCGACTAGGTGAACTAGGACGTGCGTCATAATATTGAAGAAGGATGGTGGGAACACCTATTCGAAACTGACAAGACATTGGACCAAATCATTCTGTAACCTTGGTAGGATTTCTGGATCGATTACCTTCTGAGAAATTGCATGGAGGAATGCACATAGCTTCACAATGGCTAATCGAACATTTTCTGATAGAAACCACCTCAATGCAACTGGAAGGAATTGCGTCATAATCACGTGGCAGTCATGAGACTTTAGGTTTTGAAATTTTTTCTCTGCCATATTTATTATTCCCTTTATATTCGACGAGAAGCCAGATGGGAACTTGATACTGAGCAGGCATTCAAAAAAGATTTCCTTCTCTACTTTGGTAAGAGCGTAGCTGGCAGGACCTTGATACTGCTTTGGATTCATGCCGTCTTTTTCGTTCATATGTTGCTGGTCCTCCCGTGCCTCCGGTGTATCTTTTGTCTTCCCATACACACCCAAGAAGCCTAGCAGGTTCACGCAAAGATTCTTCGTCACGTGCATCACGTCGATTGCAGAGCGAACCTCTAGCACTTTCCAATAGGGTAGCTTCGAAAATATAGATTTCTTCTTCCATATGGGTGCGTGTCTGTCAGCGTCATTCGGAACAGATTGTTCGCCCGGACCCTTTCGAAAGATTGCTTTTAAATCCTTGACCATATCAAATATATCATCACCAGTATGGTGGACAGGCTTCTTCCGGTGATCTGCCTCACCTTTGAAATGCTTGCCTTTCTTTCTTAAGGGATGCCGGGTCAAAAGAAATCGACGATGTCCCAGGTACACATTCTTCTTACATTTGTCCAAATATATACTTTCAGTCTCATCTAAACTGTGCGTGCATGCATTGTATCCCTTGTTTCTCTGTCCTGAATTGGTGCTAAGAGCAGGCCAATCATTGATGGTTATAAACAGCAACGCTCGTAGGTCAAATTCCTCATGTTTGTGCTCATCCCACACACGTACACCTTTTATATCCCACAACTGTAAAATTTCTTCAACTAATGGCCTTAAGTACACATCAATGTCGTTGTCGGGTTGCTTAGGGCCTTGGATGAGCACTGGCATCATAATGAACTTCCGCTTCATGCACAACCAAGGAGGAAGGTTGTAGATACATAGAGTCACAGGCCACGTGCTATGATTGCTGCTCTGCTCCCCAAAAGGATTAATACCATCTGCACTTATACCAAACCATAAATTCCGTGCGTCATTGTAAACTCCGGCCACTTTCTCTCGATTTTTCTCCACTGCGACCCATCAGCGGGTACTCTCAACATCCAGTCTTTCTTACGGTCTTCTTTGTTCCATCGCAACAACTTGGCATGCTCTTTGTTTCTGAACAAACGTTTCAACCGTGGTATTATAGGAGCATACCACATCACCTTGGTAGGAACCCTCTTCCAGAGGCGCTCGCCCTCAACATCACCAGGGTCATCTCGTCTGATCTTATACCACAATGCACCGCATACCGGGCATGCATTCAAATTCTCGTACTCCTCACCGCGGTGGAGGTGCAGTCATTAGGGCATGCATGTATCTTCTGCACCTCTAATCCTAGAGGGCAGAGAACATTCTTTGCTTTGTACGTACTGTCAGGCAATTCGTTATCCTTTGGAAGCTTCTTCTTCATTATTTTCAGTAACTTCTCAAATCCCTTGCCAGATAAACCATTCTCTGCCTTCCATTGCAGCAATTCCAGTGTGGTACCGAGCTTTGCGTTGCCATCTTCGCAATTTGGGTACAACCTTTTTTGTGATCCTCTAACATGCGATCGAACTTCAACTTCTCCTTTTCACTTTTATATTCTCTCTGTGCATCAACAATGACCCGGCGAAGATCATCAGCGGGCACATCTGGTGCCTCTTGATCTTCAGCTTCCCCCGTTGCAGTATCACCGTATTCAGGGAACATAGGATAGTTGTCATCATCATTTTCTTCTTCATTGTCTTCCATCATAACCCCTCTTTCTCCGTGCTTGGTCCAACAATTATAACTGGCATGAATCCGTACTTAAGCAGGTGGAAGTGAAGGCTTTTCAAGGAAGAGTAATAATCCTTCCTATTCTCACAGTCAACACATGGACAACACATAAAACCATTCAGACTGTTTGCCTCAGCCACACCGATAAAATTATGCAGGCCCGTAATGTACTCGGCAGTGCGTCGGTCACCGTACATCCATTGCCGGTTCATCTGCATTATATAATTAACTATATCAAAAACCATTACAGAATATCATGAATAGAGAAATGACCAAATTAATAGTGATCAAATGTTATTACTACAAAATAAATACATAAAGTTCATATATAGTTCTCATAAAACAACAAAATACATAAAGTAAGAATTATTAAAAAAAAGGATAAGAACAAGAGGCTCACCACGGTGGTGCCAGCGACGAGATCGGCGCGGGCGATCGACGGCGGTGAGGATGGGGACGGGGACAGAGACAGAGGAGAAGAATGGATTGTGTGGCTCGTCCAAGAAAGAGGAGAAAACTTAAGTGTGGCTCGGGCACCTCATATCATGTTTCTTTTGTGTGAAGTCAAGTGGCTCATGCTCTTAGGCATTTCATCGAACACCTCATGTGCATAGGAAGGGAGAGCAAAGTAGCGCACACCTCCCACCTTCTATGAGCGAAAAACAGAGGAGAGGGTTGGCAGGGGCGAGGATATATATAGGCAGTTTTTTAGTCCCGGTTGGTGTCTAGAACCGGGACTAAAGACAGACCTTTAGTCCTGGTTGGAGACACCAACCGGGACGAAAGGGTCTCGCTCCTGGCGCAACCCCTTTAGTCCCGTTTGGTGTCACCAACCCGGGACTAAAGGCCACGTTCGAACCGGGACTGATGCCTACCGAGCCCCGGCCGGCGTCCTAGCCGCTCGAACCGGGACTGATGCCCACATCAGTCCCGGTTCGTAACACGACCGGGACTATTGCTCTGATCCGGCTAGAACCAAAGCCCTGTTTTCTACTAGTGCTAGTGTCCACTAGGCCCGGTGATAGGCATATGCAAGCGTATTGCAACTGGGCCCATTTGGTTTGGTACTGTTGACAGAGCTTATCTGAAGTTGGTTTGATGCTAAAATTATGTTATGACATATTTTGGCTTACTATGACTTATTCATGAAATTAGCATGATGCTTTCCTTCTCTCCGTTTATGATTAGCGTCAAACATGAGTAATAGATAAATGCTCTAAATCTATCTTACCATTTTAAAACAGACGAAAGTTCTTAATTTAATTTGATTTCAAACTGATCCTATAAAGAACTTTAATTTTGATCTTCCTTTTACATGGTCACAGATTTACTATTGTGTAATACACATATAAATTATTTTTAAATACGAGTTGTCTAGATTTGGATTCGATCCAGAGAATAGTACGTGACCATATACTATGACTTATTCTCCAAATTAGCGCGATGCTTTCCTTTTCCCTGGGGATGACATATGTCAAAATTGAGTAAATATAATAGATAAATAGTCCAACTCCATTTTACAGTTTTAAAACTGATGAAAGTTTTGAATTTAATTTAATTTTAAAGA
This sequence comes from Elymus sibiricus, assembly GCA_039707655.1. Lineage (NCBI taxonomy): Eukaryota > Viridiplantae > Streptophyta > Magnoliopsida > Poales > Poaceae > Elymus > Elymus sibiricus. The sequence continues at coordinate 33,524,204 of CM077663.1, read as the reverse complement.
AGATCCAACAAAGGACGTGATTTTTGGTTTTACATGGTCATGGGTTTATTATTTTTTAATACATATATTTGAAATTATTTTTAATTGGGAGTTGTTTTTTGTGTCTAGATTTGGAATCAAATTATAGAGTAGCACGTATATCTATCCGTCATAGCATTGAGGCTAGACAATAAACTTGTAGCACCACCTGTCAATGTACGAAATTTGCGACCGTGTATACGTGTTCCAAAACATGGATGTGGAGCGATACAAGGATCCTGTCGGCGATACTCGAACGATGATGAAGATGACGGAGACGTGATTTACCCAGGTTTAGGGCCCCGAGGTGGGTAGAAACCCTACTTTCTGCCTTTTGTTGGTCTTCTTATTATCTCGAAAAGATTACAAGAGTATATTTGGCTAGATAAGTTAATGCCCTAATCAGCTAGAGCCCCTTTCCTCATGCATGGCTTATGTTCTTCTTTTGGTCATTTAGTGGTTTAAGTTTACGCCTACGCCTCCGGGTCCCTTTATCTGCGTCCACTAGTAGAAAAAGGGCCTTTAGTCCCGGTTCGTAAGGGCCTTTATTCCCGGTTGGGCAACCGGGACAAGCGAATCGGGACTAAAGGCCCCCCTTTTTAGTCCCTGTTGTGTTACGAACCGGGACTAAAGGGGCTCCACGTGGCCGCTGTGTAGAGCTCAAGCAGGAGGACCTTTAGTCCCGGTTGGTAACACCAACCGGGACTAAAGGCCGCCACGCGTCAGGAGCTGGGGTTTAGGGTTTTGGAGGGTTAAGGGGATTCATTTTGTGTTTCCTTTTTTTGTGTTGACCATTCAATTATTATTTTTTGTGCAATGAAAGAACCATTACACAACTTCGTGATGAATATAGAAGTGACCTCTTTCTCCATGCTTGGTCGAACAACAAGTTTTCGTATATATATTCGACACTACTACATATAGTACACGTTCATGCATATATACAATATAATATCCCTTACGATTCCTAATATCTAATTACCAAAATCAGCTACCATTTCCCGATGGTATTCTCCGGTTTTAGGTATGACCTCTTCAAGTAAGAATGCCGCCAATTCCTCTTGAATTGCTCGCAAGCGATCCTTTGCTAGGAGACCGTCCCGCATCCGTTGGATCTAATTTAAAGAAGGGGGTAAATATATATGAATGAAACTCGACAGAATTGATGGTAATAAAATAAAATTGTGAATATTGTTTACGTACTTCAAGTTGTTGTAAAGCCCGGCCCTTTGCACAGGTCGTCTGGCGAATGAACTCGCAAGCGTAGTATCCACATAAATTATTCCCGTCTCCCTGCGTCGAGCACTTTACGAGAATAGAGTTCAATCAAAATAATAATCAAGCATGATAATGGTATTGAAACTAGAATCAAAGATATGCGCGGACCTAGCTAGTACTACTTACATTGAGTTGTTGAAATTACAGCTCCTCTTTCCATTCACCCCTAGCCTCCTTGGTGAACTATTTCCAAACCCTGCGCGGCAAAGAAAATGAATAAATGAGTTATTAATTACTTGATATCAGGAAATGAATGAAAGTTGCCGATATATTGCGAGAATGATTGAAATTACCTCTAGAGCATTTCACTCAGGTCCGCCCACATGGCAGGGTCTTTACGTTTCGAGTCCATGACAAGTACTTTTCCTGTGTCAAATTGAATGACTAGCAGAATAAAGTGGAACCTGCGCACCCATAACACATCAATTACATTTAACATAGAGTAAGCGAAACAGAATGTGTACAAGACAGTAACACTCATTTGAAGTTGTAAGGAAATGGTATTTCCCTTTTGGTTTATAGTTTTATGAACAACTTTAGCAAGTCATCCTCTGTTTCCTTGGCCTTTTTTTTACCGTAACTTCATGTATGATATTTGAGTTAATGAACCCAATGTCATAGATTTGTCCTCTTTGGCATTCGAGGATCTTCAGTCTACATAATACAGTGAGGATAATTATACATGCAATTAATGAACGAGCTGAGCTAGAGACTTAATTACAGAAATAATACTTACAGACAATAGCAACTGACGATAGTTTTGTCGATGGCGTCCTGATTGTATAAATGAAATAATTCTTCAAAATCAATGAACATCTCCTCGTCTCCATTCAAGTAATCCTCATCTCTAATTCCCACCATGAGTGAGCTGCTCCCTTCCTTTGAGGCTTCCATGTACCACTCATGCAATCTTCGCATTTGAGTTGGTAGAAACTGGACCTCCTCAGGTCTGACGAGAGGCTTCCCATGCTCATATCTGTATGCTAACTCAGCCGTGGGGAACTCTACCTTCTCGTCTAAGTAATCACCAAGAGTGAAACCAAGATCAGCGGCCGCTACCCCCGAATCATTAGCGATATCGGTATACACCTTGAGCGGGGGGCACGATTGGTTTTTCTGTTCGCCGAGATGGGGAATTGTTTTCCCCGTTGCACTATTGCTACTTCTCGACCGCTGCTGTTGTCTATGTGACTTGATAAGAGAGCGGTCATAGTTTGATAGCAGCGGAGGCGGCGTTGGTTTTGTAAGGTTTTCCAGACAGCGCTTCGCTTTTCTTGGATCTATTTTCTCCTTTCGCTCAGGCCGTGTCGGCGCAAGCTAGTGTTTCACATCTGCAGCCACGGCCTTCTTGAGTTCCTCATCACTCAGTTGGTATGGTGACTTGGTAGGAGCCTCCTTGACGCTTATTGTACCTGCTCTGGATTTCTTCACAGTTGTACTACTAGCCGCCGGAGCGGCGGTTCTCTTCCGCCGGTGCTGAGGCGGTGGAGGAGGCGGAGTCAGCTGACGCGGCAGATTCTGATGAGGGGCCTCCTCCAGCGGAGTGTGCTGACGTGGCGGAGACAGCTGAGGCGGCGAAGTGTGCTGATGCGGCAGAGACGGCTGACGCAGCGGAGATAGAGCTGGAATGTGAGGAGTCTGCTGAGGGGCGGCCTCCTCCGACGGAGTCTGCTGACACGGCGTCCAATTTGGAAGCACTATGTGCTCCTTTTTCCATAGAATGGTAGACCTTATGGCATCTCCCGGTGTAGTCTCCCCTTCACCAGTAGGGAATTCAAGCTCCAGCTGCTCAAATCCGTTGATAACTTCATCCACTGCGACAACAACATAGCCATCTGGAATCGGTTTGCAATGGTGAGTTGCATCAGGTCCAAGAGGTAAGGCGAAGCCGATCGCCACCTTCAGGGATATGTTCATGCATTTCGCATGTAGATCACAAGGTTCCCTCTCCGTGATATAATCAACAGGGTAGTGAGGAGCCGTGATATCATTTGTGGGCCGAACGAGCTCCGTGGAAGCGTCGCTGCTTTTCCTCTGAGATGGTGGGCCGGCAGCAGTATCGAATGCAGGATCTTCGTGCAGCTAAGATGGGCCGGTAGCTCGCTGGCTGGTAAGTGCCTCTAAAAGCTTCTGCTGCAACTTTATTTTTTCTTCTACCTTCTGCTGCTGGTCTGCTTCCTGTTTCTTCTTTCTAGCTCGGCTTCTATAGGTGTTACTGCTGACGGGAAACCCAACCTTCCAGGGAACGGAGCCTGATGTGCCTCGTGTTCGTCCACTGTGTTCAGCATTCCCGAGGGCGCGTGTCAGCTCGTCGTTCTCTCTGTCGGGAATTAACTTCCCGTCCTGCACGTCCTTTATTATTTCTTGAAGGGCTTTGACGGGTGTTGCAAGTTGCTTATTTGTATAAATACACTTCCCTATTTCTGGGTTCAACGTTCCCCCATGCCCGTAGAACCAAGTCCTTGCCCGTTCGGTCCACGACAATGGCTCTGGATCGATCCCTTTAGCAATCAGGTCGTTCTCAATTTACTCCCACTTAGGCCTGGCAACCTTGTAGCCACCTGACCCCGTAACATGGTGATATTCTTTCTTTGCAGCATTTATCTTATTTCTTTCTGACCTTCTCTTTGCCTCATCCAATTTCTTGTACTTCACAAATATGTCCGAGTGATCTTTTAACTTCTCATGTGCTCCGGTGAATGATGGAGTCTTGTCTTTATGGACATAGTCTTGGTTCAATCTTTTCTTCCAGTTGCAGAATTGTGCGGCCATCTTCTTAAGAGTCCACGACTTCATTTTTCGCTCTATAATTGGGTTATTTGGATCCTCCTCTGGCGGTAGGGTGAAATTTTTCATTAGCGTATTCCAAAGCGTTTCTTTGCATCTGTCATCGACATAAGTAACTCCATCATCCACCTTTGGCTTATTCCATTCTTGAATGGAGATCGGGACGCTGTCCCTAACAACAACTCCGCACTGACTTACAAATGCATCTGCGTTCCATTTGGGAGCAATCGGTTTGCCATCTGCAGCGACTTTTTCGATCTTGAACCTTTCATTAGAGTCCAACTTTTTTTTCGGGCCTCGGTTCTTTATCAAAGATTGGCTCGATCAGGAGGGCTAAAAGAAGAAAGATATGTTAATATATGTATATACAAATGAATTAATGCATCTAGTCAGCAGAGGCTTAATTAATATATATACCTCGCCGGACTTTGTAATAGTTAAGGTTCCAACACCGGAGCCGTCATCTTATCGCTCCATTCTTTCACCAAAGCCGTCAACTTCTCCCTCAATTCCCTCACCGAAGTTGTTCAGAAACTATGAGGTGATATCGTCATCTCCGTCGCGGATCATGTCCCCCAAAATGCCTTCTTGTTCTTCGTCTCTGCCATGGTCCATAGTTTCTGCAAAGACTTGCAAGTTATGTCCCCCAGATTTTTATGTTGGCAATTTTACTTGGTATAGGTTCATTCTAGATACGATAAGAGGAGGGAATTTCTTGGGTACTCACACCTTATATTCTTTAGTGCTATGGAAAATCTAGTGCAAGCCCCTCCAATAAAGGTCAATGAAACTGAAATAACTCTGGACCATCTTATGCAGAGATTGTACACAATAGAAAATAATATGCCAAGTATTCAAAAGTTGGACACAATTCATAAAAAGAGGCATAACCACTTCACTAAGTTGGGATCTTCGGTTGGGGAAGCTTTAAACATGACAAGCAATTAGAAAAGGAAACTCGAACTGTTAGAGAAAACATAGTCCCGCTATAATAGACAAGTTAGAAGAGTTCACACAAAGGAGAAACATCTTGGAACAAAAATATGAAATTTTTCTTTGTGCTTAGGATTCCTCAATCAAATTTTGATGCCACAGCTAGTAAAGAAAAAGGAGATTTTAAGATGATAATTGTGCATCCCATGTTTAGGAAAATAATGACGGAACCCAAATATAAAACTAAAATTCTTGAATTCATACCTAGAAGTGTTATAATTAAGAAGGCCATATGTACTCCAAAGAAATCACATTGCTAAAAACATGCAAAAAAATCGATATCTTGTATTTACATAATTTCAAAATGTAGTTCAAAAATTCGGTAGAACCTCCATTATAATTTGATGACATATCCCTTGCACAAAATTCACATATACATAGTTCAACACATAATATTCAAATTTGCCAATGACAAGAGACATAAACATCAGGCTTAAATCTAAGTACACATATATGAGTCCAAGTCCACACACATATCAAATCCAGGTTCACATACATAGTCCAGGTCCATGCATACATGATACAGTATCACAAAAGTGACTGTAGGTTCGCATACATGAATCCATACAGTGTAGCAAATCAGCATACAGGCATGAATCCATCCATCAATCTAGCAAATCCATCTAACAGCATACAGGCATGAATCTATCCATCCATCTGCTAGCAAATTAGCATACAAAACAAGGAAAAGAGAGAGAGAGAGGAATAGAGGGATCATGCTCACCGTGGGCTGTAGGAAAGGAGACCACCAGCGGCTAGTTCGCTTGAAGGAGAGGGACGGACGGCCGGCGTTGGTGTCCAGAGGTGCAGGGCTCGCCGGCGGCCGCTGTGCAGAGGAGGAAGAGGGGCGGCGGCGGTAGGCAGCAGCAGGGGAGAGGATGGACGTCGAGATGGTGTGTGAAGGAACACTGACGCGTGGAGGAGAGCAGCGGGAGCGGAGACGTCGAGGGCGCGTGGAGGAGAGCGGCGGCGGGAGCGGAGGCGTCGAGAGAAAATTGAAGAATTGGGGGAGGGAGAAGGGGCCGGTTATATACCAGGGAGGGCCTTTAGTCCCGGTTGGAGGCACCAACCGGGACGAAAGGGTATTTAGTCCCGGTTGGTGATACAAACCGGGACTAAAGGTCACATCTTTAGTCCCGGGTCCATCTTTTCTGTGTTGTTTTTCTAAACAGAACAATTTCTGTTTTTAGATTTTGAATAACTTTTAGAATATTTAGAGTTTTTGAGTGAATCTTTTTGCTTTAGGTAAAAAAAATATAAAAATTCTGTTAGTGCCAATAGTTTTCAAATTTGAATAGTTTAAATTTGAATTCTTTGAAATTTGTGTGAATCACTAGTTTGTGAATAACTTTAGTTTAAAAATAGATTTTTGAGTGATTCTTTTTCCTGCTATTTAATATTAGTGTGTTTTATCAGTATGTTCAATTTGGGAATTTTTAGGATATTTTAAATAGGTTTTTTAATCAAAAACAGATTTGGTTTAGCTCTTTTAGTTTTATAACTTTTTCCTTTGTTTTAATTATTTTAGTTTATGTTTTCTTGTTATTCTTGTGCCCCCAAGTTCACTGAGAGGGCTTTAGACCTTTTTAGGTTTTGGTTTAGTTTTCTTTTAAACAGATTCAAAAATAGTAGCATTATGAAAAGTTTTTAAGTAAAAATACTTTACTTTAGATTAGAAACAATTTGTATTATTAGTTGATTTTTTTATTTAATTCTAATTTAATATTATTTTGATCATAAATAGTGTTTTATAAAAGCGTTTTAGTTGATTCTTTTTGCTATTGAAGAATATTATAAAATACTTTTTGTTAACATAAATTTTATATAATTTTAAGTTAATATTATTTTTCATAGGTACCATTGCCGCAACATTTCACATTGAAGGGCCAGCATCAAGTGGTGGTTTGTCAATATGTTTTTGAAAATATGACATAAGGAGATCGGGATGATGTCAAAATCTTTCTTCCGGAATCTAAAGCTCTTTGAGTATAAGGGCTCCTCCGATCAGAGAAACCACACAGTAGGGGTGGAATCTTGCAAAACTTGGGATTTTCCAGCTATAAGTCCGGAAACTCACTAGACAAAAAGTCTTCACTTTTTCTTCGTGTGTGTCCCTTGCTTATTGCGCCGTAACCATGGATAATCTTCATCATTTAACAGGATGCTTGGGTCACTCTTCACTGTGAAGGGAGGAATTTCATCAAACTTTTCAAACTCTTCTGACTTGTCTGTCTTGTCCTCCACTCCCACGATGTTTCTTTTCCCTGAAAGAACTATGTGGCACTTTGGCTCATCATATGATGTATTCGCTTCCTTATCTTTTCTTTTTCTCGGTTTGGTAGACATATCCTTCACATAGAAAACCTGCGCCACATCATTGGCTAGGACGAATGGTTCGTCTGTGTACCCAAGATTGTTGAGATCCACTGTTGTCATTCCGTAATGCGGGTCTACCATTACCCCGCCTCCTGTCAGATTGACCCATTTGCACCGGAACAAAGGGACCTTAAAATCACGTCCATAGTCAAGTTCCCATATCTCCTTGATACGTCTCCAACGTATCGATAGTTTATGAAGTATTCATGTCATATTTGTCTATATTTTTACTATGGTTTTATGATTTATTGGGACTAACCTATTAATTGTTGCAAAAGTGCACAAGTTCTTGTTTCACACTTTGATGTGTAGGAATTAATTCGAAATTGTCCAAAAAACAGAAAAGGAGCCTTGTTGGCGGAGGACTCTGACTTTCCTGAAATATGTCCACGAAAAGTTTTTATAGATTGTCAGTTTGACCCCCGAAGACGGCGTCAAATAGAAAAGGCTAAAACTAAGAAAGTGTGGGAAATTTTATGGCATTGATTCTGGACTCCAAATTCGTCCAAAACAGAGTCCGGATGCGATCATTAGACCCGTTTTACTGGAGGAAAATATCTGATTACGGGATTACGAGAATTGATGACGTGATTGTGTCCAACTCTTACCATATTATGTATTCGGCTAAGCCATGACTTTGGGGACTCATGAGGGCTGTGAGGAGTCCGTAGGAAGGTTCTAGAGGTGCACAAGAGCCATTGGATCAAGGTTCCATCCATCGGAGAGCCATAGAGCACCACAAATGCACATATAAGGAGAGAAAAACCCTAATTTCGGGAGAGCCACCAAAAACCACGAATTTGCCTCTCCCTTGGCAGCTGCCAAGAAGGGGAGAGGCTCCTCCATTGTAGCACCAAGACCAAGGAAGAAGGGGGCAAGGGGCCGCCGCCTGTCGCCGCCCGTCGCCGGCGCCGTGGCCGTCATCGCCTACATCTCTTTGGGGTTGCACCTCTCCATCAACAACTCTCTCTTTATCACCATGATAATGTGTGAGTAATCCACCTTGGGGCTGAGGGTTTGTACCAGTAGCTATGTGTTTAATCTCTCTCTCTCGTGTTCTTGAGATGGCATGATCTTGATGTATCACGGGCTTTGTTAATATAGTTGGATCATATGGTGTTTTTCCCTCTCTATCTTGTTGCGATAAATTGAGTTTTCCCTTTGAGATTTTGTTATTATCGGATTGAATACTTTTATGGATTTGAGAGCACTTGATGTATGTCTTGCAAGCGGATACCCGTAGTGACATTGGGGTATTCAAGTGATTCACTTGATATATGTTATGGCGTCAACTTGCGGATTCCGGTGACCTTGGGGATCTACGCATAGGGGTTGATTGCACGTTTTCATGCCTTGTTCTCCGATAGAAATCTTGGGCACTCTTTGAGGTTCTTTGTGTTGGATTGAGTGTTATGAATCTGAAATTGTTTGATGCTTATCGTAGAATTAACTCATGCATACTTGTGGTGACATTGGAGTATCTATGTCACATTAGAGTTGGTTGATGCATATCATATGGTGTTATTCTAGTACGAACTCTTAGATAGATCGAACGGAAAGGATAACTTGATGTTATCTTAGTAGGAACTCTTGAATAGATCGATCGGAAAGGATAACTTTAAGGTGGTTTCGTACCCTACAAACAATTTCTTCTTATGTTCTCCACTAGATAAGAACTTCGGAGTGATTCTTCGTTGCAGGTTGAGGGATGGTTATGTGATCCAATTATATTAGCATTGTTGAGAGATTGCACTAGCGAAAGTAGGGACCCTAGGCCTTATTTCCAAGCATTTATACAACGTTTTTCTCGCTGTTTACCACTTGTTACCTTGTTGTTTTTATATTTTCAGATTACAAAAACCTATTTCTATCTTCCATATTGCACTTGTATCACCATCTCTACGCCGAACTAGTGCACCTATACAATTTGCCATTGTATTGGGTGTGTTGGGGACACAAAAGATTTCTTGTATTTGATTGCAGGTTTGTTTGAGAGAGACCATTTTCATCCTACAGCTCCCACGGATTTATAAACCTTAGGTCATCCACTTGAGGAAAAATTGCTACTGTCCTACAAAATTCTGTGCTTGGAGGACCAACAAAGTCTACAAGAATAAAGTTACGTAGGAGACATCAAGCTCTTTTCTGGCGCCGTTGCCGGGGAGGTGAGTGCTTGAAGGTATATCTTTAGATCTTGCCATTAAATCTTTTAGTTTCTTGTTTTTCACTAGTTTGGTTTTAGTAAAGAAAACTGCAAAAAAATGGACTTTAGGTTGCCTCAATTGCTTCGTCTTTTTAATCTCTTTCGTGAAAATAAGGATTCATAAAATTGTGCTCAATTGGTAGAGAAAGAAATTATGGAAATACTTAATAAGAATTACTAGAATGATGAGCATGATTGTAATGTTGCTAGTACGAATTCTCTGAATACCCATGATGCTAATGATATGCAAAGCCACAAGCTTGGGGATGCTATGTTTGATGAAGATGATATTTTTTGTCCCCCAAGTTTTGATGAGCAAAATTATTATGATGATGGCATGCCTCCTATCTATGATGATTATGATGATGACATGTATGCTATAAAGAGTGACAGTAACCATGAAACTTGTCATCATGATTTTAATATTGAATGTGGTTATGTCAATCAAGTATCTCATGATAGTTATTTTGTTGATTTTGCTCCCACTACAATGAATGAGAAGAGAATTGCTTATGTGGAGAGTAACAAATTTTCTATGCTTGTAGATCATGAAAAGAATTCTTTATTTGATAGTTATATTGTTGAATTCCTCCATGATGCTACTGAAATTTATTATGAGGGAGGAACATATGCTTGTAGGAATTGCAATAATATCAACTTTTCTCCCTATGTGTTCAAACTTTTGATGTTGCACTTGTTTTTCCTTCCTATGCAAGATGATTATCGCTCCCATAAATTGTTTGCTCACAAAATCCCTATGCATAGGAATTGGGTTAGACTTAAATATGCTTGTCATGAGATTCATGATGCTCTCTTGCATGTTTCAATTACTAGTTTTTATGTGAGCATCATTGAAATCATCATGCCTAGCTAAAAGGCTTTAAAGAAAAGCGCTTGCTGGGAGACAAACCAACACTTTTCCTTTCTATTTTTGTGTGTTCACATGATTAATCTACTGTAGTAATCATGTTTTGTGTCTTTTATTTCAATAAAGTTCCAAGTAAAGCCTTTGGGATGACTCACAAGATGAGTAGAATTGATGCTGAACCAAAACAGAATATTTTGACTCCAGTACAGGAATTTTCATTATTTACTGGAGCGTGATAATGATGTGAAATTTTTACACAGTGTTTATATATAAATTCTCCAGGTTTTCCAAAATTTTAAGAATTTTTTGGGACAGGTAAGTTTGGTTATACTACAGATCTTCACAGACTATTCTGTTTTTGACAGATTCTGTTTTGCATGCATAGTTTGCTTGTTTTAGTGTTCCTATAGCTTATATTCAGTGATATAAATTATGTGAAAGATAGAATACAGTAGGTATCATGTGGTAACAATTATGAATCTTGTCTTGACAGTACCTAAGTGAATGATTTATCTTTATTACACTAACCCTTCTCACGAAGTTCCGTTAAGTTTTGTGTGATTGAAGTTTTCAAGTTTTGGGTGAGACACCGATATGAGGAGAATAAGTAGTGACAAGAACCTAAGTTTGGGGATGCCCAAGGCACCCCCAAGGTAGTATCCAAGGAAGCCTCAAGCGCCTAAGCTTGGGGATGCCCCGGAAGGCATCCCCTCTTTCGTCTTCAACATTATCGGTATATCTTACTTAGAGCTATATTTTTATTCGTCACATAATATGTACTTTGCTTGGATCATCATTATATTTTGTTATTATCTGTTAGGTGTTATTTATAATCTTGTTTTTCAATAAAAAGTTCCAAGAATTGCTTTTAGGATGCTTGAATTGCATGTTTGATGCGTGCTGTGTAAAAACAGAAACTTTTGTTGTAGTGTTTGAATTTTCATATTTTCCTGGAACGTGGATAGTTTATGAAATTTTTAAACAGTATTGTCACATAAATTCTTTAGGATTTCCTAAATTTTCATAATTTTTTGAGTTACAGAAGTACATTGGTTTAATAGATTGCTACAGACGGTTCTGTTTGGACAGATTGCTGTCATAGTTCTGTTATCTACTTATCCTATAGTTTCCATAGCCTATATTGGTAGATATAAATTGTGGAAACGATATTAAAAAGTAGATGATGTTTGGAAAATATTATGAAACTTGTCTTGGCAGTACATGAAGTGTTGATTTATTCTTATGTATACTGACCTATCTCACGAGTTCTTTTCGAGTTTTGTGTGGATGAAGTTTTTGAGAATAGGTGAAACCATGATATGAGAGGATTGAACGAGATAAAAAATCTCAAGCTTGGCGATGCCCAAGGCACACCAGTAAATATTTCAAGAAGTCTCAAGCATCTAAGCTTGGGGATGCTACGCATCCCACCTCTCTTCGTCAACTATCGGTTAGCCTATGTTGAGCCTAAATTTTTGTTCGTTCACATGATGCGTGCTATTCTTAGAGTTCTATTTTTGTTTAGTTTGTTGTTTGAATAAAATACTTAGATCTGAAAATCTTTATTGAGAGAGAGAGTCCTCACATAGCTACTTTATTGTTTGACTACTCATTGATCTTCACTTATATCTTTCGAGGGTAGTTTGATGTTTACTCTGGAGCTTCACTTTTATCCTAAGAGTAAATGGTGAATGAATGAAATATCATAAATATGAAATTATCAATGTGCTATATTCTTAGTAGCAAGTTCACATTTGGTTTAGAAAGTAAAATCTATTGAAGTTTAACAATCACAATATTGCTCATATACAAGCAATTCGTGAATGATTAGTATAAGGAAGAGAACTTTCACATACAAATATATTATCTTGGACATCTTCTATGATTGTGAATACCCATTAATTATTTTCACACTTGAGCAAATTAGTTGAAGCTGCACAAGGAATACAACATAATGAGTTATGGTTGTGTATATTTGCATAGAAGCTATATTGTTATGGATCCTCCAACATGTGGTGCTTGTTTAGAACCTTTTGCTAGCCAACACTTCGTACTAAGTAGAGATACTACTTGTGCATCCAAATCCTTGAGCCAAGTTTCTTCCATAAGAGTCCACCATACCTACCTATATATGGTATTTCATTGCCATTCCAAGTAAATTTGCATGTGCCACCTATAAACATTCAAATAAACACCTATTTTGTCTGCCTGGACCGCTCATGGAGTGACGGCGGGTGTCGTCGTTTTCTCACGACAGATGCCATGGGGTGGCTTATCGAGAGTGGTTGGGGCCGAAGGACACCGACGGGCTCTGGGAGTGGGATTAGGCACGAGCGGTCATAGACACGCGACGTACCCAGGTTCAGGGCCCTCCGTGGGACGTAATACCCCTAGTCCTGCTGGTCTAGTTGGATGGGGAGAGATGTTACAATGGTGCTCCTCGAGCTGTTCGTCTGGGGGCGGAAGAGGGAGCAGCCGGCTCCTCTTCCCCTGCTATGTGTGGGTGTGAGAGAGGGATGAACGCCTCCGTGTGTGTGTTCCCCCCCCCCCCCCCCCCCCGATGCATGGGGACCTCGGGGGGTTTTATAGGCCAACCCCCCCGGCGTACAGTATTCTTAAAATATTACAAGGGGGGACCCGACTGGCAGCCTCTCCAATCGGCCAGGGGGCCCGCCGGCTGGGTCGTCTTGTCGCCCGTAGGGCCCGCCGGCTGCGCGGTCCTATCGCCAGCTGGGGCCCGCCAGCCGGCTCTTCTATTGGCCCGCGCTCACCTGCCGCGGCACGGGCTGCCCCGTCCGGCGTTGTCTTGCGCCAGCCGGCTGAAGTCAGCGGTACGGCCGGTAGCGTTGTAGCCACGCCGGGGCAGGTAACGGAGTGGACGGCGGCGCAGAAGTACTGTAGCTCCACCGGGTCCAAATCAATCCTCGGTCAGCGGTACGGTCTGCCGGACTGTAGCCATGCACGTTCGTGCGTCAGCGGCCACTGTAGCAACATCGGAGTCCGTCGTGGGGGTCGCGTCCCGTCAGTGTACTCGGCCGCAGTAGGAAGGGATGGATACCCGCCCGTCCAGAGGTCAGCGAGCGAGCTAGTCGAGTAGCGGCCAGGCGCGCCTAGCCGGGGGCCAGTTGGCCGGCTCCTGTTCAGCCGGCAGCGGGCCAGCCGGCCAGGGGGTCAGCCGGCTCCTCCCTGCCGGTCGCGGACCAGCCGGCCGTGGCCAGCCGGCCAAGGAGACAGCCGGCTACTGACCGGCCGGCCGTAGGCCAGCCAGCCGTACAGTTTTTCTTCGGAAAGAAGCCGGAACTCCCTCCCCTTGGCATACCCAGGGGTAATAACCCCATCAGTAGTCCCCGAAGCCGGCGGGGGCCCGCGTCCGCCTGACGAGGGGCAACCGGCGGTTTCATCCGGCCACGCCCGCCGGTCGTGCGGGACCGGCCGGGCGGCCGCGCTGGCCGCCACCTCCGACGCCTCGGGTCCTGTCGCGCCACTTCGGGCCTCGTGCCGGACCGCAGCGCGCCACGCAGGGTGTGATGATCCCGTGGGTCCCGTGCCTGTGGCCCGACGGGACGCCTTCCCAGGCCTAGTCCGATAGGCCGCGGGCCTAGCCTGGTAGGCCTTGGGCCGCAGGCCGGGATCCTCTGTGCTCGGACCCCAACAGCCGCGGCGCACGATGCCCACGTCCCGCGGGTTTCCCAGGGGAGTGGTCGCAGTTAATCCCCATGTCCCCCGGGCACCACCCCGTGTTTACAAGGGGGAGGGGGAGGGGCGGAGGCAGCTCACGCACCCCTTTCCCCTTTGTCTGCCTTCGTCTTCCTTCTCTCGCGCCGCTCGTCGTTTCGGCTCGTGTCACTATGCCACCCATCATCTTCCTCGCGCTCGGCCGCCGCGGTGATGGCTGACAGACCCTCCGGTAGCTGGGGCGGGGCCATCATCACCGAGGAGGACATTGCGCGCCTCCGCCGCGCCCGGGCGCTGCCGTCGGAGGATCGCGTCGCCGCCCATCCGCCGGGCGGCGAGGTGGCACCCGAACCCCAGGAGGGGGAATTCGTGGTTTTTGCCTGGCATTTCTCGTGCGGCTTCGGATTGCCGGTGAGCCAATTCTGCCGCTTTTTTATGGATACGTTCGATCTTCAGCCGCACCACCTCGGGCCCAACTCCATCCTCCAGCTCTCGAGCTTCGTGACGCTCTGCGAGGGTTACCTCGGCCTCCTCCCCTTCGTGGAGCTGTGGAGGAAGCTCTTCTACCTCAAGGCCTGAGGAATGAGGAAGAGCCGTACGCCTGTGGGGGCGCGGTGATATGTGTCCGGGGCCCTTTGTTCCCCCGCATCACCCTCATCGTATCCGTCAAGGGGTGGAACCGGACGTTCTTCTACGTGAAGAACGTCGACCCGGCGCGGGACTACATCCGGCTGCCGGCCTTCGTTAACACCCCGTCCTCCAGGATTAACTGGACGGGCGACGGGCCGTTCGTGGACGTCCTCGCGGAGCTGGCCCGGCTCCAGACCATGAGAGCCGGAGAGGGGCTGGTCGCGCCCGATTTGGTGGCTGCCTTCATCGACCGCCGGGTGCTGCCTCTGCAGCAGAGGCTGCACTGGATTTGCGACATGTCGGGCCGGCGGGACCCCTGCCGGCTGTCCCCCTTCGACCTGTCGCCATCCCAGGTGGCGAAGCGGGTGAACGCCATCACCAACTTCAAGATGGCGCCGGGGACTTGGAGGTTTGGCAAGCTGCCGTACAGCCGGCATGACCCGGCACCCCTGGTACGCCCTGCTGCGGTAATCCCCTCCCCCTTTTGATTCTTCAGCCGGCCCTTCCCAGCTCACGTACCATGCTGACCGCAGCACTCCGTGCGACAGAACACGCCGGACGGCCCGGACCCCCAGGTATTCCAGGCGGAGCGTACCGAGTCCGACCCGGAGGACTTCGAGCCGGGGTGCGGCGTCGAAGAGGGGGCCGATTCCTCGGGAGAGGTCAAGGCGGACGACGCGATGGGCGACCCGGGAGCCGGCGGGTCCAGAGTGGCTGGTGAGTTCCCCTCCGGACCCTCCATCAAAGATTGGACTGATGACGATCATGATGTTGGGATCCTGGACGCGCCACCCCCCACAGCTCGGCGGGAGACACGCGGGCGGAGCGAGGAGTGGCCGACCCGTGGCCAGACGGCCGAGGCCACTCGCCGGGAGAAGAGGCCGGCTGTAGGGCAGCCGTCGACACAGCCGCCGGCTTGCAAGAAATCGCGAGCGGCTGCCGCGAAGCCGCCGGCCCGAGCCAGGCGGGTCCTTCCCATCGTCGCTGGGTGAGCATCTTTCTCTGAATTCTTACTGGTTTTTCGGGTTTGCGGGTCGGCAAGTGCCTGAGGCCTCGTCTCTTGTCTGTTCCAGGGAGGCCATTGAGCTCCATGACTCGGAATCGGCCGCCGGTCCGGCGGATGCCGCCACCCTGCAGGCGCAGGAGCACGCGGCCACGGCGCGTGAAGAGAAGAGACGGCGGCCTCAAGCGGCGGGAGGCGGAGGTGGTCCGCCGACCCGGAGCGTGCGACGGACTCCGCTGCGGAGTTGACGCGGAGGTCAAGGCCTTCGTCGAGTGAGCCGCAAGAGCCGGTCGTGGAGACGTCCAGAGCTCCACCCGTGACGGAAGCGATCCGGCCGGCAGGAGCGACCTCCGAGCCGGCCGCGGAAACGGCGCAGCGGGGGGAGGCGGTGGTAACCCCTACAGCCATCGAGCCGGCCGTGGCGAGCGTGCCTGTCGCCCCGGCTGCGCCGGAGGCGGCGCCGTAGGCACCGGTTGTGGGGAGGAGTGAGCCGGCCCAGCCGGTTCTCGAGCCGGCCGGGCAGGAGGAGGAGCCGGCGGTGCCGGTCGTGGAAGGGCCCGAGGCCAGCTCTCGGGCCTTGGTGGTCACCGCCAACCCCCCGCCAGCTGCTGCCGTGGTGGATGCCGGGTCGAGCGGCGGGTCGAGGAGGACTATGCTGGACGTGATCCGGGAAAGGGAGGCGCCGGCTCTCGGCCCGGCCGCTCCGGCCCTGTTAGCCAGTGTCCCGGCCCTCGTGCCAGGGGAACCTGGCCGCATCATGGCGCACTGCCGTGAGGGGCTGGCTCGGTTCGCGGAGGCTGCCGAGAGCAACTTTCGGCGCGTGGAGGCGGCGGTGGAGGTAAGACTCTTCTGTCTTGCGTTGAATTATCAGTGGGGGCGTGCGAGCGCACCCACTGGGTGTAGCCCCCGAGATACGGGCCGGCTGCGCGGCCGCGTGGCAGCCGGGCCGGATCTAACACTTTCTTGCTTGTCTGACTTCTTGTTTCGTGCGCGGGCATGCTGAGAATGCCAGGCGGCCGGCGCTTTTCAATGAGGCGGTCCTCATCCACAACCGTGGCAAAGTTGGCTACTACCGGGTCCAAGAGGAGTTGAAGAAAGCGCAAGGTACGCTTATTTCATTGGGGGTGCGCGAGCGCACCCACTGGGTGTAACCCCCGAGAGTCGGGCCGGCTGCTCGGCAGCCGGTCCGGGTCTTGTGCGTTCGAGTAGCTCATGCTTGGTTTTTATGCAGAGGAGCTAGTCCCGATCCGGCAGAAGAGGGACAAACTGGCCTCGGAGCAGGACCGGCTGGGGCAAGAGCTCCAGGCGGCCACGTCGGAGCAGGACCGGCTGGGGCAAGAGCTCCAGGCGGCCACGTCGGAGCGGGAGGGCCTGACCGCGGAACTGCAGTGGGAGGTGGCGGCCCGGGAGGACGCCGCCAAGCAGGCGGCCGACGCCACCCAGCGGGCCGCCACTCTTCAGGCTGAGGTAGATCGCCTCAAGGGGGAGCTCGAGACGCGCGGGGTCGCCCTTGCTCATGCGGAGGAGGCGCTGGAGAGGGAGAAGAGCGCAGGCCTTCAGTTCACCCTAGAGATGGACGAGGCCTTCCAGAGTAAGCTTTGTTTGAATCTTTTCTCCCTTTGCGGATTGCTTTCGACTTGCTTTTGTCTTGTTCGTTGACTCTTCTCCCCCCTTAGGGCGGTTCCCGGAGACCCAGCCCCGCGCTGAGCGTGCTGTGGTGGATCACCGGGAGTGCCTGCGGCAGCGCAGGCAGGAGGTTGAGGAGGACGCCGGCTTGGACGTGGCGGAACTTGCGCTCGCCATTGAGAACTGGCTGATCCACGTCCAGCGCTGCATGGACCGGCTCCAGACGGCCGGCAAGGAGGTGATCGCGGCCCTCTGGCCAGGTCATGGGGCGCCGGTGGGCCGCGTGGCGCTGTGGCTGGAGAATGCGGTGGCCCGGCTTGGTGTTTGGAAGGCGTCGGCAGCTCGGGCCGGGGCGCAGATGGCCCTCCGGTTCGTCACGTCGTGGTACACCGGCGTCAACCTGGACCAGCTGGCCATGATACGCGAGGTCCCTGAGGCGGAGCGGATCGCCCGCGAAGATGCCCTCGTCCGCCGAGCCAACGAGCTTGCCTCGTACGTCGACCCGGACGAGCTCCTGCCGGCACTTGGTGAGGACTGCGAGCCGGTAGCTGAGGACTCCTTCGGCAATCCCCAAGGGCCCGAAGACGATGAGGTCGCCGACGAGAGCACCGCCTCCAGCACCGGCAGCGACAGCGAGGCCACGGAGGCCACGGAGGCGGACCCGAAGGCTGCGACCTCTTCTGGGCGAACTGTTGAGCCGGCCGGCGACGCACCGGTAGTTTGAGCGGTCCTATGCTCTTCATACCCTTTTTTTTCTTGTTAAGAAACTTGTTTGTCTGAGAAGACGCATTTCCACCCACTAGGGGTGTATTGTAAGGAATCCTTGGCCAGCGGCCTTTTGCTTATGGATCCGTTTGAAGCTTAAAGCATTTGCGTGCCGGCTCCTCCCCTGCCCTTTCGCCTTTCGATTCGTATTTCGCGCACGGGTTCCTTCCGGCTTCTGCCCCGCCTATCAGCCAGCCGGGAGCCGGTCTGGGACAGGGACGGGGAATCATCCTTAGGGAAAACGCGCGGTCCTTAGAGTCGTCCGGCTAGGGTTGGGGCGAGCCGGCAGAGGCGGGTTTCTAAAGGGAATACGGTCTGGTTGGACCTGCCCGGCTGCTACTCTTCAGGAGGCGTTCGCGTGGTAAGTGCCTTTCTACCCCGTGGTTCCGCCAGCCAGACAGCCGGGGGCCCGTCTGTGGCTGGGTAGGGAGGGTAGGAAAAGGTTGCTTGCCCACGCTACTTGTCTGCTTCAGAGAGGAGCCGGCGAGCCCTCGGGCCAGGGAGCCGGACCCGTGTGCCCTGCTTAAAAGAATGACGAGCCTTCGAAGGAATTGAAAAAGGGGCGTGCCCCAAGTGCTGGCTAGGGGCCCCTATTGCATTCATAAGGGAAGATACATACTTACATGGGTTTTTTCTTAACAGTAGAACGGTCGGAGGAGTGTTGCGTTCCATGGGCGTTCCGTTTCCTCGCCGGAGGCATCTTTTTTGCGCTTCTGCGACTTCTGGGCATCTATCAGGTAGTAGGCGTTGTTGTGCAACGCCTTGCTGACGATGAACAGGCCCTCCCATGGGGAGGACAGCTTGTGCTGGCCGGTAGTTCGCTGGATCCGTCTGAGCACCAAGTCCCCCTCGTGGAAAGAGAGGGGCTGGATCCGCTTGCTGTGGTAGTGCCGGAGCTTCTGCTGGTAGATGGCCGTCTGGCTCAGGGCTAGCTCGCGTGCTTCTTCGAGTAGGTCGACGCCGTCTTCTCTTGCTTCCTTCGCATCTTTCTCCTTGTACAGGGTAACCCGAGGCGAATCGAACTCGATGTAAGTGGGGATGATCGCCTCGGACCTGTATACCAGGAAGAAAGGGGTGTAGCCGGTCAACCGGTTAGGCGTGGTCCTGAGGCTCCAGAGGACGGCCGGCAGCTCATCGACCCAGCAGCCGGCCGACCGTACGAGGGGCGCCACCAGCCGAGGCTTGAGGCCGGCCAGGAGCAAGCCATTTGCCCTCTTTGTCTGGCCGTTGGACTGTGGGTGGGCCACCGACGCGAGGTCGAACCGGATGCCCTCCTGGGAGCAGAAACGCGCCATCGCGCCTTTGGCGAAATTTGTGCCGTTGTCGGTGAGGATGCTGTGGGGAACGCCGTAGCGGACCGTGACATCTTTGATGAACCGGACGGCTGTGGGGCCGTCCAGTTTGTTGATGGGTCTGGCTTCGATCCACTTGGTGAACTTGTCGACAGCCACCAGCAGATGCGTCATGCCGCCTCGGGCGGTCTTGAAGGGTCCCACCATGTCTAGCCCCCAGACGGCGAAGGGCCACGAAAGTGGGATGGTCTGGAGGGCTGTGGCCGGCAGGTGGCTCTGCGTGCTGAAGCGTTGACACCCCTCGCACTTGTCGACCAGCCGCTTGGCCTCTTCCAAGGCCGTCGGCCAGTAGAAACCGTGGCGGAAGGCCTTGGCCACCAGGGTTCTAGAGGCGGCGTGATGCCCGCACTCGCCCTGGTGGATGTCAAGGAGGATTTCTTGCCCCTTCTCCGGCTCGAAGCAGCGCTGGAACACGCCGGTGGTGCTGCGATGGACGAGCTCGCGGTTGATGATGTTGTAGGCCGGGGCGCGGCGTTGGATCTGCCGGGCCTTGTCTTCGTCAGGGGGTAGCTCTCCGCGCAAGAGGAAAGCCAGAATGGGTTGGGCCCACGAAGGGGCCGAGACGGGAGCCGGCTCGGGCTCGAGTGGGGCGCCGGGGGCAGCCGGAGCAGGCTCGTCAGTCCCCGGGACCGGCCCGCTAGTCCTCGGGACCGGGTCTCCAGCCCTCGGGACCGGCTCGCCAGCCCCCGGGATCGGCTCGCCAGTCCCTGAGATTGGGACAGCGGGGGATGCGGCGATCGCCATCAGGACGGCCGTAGAGTCGGAGCGAGCTGCCGTGGTGGTGCCGGATGCCGGAGCCAGTGGTGTGGGGGTTGTCGCCGGAGCTGATGGCGCCGGCAGGGCAGCCGGAGCCGGTGGTGCCGGTAGAGCTGCCGGAGCGGCCAGTACGAAGATAGACTCTGATTCAGGGGATGGCTTGATAGAAGGCTTGAGCAGCCGCTCGAGGTAAACGCCGGCTGGGATGGCCTGCCGGGTGGTGCCGATTTTTGCCAATGTATCAGTCACCTCGTTGTCCGCTCGAGGGATGTGGTGGAACTCACAGCCCTCGAAGGAGCCGGTGAGCTGCTGGACGAGGAAGCGGTAGCTGGCCTTGTTGGCGTCCCTGGCGTCCCAATCGCCAGAGACCTGCTGTACTACGAGGTTGGAGTCGCCAAAGCAGATGATGCGCTGGACCCCGATCTCCTTGGCGAGCCGGAGGCCGTGAACGAGGGCCTCGTAGTCGGCCACGTTGTTGGAGGCGGCGAAGAGGATCTGGAGCGCATACCTGAGCTGGTCCCCCTTTGGAGACGACAGGACGATGCCGGCTCCCAGGCCGGTTCGCATCTTCGAGCCGTCGAAGTGCATGCGCCAATGCGTGGATTCCGGGGGAGGCGGCACGAACTGGGTCTCGGCCCAGTCGACGAGGAAGTCCGCCATGGTCTGCGATTTGATGGCGGTGCGTGGCTCGTACCGGATCTCGTGGTCAGCGAGGGCGATGGCCCATTTGGCGATCCGGCTGGTGGCGTCCCGGCCGCTCATGATCTCGCCGAGCGGGGCCGTGCTCACCACGGTGATGGTGTGCTCCTGGAAGTACTGCTTGACCTTCTTGGCGGCAAAGTATATGCCGTAGCACATCTTCTGGTAGTGGGGGTAGTTCTGCTTGGAGGCGGACAGGACCTCGCTGAGGTAGTAGACGGGGCGCTGGACCGGCAGCGCTTTGCCTTCTTCTGGCCGCTCCACCGCCAGCACGACGCTGACCATGCGGGTGGTGGCCACGATGTACGCGAGCATCGGCTCCTTCTCGGCCGGTGCCGCCAGGATGGGGGCGCTGGAGAGCGCGTGCTTGAGGTCATGGAACGCCGCGTCCGCCTGGTCGGTCCACTCGAACTTGGGTGACTTCCTCATGAGCTGGTAAAGAGGCAGCGCCTTCTCGCCCAGCCGGCTGATGAACCGGCTGAGAGAGGCGAGACATCCGGCGAATTTCTGGATGTCGACGAGCTTGGCCGGCTTGTGCATGCGCTCGATGGCCCTGATCTTCTCTGGGGTTAGCTTCGATGCCGCGGGCGCACACGAAGAAACCCAGGAGCTGGCCGGCTGGCACGCCGAATACGCACTTCTCCGGGTTTAGCTTGATCTTGTATTCGCGCAAGTTGGCGAAGGTCTCCCGGAGGTCGTCGAGGAGGCTGAAATGCTTCTTGGTCTTGACGACGATGTCGTCCATGTAGACGTGGACGTTCCTGCCGATCTGCGGCAGGAGGCACTTCTGCATGCAGCGCTGGAAAGTGGCGCCCGCATTCTTCAGGCCGAAGGACATGGTGATGTAGCAGTAGGCCCCAAAGGGGGTGATGAAGGAGGTCTTCATCCGGTCGGCCGGGTCCAGCTTGATCTGGTGGTAACCTGAGTAGGCGTCCAGAAAAGACAGCATGTCGCAGACGGCCGTGGAGTCGATAACTTGATTGATCCGCGGCAGGGCGAACGGGTCCTTGGGACATGCCATGTTCATGCTCGTGTAGTCGATACACATGCGCCATGTCTTGTTTTTCTTCAGCACCAGGACTGGGTTGGCCAGCCAGTCCGGGTGGAACACTTCCATGATGAAGCCGGCTGCGAGCAGCCGGGCGATCTCCTCTCCTATGGTACGCCGCTTCTCCTCGGAGAAACGGCGCAGGGGTTGCTTGACCGGCTTTGCGTCCGGCCGCACATGAAGTTTGTGCTCGGCGAACTTCCTCGGAACACCCGGCATGTCCTTTGGAGACCATGCAAAGATGTCCCGATTCTCACGGCGGAAGTCGACGAGCTCGCCTTCCTATTTGCTGCTGAGGTTGGCGCCGATGGTGACGCACTGCTTGGGGTTGGCCGGGTCGAGCGGCACCTGGCTGGTGTCTTTGGATGGCTGGAACGACGCCTCGCCGGTCGTCTGGGACGGAGGAGCCGGCACGGCCGGCACGTTGGCGGCGTGAGCCCTGAGCCGGTCGAGCTGCCCCTTCTCCTCCGCTATCTCCAGGGCCTCGGCCAGCCGGCTGCCGTCGCGAGCGCACTTGATCGACATCTTGTAGTTGCCGGTGATGGTGATGATGCCCTTAGGACCTGGCATCTTGAGCTTGAGGTAGGCGTAGTGGGGGATCACCATGAACTTGACGAGAGCCGGGCAGCCCAGCAGCGCGTGGTAGGGGCTGTCAAGGTCCACCACCTCGAACCAGATCGGCTCGCGGCGGAAGTGGCTCTGGTCGCCGAAGAGGACGTCGAGCTCGATCTTGCCGATGGGGGTGCAGGACTTTCCCGGCACGATGCCGTGGAAAACCGTCCGGCTCGCGCGCAAGTCTTTTTCCTTGAGCCCCGGCTTGAGCATTGTGTCGCGATAGAGGATGTTGATGCTGCTGCCTCCGTCGACCAACACCCGCGAGAAACGGCAGGTGCGCCTCTCAGAGACGATGGTGGGATCGAGGACGAGGGCGTGACTGCCCGGGTTTGGCATCACGGCCGGGTGGTCCGCCCGGCTCCAGTGACCGGCATCTCGGACCAATGCATGAACTGGGGGACCGACGGGGCGACGGCGTTCACCTCGTGCCGGCGCTGGCGCACGATGTGTTTGTCGGTCGCTTCACTGGTGAAGACGACGTAGGACCCGTCCTGGCGAGGGAACTGGTCGTGGAGACGGCCGTCGTTGGCCGCCAGAGCTGGGGCAGGCGGCGTGGCCTGGGCCGGAGCCGGCTCGTGGGGAGCCAGAGGCAGAGGAGCCGGGTGGCCCTCGCCTCGGGCGAGCCGCTGGGAGAAGCTACACTGCCGGAGCGTATGGGTGGCCGGCTTGGCCTCGGAGTGGTGTTTGCAGGGTAGGTCGAGCATCTGCTCGAAGGTAAGCTTGGGCTGCCAGGCGGCCTTGCCGGTACGCTGCCGCTGGCTGGGAGCCTGGGCAGCCGGTTGCTCTTCTTCGACGGTGGCGACCTGCCGGCTCCCGTAGCGGGGGTCCGATTAGTCGGGCTTGCGTTTGTTGTTCTGCTGCTGCCGGTTGTCGGCGGCCACCCGCGGCGTGGCGGGCGGCGGAGTCGGCTTGGCTGGCGTGGCGACCTTCATCCGCATTGCGGAGTCAGCCGTGGCGTATTTGTCTGCCTTGGCCATCAGGTCCGCCAGGGTAGCCGGCTCGGAGCACAAGAGTTTGTGCTTTAGGTGGGTGCCGTCGCGGCAACCCTCGATGAAGTACTGGATGGCTTGCACCTCGTGCACTCCCTCGCAGGAGTTGCGAAGTTTGGTCCAGCATGTGAGGTAGTTGCGAAGGGGCTCCTCCGGCCCCTGGACGCACATGGCTAGCTCGCGGGGCCGGCCAGGCCGCTTGTAGGTGCCGGTGAAGTTGCAGACGAACGCCTCCTCAAAGTCCGTCCAGGTGTTGATGCTGCCAGCCGACATGCTTTTAAGCCAGGTCCGGGCCGTGCCAGTCAGCATTAGGGGGGCGTAGCGCACGGCTACGCGCTTGTTCCCCCTGGCAATGCCGACCGTGGTGGTGTAATCGACAAACCAGTCCTCCGGCTTGGCGGAGCCGTTGTACTTCGGGGTGTCGCGAGGGAGAGTGAAGCCGGCCGGAAACGGCTCGTTGCGAATCCGGGGGCCGAAGCATGCCGGGCCGATCGAGCGCTCCTCCTCGAGCAGGGCTGTAGGACCGAAAGTATGTCTAGAGGGGGGGTGATTAGACTACTTGACCAAATAAAAGTTTTGCCTATACCAAGTTTTAGGGTTGGCAGTTTTTAGCATTTCATGGCAAGTCAAGTACACCCTACACATGCAAGTCTAAGAGTATATAGCAGCGGAAAATAACAACAAGCATGTATAGAAGGGATAGGGTAGGAGGATCAAACGCAGTTGTAGACGCATGGATTTTTCCTGTGGTTCCGATAGGTGGCGCTATCGTACATCCACGTTTATGGAGTCTTCAACCCACGGAGGGTAACGGTCGCGAGAGTCCACGGAGGGCTCCACCCATAAGGGTCCACGAAGTAGCAACCTTGACTATTCCATAACGGCTTCCGTCCACGAAGGACTAGCCTCACTAGGGTAGATCTTCACGAAGTAGGCGATCTCCTTGCCCGTACAAACTTCTTGGTTCACTCCACAACACGCAGTAGGAGGCTCCCAAGCGACACCTAACCAATCTAGGAGGCACCACCCTCCAAAAGGTAATAGGCTCGGTAATGACGATGAACTCCTTGCTCTTGTGCTTCAAGATGATAGACTCCTCAACACACAATCACTCTCTCACAGATTTGGCTGGGTAGAAGAGATGGGATTGGTGGAAAGCAACTTGGGGAGGCTAGAAATCAAGATCCATATGATTGGAGTGGAAGATCTTGACCTCAACACAAGACTAGGTGGTTCTCTCTCAGAAAACTGGATGGGCAAGTATGGAATAGTTCTGAGTGCTCTCTTGTCGAGTAGGTGGTGGTGAAGGGGTATATATAGGCATCCCCAAAAATCCAACCGTTACACACAAAATGACCAACTCGGTGACACCGATGTGTGAATCTCGGTGGTACCGAAGTGACCAAAAGGTGGCAACTTTTGAATCTTGGTGAGACCGATATAGGAATCTCGGTTGCACCGATAAGGTGACCAACGGTCAGATTTCCAATCTCGGTGACGCCGATCCAGCATTCTCGGTGGGACCGAAAACTTGAATTTGCGTAACAGAAAGTTGGCAACCTAAACTCGGTGGCACCAGTATGGAATCGGTTGCACCGAAGTGGCTAGGGTTTGGCTGAGTCTGTCTAGGTTATGGAATCGGTGGTACCGAAGTGGGAATGTTGGTTGCACCGATTTTGAGTGTTAGGCTCTGGACAGACTTTGGTGGGAGAGCTTGTGGGTGTTTTTGGCGAATGTCACTTGTGCACGTATGAGCATATTGTTCACCAATCAAGACCTTACCCCCTTTTAATAGTATTGGCTTTCCTATGGACTCAAAGTGATTTCTCACAAATATAAAATGTAGAGTCCTCTTGCTTGAAGCTTGGCCAACCTATTTCCTTTGCATCTTGGGGTATCTCCACAATCTCCTTAGTCCTTTTGCCATCCCTATCATTGAACATTTCCTGAAACATACTTGGTAGAAACATTAGTTCAATGACTTATATGTTGTTATTAATTACCAAAACCACCAAGGGAGCAAATGTGCTTTCAATCTCCCCCTTTTTGGTAATTGATGACAACATATAGATCAAAGCTTCGACATATGATATAATCAGTGAATATAATCGTCGCTTTGAGAAGTATGTGATAAGCAAGAGCTCCCCCTAAATTTCTGCATTATTTTGAATTTGCGTTTGAATGCAAATGCACAATCGATTAGGTACATGGGGCACTTCTTCCATGTCACATACAACTTGGTGGTGTGCGAGAATGATTAGAATGAATATCATGGCACAACACAATCAAACAAAGGATAATAATCATCTCATAAGCATTAAGATGATAGGAAATAGTAGCATCACACATGATCAAACACAAAGAACCATGTATCACAAGCAACCAAAAGATCAAATGTTTTTGAAAAGCAATAAACACCAAAGCTCTCTCTCGCTCGAAGCCTAAAGATTTATATATACACTTCTCCCCCTTTGGCAACAAGTTACCAAAAAGTTCAAAGGCATACAACTAATCGTTCTTGGGCTGAGCTCCTCCGGTTGTTGATGAAGGAGTCGAGAGAACGGCGTCGGCGAAGATCTCTGCAGATGTCGTAGACGGAGTTGGTGTAGCAGCTGGAGGAACTGGAGCTGATGGAGCAGGAGCTGAGGTGACAACAGCAGGAGCTGATGAAGAGGGCCTCAAGTCTGGCGCTGGCACAGTGGCTGATCTAGTCTGAGTGGTAAATTGTGTGCCTGTCCCGAGAGGTGATCCATCATCATCATCATCATCATCAGAAGAAGTCTAAGGAAGAGGCACTGAGTCAACTTCCTTCTTGAGCTCATTCACTGTCTTTGTCAGACCATCAACCTTATCATTTAGAGTCTTGATTCTATTCTCGAATATCCTCACAAGACTGTTCTGATTCTCCAAAATCTCCTTAATGTCGTTCTTCATGTCCTGGACAGATGAAATCAGAAGATCCATTTGCTCATTCCTGGATCTAGGGACCTGAGCACTAGCGGCTCTAGCTGCCTCTGCCTCTGCTTGAGCAGCAGCTGAAGTGGGATGATCTGGGTTCATCACCACAACGTTGTCCTCGAGATCTGGCTGTAGGGGTAGATGTGGACGTTCTAGAGCAAAAATGTGCTTCTCCAACTTAGAGTTAATAAGCATCTGAATGTAGGGTGCATAACAGCAAGAGCGCTTCTGATCAGCGGCAATCCTCTTGATTGTCTCAACAATCAAATCCATGACTCTGATCCTGGTGTGACTGTCAAGGTGGATCAACATATTGATGGAGTAGCCTCTGATCATCTTTTCATCTCCTGACTTGGGCATCAAAGTATGCCTCAGAATGGTGTTCATAGTGCGGAGGCCAGCCTGAAGAAAGTAGATGGATCCTAGCTTGTGAGTCTTCACATGAGCAGCAGGGATCTCCTTGTACATATTGGCCATAGCATTGTGACTCGCTTTGGATTCTGAGTACACATCCAAGTCACCATCCTGTGCTTCTGGGACTCCTAAGATGGTAGCCCACTCTTCAACAGAAGATTCGTATCTTGCACCTTCAGTCATCCATACAATTCTACCATCTCCATAGAAATGTGCGGTGGAGTAGAATTGCATAATCATCTCATCATTCCAGGCAGTGAACTCTCTGCCAACAAACTCATCCAGACCAATGCAGTGAAAATTGTCTTGGACACTTGGGAAATATTCCTTGTTTTCCTCAATGAATTTCCAGTCAACATAGCGCATATCGCTCACAGCTGGACTCTTGTCAAGGAGCACAGTCTCATAGAAATCTTGTTGCTCTCTGGTGAAGAATCTGTAGTCCACAGCTGTTTTCTTCCTCTGGGCATATGGATCAGCAGCTCTCCATGCCCTCAGACCTGTATCCTTCCTCTTCTTCATATCCTCAGCTAGTGGGTAGCTGGCATTATGAACTGGAAGATGGGGTCTAAGCTTCATTAAAGCTAACATTTCATCATCATCCTCAACTCTGGAGGTAGTCCCTTTGTTCTTCTCAGAAGCAGGAATGTGCCTAGATAATCTCTTAGGTTTCTCAGCAGCAGGCTTCTTTCCAGCAGATTTGGTACTCTTGGAAGTACCGCTCTTTGGCATAGCATCAGACATGAGCTTCTTTTGTTTCTTCTTGGGAGGAGCCTTCTCAACATGTTCTTCCTCCTCCTCAGCAGCAGCACCAGCAGCCTCTTCTGGATCTTCATACATGGAAGTCCTTCTGCCAATAACATGAACAATCCTCTTTCTTGCTTTCTTCTTCTCTCCTGCCTTCTTGGGCAATGACTTCTTTGGGGGCTCAACAGTCATCTTAGCCCTAGCACTCTCAGGTGCTCTCATAGCTTCTGAGCTAGCATAGACCTTGCTGACAGTCCTCCTTGAAGAGGTGGCTTCATTTGCAGCTTTCTCTTGCTTCTTAGCAAGAATTTCTTCCGGCACAAAATCTGAATCTTCTTCATCTAAGTTCAGCTTCTTCCTTGTCCTCGTAGCAGCTTTGGGCAACCCATGAGAACTGGGGGTGCCTGGATCAGAACTGGAGCTAGACTCAGGACTAGTGCCTGAACTCATTTCAACACTTTGCTCTCTCAGGTCATTCTGACTGTCCTCTGCATCTGACATACTGACCCTGTGAATAGAATATAGATGAGCAGAAGAAGATGAGTCATCACAAAATTTTCAGCTGGTTTTTGAAAGATTGAACAAAAGATTTTCAAAGTTTTGCATTCTGTCAGAAGAAAATCGGTAAGGCCGAAGCAAATATTTCGGTGTCACCGAGACTGACTGTCTTCATTAACAGAAACTTGGCACCCTTTTCGGTGGGACCGAAAAGGAATACTCGGTTTCATCGAGACAGTTCTCAGCTACACAGAAACAAAAATCGGTGGGACCGATTTTCTCACTTCGGTTCTACCGAGTTTCGTCGGGCGGAAGACAAACCCTAGAAAATCGATCATTCGCTAGACTATGGATGTTCTTGTGGATTGGAGGCAGTGCAAATAGTGGCTTATCGAGAAAACAATTCCAATGCGTAAGAATCAGAAGGGGAGGCGCAAAGGAGGTTGAATCCGTACCCTAACTCGGTGCGGATCCGCTACGGCGGCGACGGCGGTGAAGATTCCCGTCGACGGCGAAGATTCCCAGCGGCGGAGAGGCTCGGGAAGACAAGGCGGGGAGGCTCCCAAGCGACACCTAACCAATCTAGGAGGCACCACCCTCCAAAAGGTAATAGGCTCGGTAATGACGATGAACTCCTTGCTCTTGTGCTTCAAGATGATAGACTCCTCAACACACAATCACTCTCTCACATATTTGGCTGGGTAGAAGAGATGGGATTGGTGGAAAGCAACTTGGGGAGGCTAGAAATCAAGATCCATATGATTGGAGTGGAAGATCTTGACCTCAACACAAGACTAGGTGGTTCTCTCTCAGAAAACTGGATGGGCAAGTATGGAATAGTTCTGAGTGCTCTCTTGTCGAGTAGGTGGTGGTGAAGGGGTATATATAGGCATCCCCAAAAATCCAACCGTTACACACAAAATGACCAACTCAGTGACACCGATGTGTGAATCTCGGTGGTACCGAAGTGACCAAAAGGTGGCAACTTTTGAATCTCGGTGAGACCGATATAGGAATCTCGGTTGCACCGATAAGGTGACCAACGGTCAGATTTCCAATCTCGGTGACGCCGATCCAGCATTCTCGGTGGGACCGAAAACGTGAATTTGCGTAACAGAAAGTTGGCAACCTAAACTCGGTGGCACCGGTATGGAATCGGTTGCACCGAAGTGGCTAGGGTTTGGCTGAGTCTGTCTAGGGTATGGAATCGGTGGTACCGAAGTGGGAATGTTGGTTGCACCGATTTTGAGTGTTAGGCTTTGGACAGACTTTGGTGGGAGAGCTTGTGGGTGTTTTTGGCGAATGTCACTTGTGCACGTATGAGCATATTGTTCACCAATCAAGACCTTACCCCCTTTTAATAGTATTGGCTTTCCTATGGACTCAAAGTGATTTCTCACAAATATAAAATGTAGAGTCCTCTTGCTTGAAGCTTGGCCAACCTATTTCCTTTGCATCTTGGGGTATCTCCACAATCTCCTTAGTCCTTTTGCCATCCCTATCATTGAATATTTCCTGAAACATACTTGGTAGAAACATTAGTTCAATGACTTATATGTTGTTATTAATTACCAAAACTACCAAGGGAGCAAATGTGCTTTCAAGAGCCGACTGTGCCAGCTGCTCGATGTGGGTCCTAGTGTCATTCTTGCTCCGCGGGACGCGCAGGCCGAGCCGAGCGGCGAGCTCGGGGCGGACAGTTGGGGCAGGCGAACGGGCACGCTCCCGCTGCGGAGGCGGGGTATGGTCCCGGCTGCGCCGTCTCCCGCCAGCCGGAGCGTCGTTGTGCCGGCTGGTGATGGCCGGCTGCTCGTCTCGCAGCCGGGTGCGTCCGTTGTGAGACCCGGCGCCCCGCCGGACGGAGCAGCGAGGGGAAGAAGCTTGCTGCGCCGGCCGGTGCTGGCCAGTAGTAGGCGGAGCGTCCCCCTCAGGGACGGGGATTTCGGAGCCGGTCTCAATGCCGTCGAGCCGGGCCTGCTGGGCGTTGGCGGTGGTGATGAGGTCTTGGATATCCCGTTCCTGCAGCTCTCGCTCTTCGCCCTGCAGGCTGACGAGGTTGGCGTAGGCTACGTGGGCCGCTCGTAGGTTGCCGGCCGGTGTGTCATAAGTGGGGAGCCTGCCACCGAGGATTTCCGCGACAACGCGGCCACGGTTGCGGACGTCGCCGCGCCAGCTGGGCTCGTTGCCAGCAGGGGTTAGGCCGTATACGGAGTTATACTCGCGCTGCGCGGACTCCATCCGGCGCTTGGTGGCGGCCAGCATGGTGGCCTCGTCGAACAGCAGCTGGCGAGCCGCCTCCAGCTCAGCCGTAGCCGTAGCTGGGTTCGTCGTTGGCGCGATGGGGGTGCTGAGGCCCCGAAGCGCGGCGCCGTGGGGGTCGGAGGTGCCGGCGCGAGCGGCCGCGGCGGCCGCGTCCGCCTCCGCCCTGGCGCGGCCGGAGGTCGTGGAGGAGCCGGTGGCCATTACCCCCGCGAGGACGCGGAAGCCGCCGGCCTCGCGCGAGGCGAGTGCGCTCACGGACGAGGGCGGGTCGAGGCAGTCGAGCACCTGGCTAGCGGTACTCGTCGGCAGCTGGCTCGTCGGAGAGGCTTAGCCTACTGACGCGCTCGGTGAGGACGGCGATGTCGATCAGCGGGTCGCCCCCGAGCTGCCCAACGGAGGGGTCGGCGGTGTTGCCCGTAGGGCCAGCGGAGGCGGGGTTCCGCCTCGCAGGAGCAAGCCCCACGAGCCTGTAGTTCCGCCCTGACGTGGGGCGGCCAGGGGAGGTGGTGAAGGGTCCCGCCCAGAGCGTGACTCCGGCCGACGCCGCGTGCGGCCCCACGGTGGGCGCCAACTGTCGTCGTTTTCTCACGACAGATGCCATGGGGTGGCTTATCGAGAGTGGTTGGGGCCGAAGGACGCCGACGAGCTCCGGGAGCGGGATTAGGCACGAGCGGTGATAGACACGCGACGTACCCAGGTTCAGGGCCCTCCGTGGGAGGTAACACCCCTAGTCCTGCTGGTCTAGTTGGATGGGGAGAGATGTTACAATGGTGCTCCTCGAGCTGTTCGTCTGGGGGCGGAAGAGGGAGCAGCCGGCTCCTCTTCCCCTGCTATGTGTGGGTGTTAGAGAGGGATGAACGCCTCCGTGTGTGTGTGTTCCCCCCCCCCCCCCCCGATGCATGGGGACCTCGGGGGGTTTTATAGGGCAACTCCCCGGCATACAGTATTCTTAAGATATTACAAGGGGGGCCCGGCTGGCAGCCTCTCCAGCCGGCCAGGGGGCCCGCCGGCTAGGTCGTCTTGTCGCCCGTAAGGCCCGCCGGCTACGCGGTCCCATCGCCAGCTGGGGCCCGCCAGCCGGCTCTTCTATTGGCCCGCGCTCACCTGCCGCGGCACGGGCTGCCCTGTCCGGCGTCGTCTTGCGCCAGCCGGCTGAAGTCAGCGGTACGGCCGGTAGCGTTGTAGCCATGCCGAGGCATGTAACGGAGTGGATGGTGGCGTAGAAGTATTGTAGCTCCGCCGGGTCCAAATCAATCCTCGGTCAGCGGTACGGTTTGCCGGACTGTAGCCATGCGCGTTCGTGCGTCAGCGGCCGCTGTAGCAACATCGGAGTCCGTCGTTGGGGTCGCGTCCCGTCAGTGTACCCGGCCGCGGTAGGAAGGGACGGATACCCGCCCGTCCAGAGGTGAGTGGGCGGGCTAGTCGCGTAGCAGCCAGGCGCGCCTAGCCGGGGGCCAGTCGGCCGGCTCCTATTCAGCCGGCAGCGGGCCAGCCGGCCAAGGGGTCAGCCGGCTCCTCCCTGCCGGTCGCGGACCAGCCAGCCGTGGCCAGCTGGCCAGGGAAACAGCCGGCCACTGACCGGCCGGCCGTAGGCCAGCCAGCCGTACAGTTTTTCTTCGGAAAGAAGCCGGAACTCCCTCCCCTTGGCATACCCAGGGGTAATAACCCCGTCAGGGGGCTGTCAGTATCTTCCATGTTAAGCGGGTTATTTTCATGATGAGTGTTTATTCACTCGTCCTTGCACGAGAGGGGCGGTAATAGGGATTCCCAGTCCCGAAATAAAAAATGCAAATAATTAAACAAAACTCCCCCAGGAATGTTGTTCGTATGGATGGTACCCGTGGATTCGGCTAGCCGTGGAGTGTGTTTGTTGGTGGAGGGGGAGTAAACCTTTACTTTTACCGCTTGGGAACCGCCGCTAATGTGTTTAACATGGAAGATATTGATAACTCTTGGTCGTAACGTTGACAGGAAGGGTGCACCTCCCAAAACTATATTCAGCTCTGTTTTTAAACAATAGGCTCTGGCACCTTTGCAAATCCTTGCTTCCCTCTGCAAAGGGAGAATCTATTTACTTTCATGTTATTTACTATTCTTGTTGAGTCAACTTCATATTCCAACCTTAGTCTATTAGTTGGCAAGCATCATGTGGTGGGGAAAGATCCAAACATATATATCCAGTCAAATATATTTGATCATGACTTATTATTATTGACAATTATCTCTATGATAAATGAGTTGGGAGGCTAAACATTAATTAAGCGCCTAACTTTCTATGTGTTCGATGGATATTGTTTGTTCTAAGAATATGCTTTGAGTACTAGCAATCATAAAAGACTATATGATGATTGAGTATGTGGAGCTCTTACTTAGACTTTGTTAAGAATAAGTTGAATTGCATTTTTTTGGTGACTAAGAATATGGATTGTTAAGTTTCAAGTGAATGAATTGTTTGAACCATAACATGTGAATTGATTGCTACTCTATCATGATGATATTTATCAGAAAAAGTTGCCCGTTATGATGCTAGAAAAATTGATTGGAATTATCATTGATCAAACTTATATACTATGCTAGCATTCAAACTTCATAAATTAGTTCTTTTATCATTTACCTACTCGAGGACGAGTAGGAATTAAGCTTGGGGATGCTGATACGTCTCCAACGTATCGATAGTTTATGATGTATTCATGTCATATTTGTCTATGTTTTTACTATGGCTTTATGATTTATTGGGACTAACCTATTAATGGTTGCAAAAGTGCACAAGTTTATGTTTCACACTTTGATGTGTAGGAATTAATTCGAAATTTTCCAAAAATCGCAAAAGGAGCCTTGTTGGAGGAGGACTCTGACTTTCCTGAATTCTGTCCACGAACAGTTTTTATAGATTGTCAGTTTGACCCCCGAAGACGGCGTCAAATAGAAAAGGCTAAAACTAAGAAAGCGTGGTGTCGTGGTTTTAACACGGAAGATGTCCGAAGACTTAGGTTCGAGGCCAACGCCATGGTAGTGGACCCAAAGGGGTTGATCGGGACGAAGGACACGAGTTTACCCAGGTTCGGCCCCTCAAGTAGAAGTAAAAGCCTACGTCCTGCTTGTGTTGTATTGATTGGAGTATCGATTACAAGGGAGCGGATTGCTTGACCTAGTTCTCGATAGCTTGGTTTCTTGTCTAAGCCGCCCCGGGGTCTAACCTTGATATATGAGGTCAAAGCCCCGGGTTACACGAGTCATAAACCGACCCACACAACGTGTTCTACTCTGTCTCTAAGCCGCCTTACCATCGTAGGTAAGCCGCCTCCGGGCGGCTTAGCCACCCGTGTCTTCAAGCCCACTTCTGTCTCTGGACCTCTTTCAACGGCCCATCTGGTAAGCCGCCATGCGGCCTTGCCTTCATCTTTCGGCCCACCTTACAGGTCTTGGGCTCACGAGCCGCCTGGGGTGACCCGGCCCCGCCTAGGCGGGTCATACCACTGGGTTATATCCCCAACATTAGGCCCCAGGTTGATTTGAGCCAGCTCATGTCAATCTTCAATTTACTTGGCGGCAAGTCTTCATACGTCTGTCATCTGGAAAGACAATTTATAACCCGCCATTACGTCATATCGAATATTCTGAAAAAGATTCCGTGACGTCTGCAACGGATCTCCTCACTTGAAAGGCCATCCCGAAAATCGAGGCGCCACATTTGGTCAGTAATCACTGTGCCCCTCAATTCTCGCGCGCACTGTTGCCTCTCTGGCCCATAAATAGGGACACGTGGTCCCCTCTCTCCTTCCCTGCCGTCGCTGTCATCTTCCTCCTTGCTCGAAACCCCCTCTCTCCAGAGCTCCGCCGCGGCCAACTGGTCCTCGCCGTCGCCCTCATCGCCGGCCGCTGCATCAGCCTGAATTGAACCAGAGTGTCTCCGGTTCCTCCGCATCCTGAAGGTAATCTCCCTTGGCTCTTGTTGAATCTGCATGTACCCTCATTATGTTCATCGCTGATCGTCAGCGTCCATCATAGCATCGAGCACCACTCCATGCCCTATAGTACTGCCTATCTGTTGCGGGTACTCCTCCGAGGCCAATGCCCCAACTGTTTTAGGTCCATACAACACTTATCTCTGCGGGCAGATTGATCTGTCTTCCCACCATTATTTTTAGGTCATGAATATTTTTCATTTTCCCTTCACCTGAAGATCTTGCAACTGAAATAACGATATGCAAAACCTGTTTATCTGCACTTAGCCATTTTCTCAGTGTTGCCAAGTCCATGTAACCCGCCACAACATTTGCGACTATTGATTGATACGCTTTGGCGGCTTAACTCTCCGCCCTCATACTGACCATAGCTGCCTTATCCATTTAATATTTTTCTAACCCGCCATCTTCTTTGCTTTTTCCGTAGCCTAACCCGCCATCATGTCAAGGGCTCCATCATCCTGCGACTGGGTCAGCTCTGGAGTCACTGAAGAGCTCCTGCTTAACTTTGTTGAGTCCGGCATGCTGCCGGCTAAAATGTAATACACTGGCGGGTCCCAGGGCCAGAGAAGAGGCCTAAGCCCAAGGAAGGAGAGATTGTCATATTCACTGATCATATCCTCCGCGGGTTCTGCCCTCCAGGGTCAAAATTCTTTCGAGATGTTCTTCACTTCTTCAAGGTCCACCCTCAAGACATAGGCCCAAATTCAGTCACCAACATTTGCCAGTTCCAAGTCTTAAGTGAAGTCTACCTGCAAGAAGAGCCGTCTGTTGACCTCTTCCATGACTACCATTATGCTAACCGCCAAACTGAAATGGCGGCTGGGCCCAGCTTAGAGCTTGGGGACATTACAATCCAGAGACGGAGAGATCTGCCATACCCCATAGCCATCTTGCCAAGTCATCCCAAAGACTGGAACAAGACCTGGTTTTATTGTAAAGACACCTCTCCTGAAGGTGAGAACTCCCTGCCGGGTTACCGTCCAACCCGGCTCTGCTATACAAATGACAACCCACTGCCAGCACGGATGACTACTGCCGAACGAGCAAAGTATGTCCCGGCTTACGCCAAAGTCAAAGCCTTACTGGCGAACGGCTTGACTGGTGTCGACTTAACCCGTTGCTGGGTAAGTTGGAAAATCATGCCACTGAGTCTTCGTGATCGGCTCATGTGCGAATATACGGGTGAACCCAATGACCCTCTTTGTTTCAAGAATACTCCCTTGACTGACGAAGATATCAACACTGGCATCAAAGGACTCCTTGGTGAAAAACAGGAGGCTTGCAACAAAATTGGTCTTAAACCATTCTACGCCAAGAACCCGGCTCCAGACGTAAATCTCTCTTCCCTCAATTGGTCACATTTGTCCTGCACCTCCTAACCTTTGTTGGCGGCTTACACAGGCCGACTCCCCTTTTTGGAAAAAGAAGTATAATCCGCCAGTGAGGAAACCAAAGGTGAAAACTCCGGCTCAGAAGAAGAAGAAAGCCGCCACTCCAGAGCCGCTTGAATCTGATGACTCGTAGGTAAAACTTGACTCCCTTGGCCGTTCTCTTTAGGCAACTTACTGACAATAACTACTCACAGGATGAGACGGAGGCGAGCCACGCAAATGCCCCTGAGGTAATTGACATTTCGGACTCAGAGATCTTTCCCCAAGACAGAGTACGGCGGGTCGTCCAGAAAGTCCCCTTCTCTCATCCTCTTGCTCATTTAGACCCCAAATTTCTTTTGAAAAAGCAACAGCACACCTCTCGACGTCAGACCCGGAGCGCCGGCTCTGAAGATCTCGTGGCCGGGTTATCACATGCTCCGGCTCAACGGAAACGGCCAGCTGAGGTATTCTTTAACTGAAACATAACTTTAATCAACCTTGCATTGTAACCTTACTCTGTCTTGTATTGTTTTAACTGCCTTCAGGATTCTCCTCCTTCATCTGGCGACTCAACTGCCTCCAAGCTGCCTCCAATGAAGATCAACCCGGAGTGCGTACTTTTACTTTGCACCGAATGATTTAATATTCTTGACATGTGTGTAACCATCATCTACGCCTTCCAGGGCCCAAGCGAAACGAAGGAAGACTGGCGGGTCTACTGCCGCCCCTACTACCCAAGAGCCAGTATTTGCTAAGCCGGCCTCCCCTTCACCAGCTGCTGACATTATGAAGGATGCATCTGAAGATACTCACAAGCCATTTGAGCCGGTGGGTCATGACACGGCCGTTGAAAGCCCTGCAAGGGATGACCCTAAGCCGCCCAGCCCTTCAATGGTTGTTGAAGATACAGTTTTTCCAGATGTTGTTATAACTGGGGCAGGTCACCAAACTCCTGAGCCCCATGTACTGTCAAGGCACTCTGGCAAGGCTGAAGCTTCTTCGCCTGAGAAGTTTAACTTTGAACACCCTGTGCTGGAGAAGTTAACTGTTAACGAGCTTCACGCTGGGTTTTTGAACCGCCTGGAGTCAAGCCGGAATATGGAGCTGAAGCTCGTCAGCCCGATGAAGAAGAAATATGAGGTAATATTTTTACCAGCTTTTCCCTTATATCCTTCCATAGCCGCCAAGAGCCGGATTAATATTTCAAATAATAAGCCGGGTCTTCCCTCTGCAACACACTTATAGCTTGAGCTGTAGCCCCCAAGTCCGGGTCATTATGAAATGATGAGCCAGAACTTTATTTGGATGAATTTAAGTACGCCATATGTAGCCCCCAAGTGCCGGCTTATGTTGAAAAATATAAGCCGGAACTTCATTGTAGTCTTAAGAGCGCCTCTTGTAGCCCCCAAGGGCCGGCTGATATTCATGAAGATGATCCGGGACTGCATGGCAGAACTATAAAGCACTGATAGTAGCCCCCAAGTGCCGGTTGATCTTTATGTAGATAAGCCGGAACTTCATTTTGTAGACTTGTGAGCGCCATGTGTAGCCCCCAAGTGTCGGCTTATCTTGAAAAAGATGAGCCGGGACTCCATGGTAGACTGAAAACACATTAGCCCCCAAGTGTCGAGTATATTGCTTGCAATCTGCTTGAGACTTGCAACGTAATTGCTTCATTAATAACTCATCCTGATGACTTAACTTTTTTCATGTATTGTACACCACAGGATGCTTTGGCGGCGGCTGAATCTGAGATGACCCGCCTGAAGGATTATCTTGCTTCACAACAAACCGCCCGATCAGAGGCGGAAGATAAATATCGAACTGCCGTAGAAGAACTTGAGAAGACGCAAGTTGACTTTGCGCTGTTCAAGAAAAACACTGAATCGGACCAAGCCGCCCTGACCAAACTCGCAGAAGATGCTGAAGGGCGGCTTACAGTTGTGTCAGAAGAATTGCAAACCCTCAAGCGCCACATCTCCAGGATGACTTCTGCTGTTTTTGGTAAGCTTCAAAAAACTTGGCCGATTTCCTTGCTGTTGAAAATCTTGTGAGGGCGGCTTATAACGCCAAACTTTGTCTTGCAGGCCAGAGAAGCCGCCAGTTTTCATCTGATAACGTGCTGAAATTGAAAGCAGTATACTCCTTAGACGAACAACTCTACTGCGGGACTCTTCTTACCATCAAGGCAATGTTGACTGAGAAGAGCATCCCCAAGTACATGAAGGGAGTTTTAGAACTGCTATCCACGCTGCCTAAGCAGGTTGAAGAGCTAAAACGATCAGCCGCCAGGCAGGGAGCTATAGCCGCGCTAAGCCGGTGCCTAGCCTTCGCTCCTGAGCTGACTGCTGAAGAGATGATGGACGGGTTCCCATCCAGGAAGGACGATGGTTCTGAATTCACAGCAGAAGACTATGCCCAATGCAGAAAAGCCTCCAGGGTGCTTGCCTCAAAGCTGGTGGAGGAACTTGGTGTGTCAACTTACCAGGCGGCTTACAGCGAGGCTTCCAAGAAAGTGCGCTGTCCAACCTTTGAATGCAGAGACTTGACTCCTGCCCACCGTAAGCATCTCTTCGCTCCTGAGATTGACCCGTCTCCTATCTTTGAAGACGCCCAGTTTGAAGCACTAACACACTGCAACTGGGACGTGGACAATCTTCAGATCAAAGAGGTCGAAGACCCGGCGCAGGCAGACCCACCATCGAGCTGAACACTTTACATTTGATAACTCGGCCTCCTGAGCCGCCAACTGAGTTGTACAAAACGTTTGTCTGTTGCCTGTTGGGCTCTCGGGGAGGGCTTTGTAATAGGCTTAGTAAAAATCTTTCACTGTCTGAGCCGTGCCATCGTACACGTATAAATATTTTGTCGAGCTTAACATATGCCTTGCTTTTCTTTGTCCGGCTTATGATGCTAGTTTGCACGGCGGCTTATCTTATAGATAAAACCCTGCAAAAAAAACAAACAAGACAGAACATGTTCTGTACTGTTGTAAGGGCGGCTTAAAAAAGCCTAACCCGGAGACGTGAAATCTCATAACCTTGCCTTTCTTTCCGAACACATAAGCCGGTTTTTCTAGGTAGTCTCACTACTTTGAACTCTTAATAACTGACAAGAGCGTAGCGAACCAGAAAGAGACGCAGCAGATGAGAGAGTTTGCGTCGCCGCTGTAAGAGGCCCTTGCAGGGGGTAAGTTTTAGAACTCGCTGCACCCCTGACAAAGCGCAGCTACTTATAGGCAGGTATAACCCGGCCTTGCAGATGTAAGGGTTTGCCTCGCCGCTGTAAGAGGCCTTTGCAGGGGGTAAGTTTTAGAACTCGCTGCACCCCTGACAAAGCGCAGCTACTTACAGGCAGGTATAACCCGGCCTTGCAGATGTAAGGGCTTGCCTCAGCGCTGTAAGAGGCCTTTGCAGGGGGTAAGTTTTAGAACTCGCTGCACCCCTGACAAAGCGCAGCTACTTACAGGCAGGCATAACCCGGTTTTGCAGATCAGAAAAGGAGGTGAGTTCATAACTCGCTGCACTCCTAGTGATCTTTGTTGATGATATCAACTTACACACCATCTTGTAAGCCGCCGGTTAATAGTGCTATCTTGGCTGAAGAGCTTGATCAAGAGGGTTGAAGCTTAACCCGGCAGGTTGAATGCCCCCAAATGATCGTATGATCGTATCCATCTTTGAGCAATGTGAGATACGTAAAACGGCAGAGGCCCCGGCTTGCAGGGATGCCAACTTTATTATATATATATATATGATATATACAATGGTGATATACAATGGGGGAGTCAATGACTCTAAGTATAGTAAGGGCGCAGATGAGCGATATTCCATGGCCGATGGGTCTCCTGCCCAGAAGTGCGTGACTCGTCCCGTACGTCAATGAGATAGTATGACCCATTGTTAAGGTTTCTGCTAACCACAAAAGGCCCTTCCCATGGAAGAGACAACTTGTGCGCGTCCGTCTGATCTTGAATCAGGCGCAACACTAAGTCGCCTTCCTGGAACGTCCGGGTCTTGACCCGGCGGCTGTGATAGCGACGCAGGTCTTGTTGATAAATCGCCGATCGGGCCACCGCAAGATCACGCTCTTCATCCAAAGCATCCAACGCATCCTGACGCGCCGTCTCATTGTCTGCCTCAACGTAAGCCGCCATCCGTGGCGAGTCATGACGTATGTCGCTTGGTAACACGGCTTCTGCGCCGTAAACCATGAAGAAAGGCGTATAGCCTGTTGACCTGTTAGGAGTTGTATTGATGCTCCATAGAACTAATGGTAACTCCTCAACCCAACAACCCGGCGTTCTCTGTAGAGGAACCATAAGCCGGGGCTTGATACCTCTCAGGATCTCCGGGTTAGCACGCTCCGCCTGACCATTGGACTGTGGATGAGCCACAGCAGAAACGTCAAGCCGGACGTGTTCACTTTCACAGAAAGCTTGCATAGCCCCCTTGGATAGGTTTGTGCCATTATCTGTGATGATACTGTAGGGGTAACCAAAACGGTAGATCAATGTTTTGACAAACTGAACCGCCGTAGCCGCGTCACACTTGCTGACCGGCTCCGCCTCTACCCACTTGGTAAACTTATCCACCGCCACCAAAAGGTGGGTCTTCTTATCTTTGGACCTCTTGAAGGGCCTGACCATATCAAGCCCCCAAACCGCGAATGGCCAGGTAATTGGCATCATGCGCAATTCCTGAGCCGGCACGTGAGCACGTCGCCCGAACTTCTGACAGCCATCACACTTGAGAACCAAGTTTTCTGCGTCCTTATGAGCCGTCAGCCAGAAGAAACCATGTCGAAAAGCCTTGGCCACCAGAGATTTTGAGCCGGCATGATGACCACAATCTCCGGCGTGGATTTCATTCAAGATCTCCTTGCCTTCGTCCGGAGAAACACAACGCTGGAAGACACCAGTGACGCTGCGCTTATGTAACTCGCCATTGATGATTGTCATGGACTTAGATCGTTTGATGATTTGTCTTGCCAAGGTCTCATCCTCAGGTAACTCACCGCGAGTTAGATACGCCAGATAAGGCAATGTCCAGTCAGGAATGGCATGCAGAGCCGCCACCAGCTGTCCCTCCGGGTCAGGTATAGCCAGATCTTCCTCCGAAGGTAGCTTAACTGACGGGTGATATAACACGTCCAAGAACACGTTAGGCGGCACCGGCTTACGCTGAGAGCCAAGCCTTGATAATGCATCAGCCGCCTCGTTCTTGCGACGATCAATATGATCCACCTGATAACCCTTGAAGTAACCTGCAATGGTGTCAACCGCCTGACGATAAGCCGCCATCCGTGGGTCTTTGGAGTCCCACGTGCCTGAATCTTGCTGAGCCACAAGGTCTGAGTCGCCGAGGCATCTAACCCGGCTTATGTTCATCTCCTTGGCCACCCGGAGGCCATGAAGTAAAGCCTCATACTCAGCTGCATTGTTAGTACAAGGAAACATCAGTCTTAGCACATAACAGAACTTATCACCTTTAGGGGAAGTTAAGACAACTCCAGCCCCCGAGCCTTCCAACTGTCTAGACCCGTCGAAGTGAATCGTCCAGTAAGTGTTGTCCGGCTTCTCCTCTGGCGACTGACACTCCGTCCAGTCGTTTATAAAGTCCACCAAGGCTTGAGACTTGACAGCCGTGCGAGGCACATACTTCAGATTAAGAGGTCCAAGCTCCAATGCCCACTTAGCAATCCGGCCAGTGGCTTCTCTGTTTTGAATTATGTCTCCCAGCGGGGCAGAGCTAACCACTGTGATCGGGTGTCCCAGGAAATAGTGCTTCAGCTTTCGATTCGCCATAAATACCCCATAGATCAGTTTCTGCCAATGTGGGTATCGTTGCTTGGACTCAATCAAAACTTCGCTGACGTAGTAAACCGGCCTTTGAACCGGATATTCCTTCCCTGCCTCCTTGCGCTCCACAACAACCGCAGCGCTGACTGCCCTGTTGTTAGCCGCCACATAGAGGAGTAAGGGTTCCTTCTCAGCCGGAGCAGCTAAGACTGGCGGCTCAGTCAGCTGCTTTTTAAGCGCCTCAAACGCCTCACCCGCCGCCTTGCTCCTGACGAAATCATCTGTTTTCTTCATCATCTGATATAAAGGGATTGCCTTCTCACCCAGGCGGCTTATGAATCGGCTTAACGCAGCGATCCGACCCGCCAGGCGTTGAACGTCGTTTATGCACGCCGGCTTAGACAAAGAAGTGATCGCCTTTATCTTGTCTGGGTTAGCTTCAATTCCACGCTCAGAGACCAGAAACCCCAAAAGCTTGCCTGCAGGAACTCCAAAAACACACTTGGCCGGGTTAAGCATCATCTTGTAAACCCGTAAGTTATCGAAAGTTTCCTTCAGGTCATCCAACAAAGTTTCCTTCTTCCTTGACTTGACCACAATATCATCCACATAAGCATGAACATTGCGCCCAATTTGACCGTGAAGACAGTTCTGCACACAACGCTGATAAGTC
The DNA here is from genome assembly GCA_039707655.1 of Elymus sibiricus. Classification (NCBI taxonomy): domain Eukaryota; kingdom Viridiplantae; phylum Streptophyta; class Magnoliopsida; order Poales; family Poaceae; genus Elymus; species Elymus sibiricus. Next base: position 33,481,830 of record CM077663.1, on the reverse strand, counting down.
GCCTGGGCACTCTTGAGCACAAAAGGCATAGACACGTAGCAGAAAGCACAAAAAGGCGTGATGAAAGCCGTCTTCTCTTTGTCTTTGACTGCCATCTTGATCTGGTGATAACCTGAATAAGCGTCCAGGAAGCATAAACTCTTGCAACCCGCCGTTGCATCAATGATCTGGTCAATACGGGGGAGACCAAACGGATCAACCGGACAGGCTTTGTTAAGATCCGTGTAATCCACACACATACGCCAAGTGCCGTTCTTCTTAAGCACTAGCACCGGGTTAGCTAACCACTCCGGGTGAAAGACCTCCACGATGAACCCTGCCGCTAGGAGCCGGGCCACCTCTTCCCCAATAGCCTTGCACCGCTCTTCATTGAAACGACGAAGGAACTGCTTGATTGGCTTGAACTTAGGATCCACATTAAGGTGGTGCTCAGCAAATTCTCTCGGTACACCCGGCATGTCAGACGGTTTCCATGCAAAGATGTCCCGATTCTCACGGATGAATTTGATGAGCGCGCTTTCCTATGCGGGGTCCATGTTAGCCCCGATAGTGAACTGCTGAGATGAGTCGCCCTCGGTGAAATCCACCTGCTTAGTATCATCCGCCGCAAACTTGAGGGGCGGCTCTGATTCCGTAGTAGGCTTCTTCAACGGAGACATATCCTCCGGGTCGACATTCTCTTTGTAAAACTTGAGCTCTGCCTCTGCACAACTTGACTCTGCATAAGCTGCATCACCTTCCTCACACTCAAGAGCCGTCTTCCGATCACCATGCACGGTAATCGTTCCTCTTAACCCGGGCATCTTGAGCTGTAAGTAGACATAACAAGGCCTAGCCATGAACTTGGCATAAGCCGGCCGTCCGAATAAAGCATGATATGGACTTTTAATTTTGACCACCTCAAACCACAAGGACTCCACCCTGTAGTTATATTCATCACCAAAAGCTACCTCCAAAGAAATCTTGCCCACTGGATAAGCTGATTTGCCAGGCACCACACCATGAAATACTGTGGAAGATGGCTTAAGATCCTTATCAAGCAAACCCATCCGGCTGAAAGTGTCGTAATACAGGATGTAGATGCTGCTGCCACCATCCATAAGCACCTTCGTGAACACGTATCCACCTACTTGGGGGGCAACCACCAAACCTAGTTGCCCTGGGTTGTCAACCCGCGGCGGGTGATCCGCCCTGCTCCAAGTGATGTCGTACTCAGACCACTTCAAATACTGCGGGAGAGCCGGCATGACCGCATTAACCGCCCGCTTGCGCACCTTCTGGTCTCGCTTGTCAAGGCTGGTTGTGAAAACATGACATTGACACCCGCTAAGCTGCTTCGGGTTGCTTTGGAAACCCGATTGGTTATGCTGCTGCTGGCCGCTACCACCAGACTGTTGATGATGACCTCCTTGATTGCCTTGACCCTGGTAACCGGACCCTGAACCGCCGGGACTAAAGCCGGCTCCTGACCCGCCTGGCCCTGAGCCGCCGGACGGACCATTATCGTTGTTATGATGTTGTTGAAGGCTGTAGTCTCGAAACTGCCGCATAATGCTGCAATTCCTCCAGGTATGGCCTGCCGGCTTATCGGGGTGACTATGCCCTGGACAAGGTTTATTGAGCATCGCTTCCAAGTTGAAAGGAGCCTTACCCTTGTTAAAGTGCTGCCTGAAGTTCCTGTTGCCCTTAGCACGGTTGTTTCCGGCGCTGGTATTCGCCACCAGCTCTGACCCACCGTCCGGGTGTTTCCGCTTGCCAGAATTGCCGTTTCCAGCCGCGTTCTGCTGCTGACCCTTTCCATTGTTACTCCTCTTCCCCTGACCTGATTTTTCATCATCAGAGCCGGGGTCCTTCGTGTTGTCCGAGTCTGCGTATTTGGTGAGAGCCGCCATGAGCTCCCCCATATCTTGACATGAACGCTTGAGCCGGCCGAGCTTCTGCTTCAAAGGTGTGAAGTGACAATTCTTCTCCAGAATCAAAACCGCTTGAGCCGCCGTGATCTGTTCTGAAGAGTGGATGATGGTTGAGACCCGCCGGACCCAATGATGGGCTGACTCATCCGCCTGTTGCACACAATGATCCAAATCCACGATCGTCATGGGCTGCTTGCACGTCCCTTTAAAATTTTTGATAAATTTCGCCTTCAACTCGGCCCAGGAAGTAATGGTATTGGGTGGTAATCCCTTCAACCACGTGCGAGCCGGCCCTTCCAGTATCATGATGAAGTACTTGGCACACACTGCATCACTAACATCCAACATCTCCATGCCCAGTTCCTAGCTTTCAATCCAAGCCTCTGGAGGTAGGTCAGCTGTGTAATTGGGCACCTTGCGAGGGCCCTTGAAATCCTTCGGCAGGCGCTCATTCCGCAAAGCCGGCGCTAAGCACGGCACCCCCATAGCCCTGGAAGTTAACCCCGCTCTGGCTGAGACGGAGGGTGCGACTGTGGGTTCCTGATAAGCCGCTGCTGCCGCCAGAGCCGCCGCCTCTCGCTGTGCTCTCGCTCGATCCACCAGTGCCTGAGCATCCAGAGCCGCCCGGTCAGCTCGCGGAGGGTTCCGATGTCGTTCACTGCTAGAAACCGCCGGCGACTCATACCGCCGGCTGTAGCTGCGACTGGGGATGGGGGTTGAGTGCACGCGACTCCGGCTGTAAGTATACTTCTCCTGCTGGGCCACCGCCGTTCGCAGGTATCCAATAGCGTTCCGCACCTCTTCCGCGAAAGGCGACTCATCGGGGATTGGGATAGCAGCAAGCCGGGTGGCCGCCACCACCATGTTCTCCGTCGGGTTAGAATAATGGCCCGGCGGTGTAGGAAAAGAAGTTGGCGTAACCTGGTTCCGCCTGGGCGGGTTAATCTGCTGATGCTGAACCGCCGCCCGGCTTCCAGGCACTTCCGTCGTTCGGGTTACGGCCAAAGGCACGTTCTGTCCCGTTCCTGGCGTGTTGAAAAGATTCCTTGCTTCATACTGATCCGGCAAGCGGGATTGATGCCTCATCCGCTGAACCGCCGCTGCTGATTGCTGTTCCAGCTCAAGACGGAAAGCGTCCGCCCTAAGGCGCTCCGCCTCAGCATCCATCTGAGCCTTCAATTCATTAATCTCCTGCTGGACCTCAGTCATCTGGTTCTTCAACCTTGCGATCTCCGTATTGCGGGCCGCTTGGTTTTGAGCCGTGACCTCAGTCGCCATCAGGGTTGTAAGCTCACCCATCAGATCCAGAAGAACCTGAGCCGGCGGCTTGCCAGCCCCAGATCCGGTTGCCTCGGCGGCTGTGCTGCCATGAGCCACCGCTGAACCCGCCATGAAAACGGCAGCGCGGTTCCGCGGCTCATACTCCTCCGGCTCATCGAACTCCGACTCGGGGTAAGGCTCGACGTAGCCCCCGAGCCCGCCATTGTATAGCTGGTAGATTGATTCCGTCTCTCCGCTCGAAGATCCATCTTCGGAGCAGATGAGAGTTTCCTCCTGTGACATAGATCCCTCGAGATCCATGCCCTGAGTGAAGCCGACGAAGACATGCTTCATGCCCGGTTTAGCACGGGCGGGTTGCACGCGTCGGGCGGGTTGCTTGCGTCGGGCCGGCTCGACGATGTCGGTGCAGGTGTCCGGTCCGGGTTCAGGCCCGCCGATCTTGCCGATGAAAACGTGAATCCCGCCGAGGGGGACCCGGAAACCGTACTCGATGGAGTCAGCCTCAGGGTCCCAGCCGGCGTCGTCGATGTAGAGCCGGTCGCGGCGACTCTTGGTCATCCTGCCAATAGCGTACTCCTCGATCCCTGGTAGAGATCCCTTTGAGAACTCAACACCACCGAGCGCTGGGCCCATGGTGGGCGCCAACTGTCGTAGTTTTAACACGGCAGATGTCCGAAGACTTAGGTTCGAGGCCAACGCCATGGTAGTGGACCCAAAGGGGTTGATCGGGACGAAGGACACGAGTTTACCCAGGTTCGGCCCCTCAAGTAGAGGTAAAAGCCTACGTCCTGCTTGTGTTGTATTGATTTGAGTATCGATTACAAGGGAGCGGATTGCTTGACCTAGTTCTCGATAGCTTAGTTTCTTGTCTAAGCCGCCCCGGGGTCTAACCTTTATATATGAGGTCAAAGCTCCGGGTTACACGAGTCATAAACCAACCCACACAACGTGTTCTACTCTGTCTCTAAGCCTCCTTACCATCGTAGGTAAGCCGCCTCCGGGCGGCTTAGCCACCCGGGTCTTCAAGCCCACTTCTGTCTAGGGACCTCTGTCAACGGCCCATCTGGTAAGCCGCCATGCGGCCTTGCCTTCATCTTCCGGCCCACCTTACAGGTCTTGGGCTCATGAGCCGCCTGGGGTGACCCGGCCCCGCCTGGGCGGGTCTTACCACGGGGTTATATCCCCAACACGTGGGGAATTTTATGGCATTGATTCTGGACTCCAAATTCGTCCAAAATGGAGTCCGGATGCGATCTGTAGACCCGTTTTACTGGAGGAAAATATCTGATTACGGGATTACGAGAATTGATGACGTGATTGTGTCCAACTTTTACCATATCTGATGTATTCGGTCAAGCCACGACTTTGGGGACTCATGAGTGCTGTGAGGAGTCCCTAGGAAGGTTCTAGAGGTGCCTAAGAGCCATTGGATGAAGGGTCCATCCATCGAAGGGCCATAGAGCACCACAAATGCAATAAGGAGAGAAAAAATCTAATTTCGGGAGAGCCACCAAAAGCCACGAATTTGCCTCTCCCTTGGAAGCTGCCAAGAAGGGGAGAGGCTCCTCCATTGAAGCACCAAGACCAAGGAAGGAGAGGGCAAGGGGCCGCCGCCCGTTGCCACCGTCCCCGGCGCCGTGGCCGCCATCGCCTACATCTCTTTGGGGCTGCACCTCTCTATCAACAACTCTCTCTTTCTCACCATGATAATGTGTGAGTAATCGACGTTGGGGCTGAGGGTTTGTACCAGTAGCTATTTGTTTAATCTCTCTCTCTCGTGTTCATGAGATGGCACGATCTTGATGTATCACGGGCTTTGTTAATATATTTGGATCATATGGTGTTTTTCCCTCTCTATCTTGTTGCGATGAATTGAGTTTTCCCTTTGAGATTTTGGTATTATCGGATTGAATACTTTTATGGATTTGAGAGCACTTGATGTATGTATTGCATGCGGATACCCGTAGTGACATTGGGGGTATTCAAGTGATTCACTTGATATATGTTATGGCGTCAACTTGCGGATTCTGGTGACCTTGGGGATCTACGGATAGGGGTTGATTGCACGTTTTCATGCCTTGTTCTCCGATAGAAATCTTGGGACACTCTTTGAGGTTCTTTGTGTTGGATTGAGTGTTATGAATCTGAAATTGTTTGATGCGTATCGTATAATTAACTCATGGATACTTGTGGTGACATTGGAGTATCTAGGTCACATTAGAGTTGGTTGATGCGTATCATATGGTGTTATTCTAGTACGAACTCTTAGATAGATCGAACGGAAAGGATAACTTGATGTTATCTTAGTACGAACTCTTGAATAGATCGATCGGAAAGGATAACTTTAAGGTGGTTTCGTACCCTACAAACAATTTCTTCTTATGTTCTCCGCTAGATAAGAACTTCGGAGTGATTCTTCATTGCACGTTGAGGGATGGTTATGTGATCCAATTATATTAGCATTGTTGAGAGATTGCACTAGCGAAAGTAGGGACCCTAGGCCTTATTTCCAAGCATTTATACAACGTTTTGCTCGCTGATAACCACAAGTGTAGGGGATCGTTTGTAGCCTTTTTCGATAAGTAAGAGTGTCAAACCCAACGAGGGGCTAAAGGTAGAACAAATATTCCCTCAACTTCTATCGACCACCGATACAAGTCTACGCACGCTAATGCTTGCTTTACCTAGAACAAGTATGAAACTACTTTGCGGGAATGAAACTAGAAGTACTTTGCAAGATAATAAAGAACGTGGAAATAAAAGTTAGGTGCTGTTTTAATAAAAGAACAATAAAAGTAATTTTTTTTGTAGCAAGCTTTTGTGTAACGCAAGAGAAAGATTGTCCCTAGGCAATTGAATATGATACAATAGATACTTGTTATATTCAACGAGGGAGAGGCATGAGCTAACATACTTTGTCTACTTGGATCATATGCACTTATGATTGGAACTCTAGCAAGCATCCACAACTACTAAAGATCATTAAGGTAAAACCCAACCATAGCATTAAGTATCAAGTCCTCTTTACTCCCATACGCCATAACCCACCTACTCGGGTCTGTGCTTCTGTCACTCACGCCACCCATCATAGGCAAATCATGAACATATTGCAACACCCTACAGCAGGAATCCCTCACGTTTGCGCGACACGGAGGGCACCATAGGACAGCACCATATCAACATACAACTCACATCCATAACATCATACCACAATTAACCCATAGGACAAAAGAGATCTACTCAAACATCATAGGATAGCCAAATATCATCGGGAAATAATATATGGAGTTGAGCACCATGTTTATGTAGAGATTACAGCGGGGAAGAGAGGTGTTACACCGCTGCATAGAGGGGGAGAGAGTTGGTGTTGACGGCGGCAAGATTGTTGATGTAGATCGCCGTCACGATCCTTGCCCCGGCGGCGTTCCGGCGCCACCGGGAGAGAGGGGGAGAGAGCCCCCCTCCTTCTTCTTCTTCCTTGGCCTCCCCCTAGATGGGAGGAGAGTTCCGCCTTTGGTCCATGGCCTCCAGGGCAGCGGAGGGGCAGGAGCCCCTCCTACATTGGATCTCCCTCTCTGTTCTCTTCTGTTTCACGTTCCTGTTTTCTGGCCGAAAACTGTTTCTTATATTCCCGGAGATCCGTAACTCCGATCGGGCTGAAAATTTGAGGGGATTTTTATCCAAAAATTAGCTTCCTTGCGCCCCAAGGAGAGCTCCAACAGACATACGAGGTGGGCAGCACCCACCAGGCCGCGGTTGGGCCCCCTGGCCGCGCCCTGATGTATTGTGGGGGTTGTGGGCCTCCGTTTGCGTTGATTCCACTTCTCAAAATTCACAAATATTTCAAAAAAAAATCTCCATAATTTTTTTATCGCATTTGGACTTCGTTTGATATGGTAATTCTGCAAAACAAAAAACATGCAACAAACAGGAACTGGCACTGGGCACTAGATCAATAGGTTAGTCCAATAAATCAAAAAAAATGTTGCGAAAAATATGTGAAAGTTGTATAATATTGGCATGAAACAATAAAAAATTATAGATACGATGGAGACGCATCAGCATCCCAAGCTTAATTCCTGCTCGTCCTCGAGTAGGTAAATGATAAAAAAGATAATTTTTGATGTGGAATGCTACCTAGCATAATCTTGATCATATATATAATCATGGCATGAATATTAAGACACAAGTGATTCAAAGCAATAGTCTAGTTTTGACATAAAGACATGAATACTCAGGCATCCCAACAAACAATCATGTCTTTCAAAATATCAAGGCTAAAGAACGCTATCCCTACAAAATCATATAGCCTTGTCATGCTCTGTCTTCTTAACACAAAGTATGAATCATGTACTACCCCGGTGTCAAACAAGCAATTGGTTCATACTTTTTAACGCGCTTAAGCATTTTCAATTCTCACGCAATACATGAGTGCAAGCCATGGATATAGCACTAATGATGACATGTGTTACTCTGATAAAGAATTGGAGCCGGCGCAAATTGCTAAAGCCGCCAAAAAGATCCTGGCTGAAACTCTTCTCGAGATAGAAACTGTGGGTCTTGCTCCCTTTGAGGCCAGCAACCCGGCTCCTGCAGTATGTAACTTTGTTTTAGTATTTTCTACCTTGTACCTTTTCTTTTCCTTTTATTTTATCGCATAAATGCCGGTTTTCATCTCTTCAGCCTGATTATGACTAGTGGAAGACCGACTTTGATCCTCCAACCACTTGAGATGAAGAGGTGGCAGACGAAATAGAAGAGGCTGACGAGGTAGAAGAACTTGACTCTATTGGCCGGCTTCATAACCAACTTGCTCACGCCGGCTCTCCACAGGATAACACTGGGACCAGCAACCGAGCTAACAAGGAGGCAACTCCTAGTGCCTCTGATAGCGAAGCTCTTGGCAGGAGGCAGACCCGGATGGCTGTGAAAAATGTACCATTTTCTCATCCATCAGCTTATTTGGACCCGTTCTTACCTTTGAAGAAAATACAGCATGCTGAAAGCAAGAAATGGAGGACCCGAAGTTCCAGTTCAGGAGATCCACTCAATGAGAGTCTCTCTCTTGAGCCCTCTCCTCGCCAGGTCCGTAGGAAAGAGCAGCTAAGTAAAACACCCTCTCATCCTCAAGCCGGTCAAATGAAAACTCCTCTAAATCCGTTGGACCCGGCTTAGCACACTTCATCGCCCTCGTTTGGCGGGTCCACTGCTAGTGTACCATCTGACTTTACTATAAATACCGGGTAAGTTTTATAAACTTAACCATTTGATACCAACTGTTCTTTTCTCAATTGTTTTATTCTTATTTGAGCAGGGCTAAGGCAATGTTGAAGGAAAAGCCGGGTTCCACTTCCGCGGCTACCGCTGATGTAGAGATGGCGGCTTCAGCCGCCCAGAAAAATACCGTAGAAGAGCCGGTTTTGAGCGATTCGGCTCTCCATGACCGAAGTCCTCCAGAACCTGCTAGTGAAACAGAAGAGCAGAGGGACTCGACTATTGATTAGTCGGTTTCTCCTGTAGGAGACAAAGCCGGGGTTGATGATGTGATGATTGTTACTAAACAGTGTACTACACCACCTAGCGCCTCCAACGTCCTCTCCAAGATGATAATCGAAGAGAAGCCGGCGTTGCGCCAAGAGCCAGCTCATGAGGCTCATATGGACACATATGAAGGAATGGGCTTTGCAGCTCTCCACCATCAATATGAGAGCCAGCTTGCGCAGAATAGAGAGCAGGATGGTGCATTGGTGGTGCAAATGAAGAGAAAGCATGTGGTACATTCATTCCCTTATATCCATACTTATCTGTAACCCTCAAGCTCCGAGTGTATCATCTCGTGATGACTTGGTGCTTTGTATAAAATAGGACTGTAACTGAGTAGCCCCCAAGTGCCAGGTTGTATGCCTGCAGCAAGCTGGGACTTGTCTTTAGTCTTGGAAAAAATTTGAGCTTCAAACTGTGTAGCCCCCAAGTGCCGGGTTGCCTTGCCTGCAGCAACTTGGGACTTAATGTTTCTCTTGTCTTTTTAAATTGACATATTGTAGCCCCCAAGTGCCGAGTTGTCTTGCCTGCAACGACCCATGGTTTTGTATGCCAATCTAACTTGCAATGTTATACTTGTAGAAATATACCTCTGAGGCTAAGCAGGAAATTGCCAGGCTGAAGGAAGCGCTTTCTGCTGAAGCCAGCAAGTGGGAGAAAGCGGAGCAGCTGGCTCGTGAATCCCAAGAAGCCGCCCACAAGGCTGCACAAGACCTTGAAAATGCAAAGTCAGAGATGGCGCAACATGAAGAAATGTGGACTAAAAGAGCAGAGTCGTCAGAGAAAAAACTTGTTGATGGGGGAGCCAAACTTGCAAGTCTAAAGAACATGATAAACCAGATCTGCATCCTGACTTTTGGTAAGCCGGCTTCCTCTTTTGTTTGTACATTGAACCTGGCCATTATGGTCCGTCATATAAATTTTGGCTTCTGTTTTCCGAACCTGTTTTGTCTTACTTCGGGAAAAACCAGCAGTGAAAATCTCCAAATTCCTGAGATGAAGTTGAGAGCTCTATATACACTGATCAAGCTATTGGAGGTGCCGGAGCTGTTAACGCTATGAAAGGTTGGACCATACCTCCATCACAAATAGCCAAGTTGTTGAAAGAGCTATAAGTGGTTCCTGACTGGATCAAAGAGCTGAAGCTATCGACATGTCGCAAAGGAGCCATGCGGGTCATGGCATTGTCCAAGGTATATCATCCGGAGATGAAGCCGGACCTGCTGGTTGGTGGATTTCCTCAATGGAAAGTTGATAACACCCGTTTTGAGAAGGCCGACTTTGCCAAGGTGATTAAGGAGACCCGGACCTATGCTTGTGCAATTGCTCGCTTGCTGGATTTGGCAAGTTTCCATCCAGACTTTGATGCTGACAACAAACACATGGATGTGCCAAATCCAAAACCATTTGCTCTTGAATCATAAAAGCAGAAAAAGACTCCGCCAGTTCTAGAGGCCCCATCTGGCTCACGCACGCCAGCGATCCCGGCTCCTCCCCGAGTAAGTACGCAAGGTGCGGATGGTGAGGACAATTCCATGGAAGCATTGGCTTTAATCTTCAAGCCAGCCGAGAGAGTGACAGAAGCTGATGCCAGTGGCGCAGGAGGCGGCCAAGGAAGTGGTAAGGATGAAGCTGGCAGGGACCAAGCCTCCTTGACCCAAGAGGCTGAGCCGGCCAAGGCAGCCGAGGAGAAGAACAATGAGCCGGCTGCATCGACCGCAGATCAAAGTGAGAACCCGGCATCTTTTGAGCTAGCTCCAGCTGCTTTAGATAAGAGCAAAGGCGCTGCCGGGTCTGATGTTCCACCTGCAAAAGAGTAAATACTTTGTTCTGCAAAAACAATTATATTCCGCCCTATGGGCTTGTAATAGGGTAGAAAACTATAAGTGTTATCTGGGTGATGTTCTCGGACACCTTTTGAATTTGCTTTATATAATGAACTAAGTTAGTTGCTTTGCAAACTCCGACTTTGATGGCCCTTTTGGTTTGTCTTTAGCTTTCTGATAAGCCGGCTTTCGCGTGACTTTCTCCGATGCGATTGACTTAGATAAATTCAGGGTCAACTAAGTCCTTAATAGGCTTCAGAGTTGATTGATTTATCAGGTGCACAGCCGGGTCACAAAATTGTGAGTGGCATCTTACAGGCAAGTATAACCAATAAAATATGTCAGCGTATGCCAGGTTCAAGGGTGATTAGCCGAACTCGTTCAGTTACGAGCCCCCAAGTAACCAATGATTAATTATAAAAAATAAAGACTCAACGCACAATTATATCAGGTGTAACGACAAACCCCGGGTTCCATTCAAGCCGGCTTTATTCCATTAATCATAATATAGACATAGTGCCTACAATTGACCTATGCATAATAGAAAAATCAACTAATGAAAAACATAACTACTATAATAAACCTATGTGTAATAAGGACGTAGCTGAGCTATGTTCCATGGTCTGGGAGTTTCTTCCTCAGGTGTACGTGTTTTATCATGCTCACGTATGTCAATGAGGTAGTAGGACCCATTGCCTAGATTTCTGCTGACAACAAAGGGTCCTTCCCATGGTGGGGAAAGCTTTTGCATCCCCATCTGTTTTTGTTCAAACATAAAACTAAGTCACCTTCGTGAAAAGTATGACTTCGGACTCTACAGCAATGATAGTGACGTAGGTCTTGCTGATATATCGCTGATCTTGATGCTGCAAGGTCGCGTGCTTCTTCCAGGGCATCAAGGGAGTCTTGGCAAGCTGCCTCATTTTCTGTTTCCAAGTATGAAGTAACCCTAGGTGAGTCATGATAGACATCACTTGGCAATACGGCTTCTGCACCATACGTAAGGAAAAACGGCGTATAGATGGTTGACCTGTTGGGAGTAGTCCGTATGCTCCATGATACAGCAACGGTGTGCTCGAGAGGGACCTGGAGTCTAGGTTTGATACCATGCAGCAACTCCTGGTTTGGCCGCTCTGCTTGTCCATTGGACTATGGGTGCACCATGGAAGCCAGATCAGGCCGGATATGTTCCCTTCCATAGAATTTCTGCATGGCTCCCTCAGATAGGTTACTGCCATTATCTGTGATGATGCCATGAGGATATACGAAACGATAGATGTTCTTCTTCAAGAATTTTACTGTTGTCTCTGCATTGCAACTGCTGACGGGTTCTGCCTCTACCCACTTGGGGAATTTATCAACTGTGACTAAGAGGTCGGTCTTGTTGCAAGATGATGGCCTAAAAGGTCCAACCATGTTGAGCCCCCAGACTACAAACGGCCACATGATTGAAATCATCCTAAGAGCATGTGTCGGCATATGGTCCTGCTGTGCATATCTCTGGCATCCATCACATGTGCGTAGAATTTGTTCTGCATCAGCGTGAGCTGTCAGCCAGTAAAATCCATGTCTGAAAGCTTTTGCCACTAAAGACCTGGAAGTGGCATGATGACCACAATCTCCAGAGTGAATCTAGTTGAGGATCTTTTGGCCCTCTTCTGGAGAAACGCATCGCTGAAAAACTCCTGTGGCACTTCTTTTGTGCAGCTCTCCGTTGATTATGGTGTATGCTTTTGAACGCCGTACAATCTGTCGGGTGATGATTTCCTCTGCTGGGAGCTTGCCCCGTGTTTTGTAGGACAGATAAGGCTCTATCCACTCTGGTGTCGCATGAAGTGCTGCAACCAACTCAGACTCAGGATCCGGATTAGCGATGTCCTCTTCTGTTGGTAACTTGACAGATGGACTGTGCAAAATGTCCACGAAAACATTGGGTGGTACTGGCTTTTTCTCAGAACCCAGCCGAGATAAAGCATCAGCTTCTTAATTGAGTCGGCAGTCGATATGATCAACCTGATATCCTTTGAAGTGACTTGCCAATGCTGTGACAACGTGTCTATAAGCTACCATAACTGGGTCTTTTGAATCCCAGGTTCCTGTAACTTGCTGAGAAACAAGATCAGAGTCTCCAAGAAATCTGATGCGACTGATATTCATCTCTTTGGCAATGCGTAGTCCATGAAGCAAAGCCTCATATTCTGCTGTGTTGTTTGTGCAAGTAAACGGAATCTGTAACACATAGCGGAACTTGTCTCCTCTCGGACAAGTCAAAACAACTCCATCCCCCGAGCCTTCCAACTGTCTGGACCCATCAAAGTGCAAAATCTAATACTTGGTGTCCTGCTTCTCGGGTCTTGCAACTTTGTCCAATCATTGATGAAATTGATCAAGGCCTGCGCTTGATGGTAGTATGAGGCTCATACTTGATATGATATGGTCCAATCTCGATAGCCCACTTCGCAACTCTCTCCGTTGCATCTCTGTTCTGAATAATGTCAGCCAGAGGTGCGGAGCTGACGACGGTGATGGGTTGCTCCTGGAAATAATGCTTCCGCTTGCGACTTGCCATGAAAACACCGAAAACTAGCTTCTGCCATTGTTGGTACTCCGTAAGGACTTCGCTGATATAATAGACCGGTCGTTAAACCAGGTGCTATTTTCCTTCTTCTTTGCGCTCGACCACCACGACTGCGCTGACGGGTCTATTGTTTGCTGCAATGTACAACAACATAGCCTCCTTCTCCTTGGGAGCTGCAAGAATAGGTGCTTCAGATAGCTGCTTCTTGAGAGCCTCCAAAGCATCGCCGGCCTCCTTCTTCCAGACAAAAGTATATGTCTTCTTCAGGAGCCGGTAAAGAGGTATGGCCTTCTCTCCAAGCCGACTGATGAAATGACCTATGGTTGCAACACAGCCTGTGAGCTTCTGAATATATTTGAGGTAGGTCGGCTTCTTCAGGTTGCAGATGGCCTAGATTTTTTCCGGCTTCACCTCGATTCCCCTCTCAGATATAATGAAACCAAGGAGTTTGCCTGCTGGAACCCCAAAAACACACTTTGTCGGGTGCAGCTTCATCTGATATGTGCAAAGGTTCACGAAGGTCTCCTTCAAGTCGTCAATTAGAGTTTCGCTTTTTTGGGATTTAACCACAATGTCATCGACATAGGCGTGAACATTGCATCCAATCTGTGGGCTGAGGCAATTCTGGATGCACTGCTAATAGGTTGCACCCACATTGATGTCTTTTCCTAGTCCTCTTGCTTCATCTTGATCTGATGATAGGCGGAATAAGCATCCAGAAAATATAGTGACTCACATCCAGCCGTGCAGTCAATGATGTGATCAATGCAAGGCAGAGCAAACAGGTCCTTGGGACAGGCCTTGTTCAGGTCGGTGTAGGCAACACACATTCTCCAAGTTCCATTCTTCTTCAGTATTAGGACTGGGTTAGCCAGCCACTTGGGGTGAAATACTTCGATGATGAACCCAGCTGCCAATAGCCGGGCTACCTCTTCTCCAATAGCTTTGTGTCTCTCATCATTAAAATGATGGAGGAATTGCCAAACAGGCTTCATCTTGGGGTCAACATTTAAGCTATGCTCACCAAGTTCTTTCGGTACACCAGGCATGTCAAAAGGTTTCCATGCAAAGATATCCCGATTCTCATGGATGTACTCGATGAGCGTGCTTTCCTATTTATTAGTCATGTGTTCCCCAATGGTGAACTGCTTGGAAGAGTCGCCAGGGATGAAATCAACCTACTTGGTATCCTTAGCTGATGCAAACTTCAGCTTGGACTCCACAGCGGGCTTTTTCAGCGAAGTTATATCCTCTGGATTAACCTGGAGTTTGTAAAGCTTTAGCTCCTATGCACATGTTGTCTCTGCAGAAGCGCGTCGCCTTCCTCGCATTGCAGTGCGATGTCCCGGTCTCCGTTGACAGTAATAGTCTTATTGGGACCCGGCATCATCAGCTTGAGCAAGACGTAACTTGGTTGCGCCATGAACCGCGCATAAGCCGGCCGTCCGAATAGGGCATGATATGGGCTTTTGAATTTCACAACCTCAAATGGCAAAATCTCAGACCTGTAGTTTTCTGCAGTGCCAAAAGCAACTTCCAGGTAAATCCTACCGATGGGCTGAGCTGACTTTTCAGGAACAATGCCATGAAAGACAGTCAATGATGGCTGCAGCTGCTTGTCTGTGAGATTCATCCTTTTGAAAGTGTCATAGTACAGTATGTTGATGCTACTGCCTCCGTCCATGAGTAGCTTTGACAACTTGTAACCACCAACCTAGGGAGCAACGACCAAAGCCAGATTCCCGGGATTGTCCACCCGCGGAGGATGATCTGCTCGACTGCAGGTGATGGGTTGCTCTGACCAATTCAGACATTCTAGTACTGCTGGTGCCACAGCATTAACAGAACGTCTTTGCACCTTCCTATCTCACTTGCACATACTGGCGGTAAAGACATGGTACTATCCGCTGTTCAACTGCTTTGGATTAGTTTGGAACCCGGACTGACTGCCCTGGTGTTGTGTCCCTGGACCGGCACCGTGGTTGCTGTTTCCGTGATTGGCAGCTCCCATATTGTCAGTTCTTGGATTACCAGGGTGTCCACCACTGCTACCTCCATTGTTGTTGCCTCCAGGACCCCCATTTTTGAAATCCTACATAATGTAGTAGTCCTCCCAAGAGTGATTTGATGGGCGTCCAGGCCTGCTATGGCATGGGCACGGAGCCTTGAGGGCCTCCTGGTAATTGCTTGTACGGAATCCCTGTGACTGCTTTTTGAAGTTGTCGTTCTGCCGCTGATTCTTATATCCTGCATCGGTATTGGTGACCAAGTCATAATTCCCTTCTCTGTTTTTCCGCTTGTTGTTGTTGTGGTTGTTATTCTCACTGTTATTGTTCTGATGGCCCTTGCCACCATTCTTCTTGCCTTTGCCAGACTTCTCGGCATCAGCATCTGGGTCATTAGTTTTGTTAGACTCAGCATACTTGGTCATTGCAGCCATGAGCTTGCTCATATCCCTGACAGCATGCTTGATACGTCCAAGCTTGTGAGTCAAGGGCTCAAACTTGCAGTTTTTCTCCAGGACCAGAACAGCTGTCTGTGCCATGATGCACTGTGAAGAATGAATAATCTCCACGAGTCGGTGTGCCCAATGGTGAGCGGACTCGCCATATTTCTGAACACAGTGCTCCAAATCAACAATCGTTGTCAGACGCTTGCAGGTTCCCTGAAAATTCTCGATAAAGCGATCCTTCAACTCCTTCCAGGTGTGGATTTAATTTGAAGGCAGATTCTTCAGCCATGTCCGTGCTGGTCCTTCTAATATCATGGTCAGGTATAGGACACAAACTCCATCATTGACTTCCAGCATATCCATAGCTAGCTCATAACTCTCTATCCAGTCTGCTGGTTCCATGTCTGCTGTGTAGTTAAGAACTTTATGGGGTCGTTTGAAATCTGCTTGCAGACGTTCATTCCTTAAGGCCGGTCCTAAACACTGGGTTCCAATGGTCTTTCCGACGAACCCGGTCCGTGCTGGGGTTGAAGCTGGTGTGGCTGTGGTGGGCGAGTTTGTCACATTTCCTGCCACTGGTTGGACGTGCTCAGGGACCACATTGTCTGTAGTAGCTGCATGTGCTGCACATGCAGAATCAACAATAGCTTGCGCGTGTGACACCGTCGGCCTTGGTTGCTGATTGTTTGCTTGACGCTCCCTCTGACGCCACGCACTGCTTGAAGCTGTTGGGATAGGCGAGTCTCCATGCTGAGTTGAGCTTTTCTGGCTGTTGTAGGGCGTAGAACACAGGCTATTGGTCATATTTGAATTATTCGCCTGTTGTCTAACTACTGTCTGCAACATCTAAATTGCCTTCCTGGCCTCGACATCGAATGGACTATTCCCATTGACCAGGATCAAAGAAAGATTATGTGTTGCTGCCCACATGTTGTCCACTTGGTTAGATAAATGTCAAGCCGGGGTGTGGAAACGTGCCGGCGGCTGCTGGACTAGCTCCTGGGGAGCCGGTTGTTGCTGGATTGGCTGCTGGGGAGCCGGCTGTGGTTTGGTCTGGAGTACGACAGTTCCTGGGACCGTGCCTGCACCCGGCGCTCCCACTGCTGCTCACGTGCCATCTCCTCCGTATGTTGGGGGAGGGGCATTGAGTGGCATTTGAAATAGCATCTGCGGCTCCAGCGGGACAAACCCGGCTGAGAGCCGGCTCCGATGCCTCCTTTGCTGCACCGAGGACGGCTCTTCTTGCCGGAACCTGAGATGGATTCCCTCATTTTCCAGACGCTGGGCCTCTTCTAGTACTTGATTTCGAGCACTATCGATATTTGCCTTCTCTGCTTCGATATCCTGTTGCACCTTGGCGAGCTGCTCCTGACACTTCTTGATCTCTATTGCTAACCTTGACTGATTCTCCGGGGTAACCGGGTCCGTCAGGAGCGCATTGAGTGCCACTACTGTGGCTGCCAACCCCTGTGCACCTGAGTTTTTCGTGTTGGCTGCTGCCAAGGCTGCGGCTGCTGCCACGGTGTCGACTCTCGAAGCCGGCGTACCAAAAACCGGGTTTCGGACAGGGCCTGCCGCAGGTGGGGGCGTGATCAAGCTTCCATTGGCGTCGTAGCGAGACTGGTTCTGTTGCTCTCCCGCCATGTAGACAGCTGCGTGACTAGGTGGTTCATGGGAGACCGGGTACTCTTCCACATCTGAGGACCCACCCAACTTCTCGTCGAAAAGTGGGAGGATGGACCCGGTTTCATCGTGGTCATTGTCGCCGACAGATGATTCGTTGTCCAAGGAGACGAGCGTGGCTCCTCCTGAGACGGAGTCGGCAGCAACTTCCGGCCCCTGTGCGGACCCAGCGACGAAGCCGACAAAGGCGTCAGCAGGGCCAGAGAACACCCGGTTTCCCAACTTGAGGGAGCCGGCGGCGTTTTCTGGCTTGCGTGTGGTCTTGCCGATGAAGCCAACGAAGATGTCGACCTTACCGAAGGGGACTCAGAATCCTGACTCGAGGGAGCCGGTCTCGGGGACCCAGCTTGCGTCGTTGATGTACATCAGTCCGTGCCGGCTCATCCTCATCCGGCCGATGGCAAGCTTCTCGATCCCTGGAAGTGCTCCCTCCAAGATGATGATAACCCACAAGTATAGCGGATCGCGACAGTCTTCGAGGGTAGTATTTCACCCAAATTTATTGATTCGACACAAGGGCAGCCAAAGAATATTTATTAGACTTAGCAGTTGAGTTGTCAATTCAACCACACCTGGAAAACAAAGTCTCTGCACCAAAGTGTTTAGTAGCACAGTAATATGATGGTTTGATAGTAGCGGTAACAGTAGCAATAGTAACAGTAACAGCTTTGTAGTGATCATAGCAGCAGCAACAACAGTAGTAACTTAGCAAAAGCAATATGAGCAAAGCGTAGACATTGGATCAGCGATGGATATTTTGATATTTCGATAACATTCATCATGTAACAGTCACAACCTAGAGTGACACAGAACTAGCTTCAATTCATCAATATAATATAGGCATGTATTCCATAAATAGTCATACGTGCTTATAATACGAACTTGCATGACATCTTTTGAGCTACCCTCCCGTGGCAGCGGTGTCCATAAGGAAATCTATGGGATATTAAGCTCTCCTTTTAATAGAGAACCGGAACAAAGCATTAACACATGGTGAATATATGAACTCCTCATACTATGGTCATCATCGGAGGTGGTCCCAATTATTGTCACCTTGGGGGCTACCGATCACAACACATAATAGGTGCATACAACTTGTAAGATAGGATCCAAAACACTCTCATATTCATGAAAACATAATTGGTTCAGATCTAAAATCATGGCACTCGGGCCCTAGTGACCAGCATTAAGTATAGCAAAGTCATAGCAACATCAATCTCAGAACATAGTGGATACTAGGGATTAGGCCCTAACAAATTAACTCGATTACATGATAAATCTCATCCAACTTCATCACCGTCTAGCAAGCCTACGAATGAATTACTAACTCCCGATGGTGAGCATCATGGAGTTGTTGATGGAGAAGGGTTGATGATGACGATGGCGACGAATCCCTCTCTCCGGACCCCAAAACAGGCTCTAGATCAGTCTCCCGAGGAAGAACAGGAGGTGGCGGCGTCACTGTATCGTAAAACGCAATGAAATCTTCTCTTCTATTTTTTTCTCGTTGAAAGAGAATTTATAGGCTTAGAATTAGGTTAGACGGCCGCCTCTGGACCCCACAAGACAACATGGCGCGCCCTGGAGGATGGTCGCGCCCTGTTGCCTTGTGGGCAACAGGTGGCCTCTCTCCAGTTGATCTTCATTCCAGTATTTTTTATTTATTCAATAAAAAATCTCCGCAAAGTTTTGTCCGATTCCGAGAACTTTTATTTCTGCACAAAAATAACACCATAGCAATTCTGCTGAAAACAGCGTCAGTCCGGATTAGTTCCATTCAAATTGTGCAAATTAGAGTCCAAAACAAGAGCAAAAGTGTTTGGAAAAGTAGATACGTTTGGGACGTATCAACTCCCCCAAGCTTAACTCATTGTTTGTTCTCAAGCAATTCAGTTGATAAACTGAAAGTGATAAAGAAAAACTTTTACAAATTCTTTTTTTATTGTTTCCATATATAAGCTTAGCTAATAATCAACTTTTGAGCACAAGTTATGATGTAAACATACAAATGATAACACTTAGAAATTATATTTACTCATATCAATGGCATAATCAACTAGGGAGCAATAATACTATATCTCAAGTACCAACACTTTGTCAAAACAACTATAATGCAATATGATAAAATGGTATCTCACTAGCCCTTTCTGAGAGCGCAAAACATAAATGCAGAGAACCTCCGAAGTTTAAGCAGCGACTAAACATTGTAATTCCGGGTAGAAAAGATCCAATCATGCTCACATCCAATATTAACTAGACCCAATGCATAAAAATGACGATAGCGCTCTCATGATTGGTGCTCTGAATGAGAAGATGATGACTCAAATAATAAAAGAAAATAACATGAATGTAAATAACATTGAAATAAATAGAATGTCCCAATGTAAATAACATTGAAATAAATAGAATGTCCCTTCGCAGAGGGAAGAAGAAATTTACAGAGGTGCCAGAGCTCAAGGTTTAAAACAAAGATGAAAATGTAATTTGGGTGGTGTGCTTTTCCTATCAACGTCATGACAAAGGATTTCAGTATCTTCCATGCTAAACACATTAATAGCGGTTCCCAAACAGAATGAACTTTTTACTCCCCCTCCACCATTCAAACACTTTCCATGGCTAGCCGTATCAACGGTGCACTCCGAACAATCAACTTTCCGGGGGAGCTTTTGTTTCTTTATTTTTGTGTTATGTAGGACTGGGCATCCTTTTTACCAGCCTCTCTCATGCAGGACGAGTGAATAAACTCTCGTTGTGAGAATAACCCACTTAGCATGGAGGATACTGATCGCCCCGTTGCTCCATGAGCAGTACGAGCACACAAAACAGATGTTTATTTGAATCTTTTAGAGTTGGCACATGCAAATTTACTTGGAACGGCAGGGTAATACCGCATATAGGTAGATATGGTGGACTCTCCGAAACAAGTTTGGTTTAAGGGATTTGGATGCACAAACAGTATTCCCGTTTAGTACAGGCGAAGGCTAGCAAAAAGATTGAGAAGCGACCAACTAGAGAGCGACAATGGTCATAGTCATGCATTGAGAATAATTAACATTGAACACGAGCATGAGTAGGATATAAACACTCTGAACATAAATATCATCGAGGCTTTATTGGATTTTAATCTATTACATGCCTTTAACATGCGTCGAGTCAAGCCACTTGAATACTTCAGAGGAGGATACCATCCTAACATACTACATCATAATCATTTTAATGCATGTTGACACACAAGATAACATATTATCCACTCCTATCTACTTAAGCATGGTATGAGCAACTATAATCTCTAATTGTCATCACAAATATGTCTACTCATGATATGTTCAATCAAGAATTACGAGCTAAACATATTTACAAAAGAAAAACAAGAAGAGTTCATACCAGCTTTTCTTCATCACGATCACTTCATCAAATCATCGTTATTATTGCCTTTCACTTGCACAACCGAATGATGTGAAAATTATAATAGTGCAAGAGTGCCGTGGACTAAGCTGGAATCTGCAAACATTTTATTCAAAGGAGAAGACAATGAAATATTTTGGCTCTTCATGAGATCAATGATAAGAAGTATATGAGCCACTCAACAATTTTAGAATAGTCTTCTCCATACAACGACTCAAAGGAAAGAAAAGAAATTCAGAGAAATACATTGAAATATTTTTGAAGTTTTTCTTTTTTTGAAGAAAGCGCAAAGAAAAAAAACGAAAACGAGAAAAACTATTTATACGGGAAAGCTTCCAACAAATAAGAAGAAGAACGAGAAATCTTTTTGGGTTTTCTTTAAATACTACAAAATAATTAAACAAGAAAGAAAAAGCAAAAAGAAGAAAGAAATATTTTTGGATTTTCAAAGTTTTTCAAACACACAAAAAGAAAACGAAATAAACAAAATATGATATACAACGAAAACGATGAACACCGACAAGTGGATCAAAATTTGTGAACATGAATGTAACGTCGGTGAGAATACGTACTCCCCCAAGCTTAGACTTTTGGCCTAACTTGTTCTATGGCCACTTGTAAAATCCGCCCGCTCCTGAATAATGCTCATGGTGATAACTCGGGGCAGTGTTCCGCACTGCCTCCTCAGCGAGGCGAGCATCCTCTATTGCAGCGTTGTGTGCATGAGCCTCGTCCAGATAAATATAATGCCTTTGTTTGTTCTAAAAATCAAAGAGCAAAGGCGCAAGCAAAACAATAGAAACATCATGGTTCTTATTAAATGTTAGCGGATACACGTACTCGTGAGTGTTATAATCAATGAAACCATGGTGCTGCATAGCATCAAAGTCCAAAAACTTAGGTGGGAGCACTAGGTCATTAGGTCTAGCAGTAATGCCATAATGCCTAGCCAAGCGAGAAGCATAAATTCCTCCATATAAATTACCACGTGTATTTCTTGCTAAGCCACGAGCAATTATGGCACCAAAATTATATCCTTTAGAACCAGTCATGGCAGTATGCAAAATACTCAAATCAGGTGCACACAAAGCACTAATGTCATTTTTACCAATTAAGCATCTCCCACTAAATATGGCAAAGTATCGAACAACTAGGAATTGAAGGCTCTTAATCCCAGCTTGTGTCACACCTCGGTCCTCCCCATTACAAAGACTACTGAGAAAGAAATCATAATCAACTTTTCGCGGTTCGGCAAGCGAACCCGAATACGGAATCTTGCAAATTGCACAGAAGTTTTCTAGCGGCAAGCTATATGATTTCTCATAAAGGTGAAAGTGGACTCTATGATTAGCTGAATGATACACAAATTGTTCTGTAAATGATTCAGTAAGTTGATAGAATTGTGGGAACTTATCTGCTAGGAAGTCGGTCTGCTCGGCATTCTCAATATATTGGTCAAACTCATGCTTGATACCGGCGCCTATCATGAAGGTGTCACACGGCCATTCACACGACTTCACCTCGGCTCCTCCCACGAAACTATCACGGGGTTCATAAATCGACGGGCATGCTGCTTCTTGGCTCGCGAGACCCTTCGAGGACCTCCTCCTTGAAGAGCTCCTCCTAAATAAGTTCATCGTCCTACTAGAAGACTTCTGAAAATTTTGGGTCACACAAGAAATGTCTATAAAATTGAACAAAATTGATAGCAACAACTCCTACAGGTGTCTAGAGGTTATATCAAGCATTCCAACTAATTAGAACCAAGTGAATTCAACATGCAAGCTCATTTTCAGTGGCACCGATAGTAGGAAAATAAGCAAATTATAGTCCACTAAAACAAAAACTAATTGGACCAATGGAGGAGTCACATACCAATGAACAATCCCCCAAAACTGTTTCAGAAACAGAGTTAAGCAAAGAGATCGAAAATCTAAGTTTTGGAGGCAAGAACACGAACACAAGAGCTACCACGTTTGTTTGGAGAAAGAAGAAGCAATGGGCAGGTGGACTAAGTGAGTGGGGTCCTATGGACCCCACAAGACATCATGGCGTGGCCTGCGGGGTGGCCGCGCCCTGGTGCCTTGTGGACAATAGGTGCACCCCCTTGGGGTGTGTCCAGTGCCAAAAATTCTTAAATATTCAATAAAAATTCATGGTAAAATTTTACGACATTTCGAGCACTTTTATTTTTGGGTCTTTTTTATTGCACGGATAATTCAGAAAATAAGATAATCATGGCATTTCAATTTATTAAACTCTAAATAATAGAGAGTAAACTATGATTACATAAAGTTGTGCCTACGGAATTCATCGACTGCATGTCCCTCAAAAAGAATCCATTAATAAGGTCGGTCAAGTCTTATTAACAAACTATTTTCGAGTAACATGAAACCGAAGAATTTTTGTATAACACTAAGTTACCTCAACCGGGATATGCATTGTCCCAATAATAAGAGTTTGAATTTCTTTTCAGGTACCGGAAGAGGGAATTCGAAACCTCCAATAGTGATTCTCATAATCTTTTCAATAGAATTGATACTATACACTTGGTTTCGTTTCTTCGGAAAATATACCGTATGCTCTTTATCATTGACATGAAAAGTAACCTTGCTTTTGTTGCAATCAACAACAGCCCCTGCAGTATACAAAAAGGTTCTACCGAGAATAATCGACATGTTATCGTCCTTGGTGTCGAAACCGGCGGATCTCGGGTAGGGGGTCCCGAGCTGTGAGTCTAGGATCGATGGTAACAGGGGACGAAGGAGACGGTGTTTTACCCAGGTTCGGGCCCTCCTATGGAGGTAAAACCCTACGTCCTGCTCGATTATATTGATGTGTCTGAAGATTACAGAGTTGATCTACCACGAGATCGAGTAGCTAAAACCCTAGATGAACTTCTCTACCTACAATCTAAAACCTCCCCGGTTTATATAGACACCGGGGGGTACTAGGGTTTACACATGATAGGTCTCCTGCCGGGAATGGAAATGCCGATTTCCTCGTCTTGACTTGGAGTGCACGACGCGCCTTTGAGGCTTCCTTCTAGAACTCAGGGTCGCGGCATATCTGGCCCTTCCTGCGATAGTCAGAGAGCGGCCCACCAAGCCGGCCTATCAGGAGATAGGCCAGCGGCCCGAGGACCCCTTAGTCCAGGATTGGTAATTCTTGCAATGGGAGAAGTGCTTAGTTTTGGTTTCAATCTTGCGGTGTCCTCACCCAGTGACAAACTAGGGGTAGCGAGGCACGTATTGTATTGTTGCCATCGAGGATAAAAAGATGGGGTTTTCATCATATTGCTTGAGTTTATCCCTCTACATCATGTCATCTTACTTAATGCGTTACTCTGTTCTTCATGAACTTAATACTCTAGATGCAGGCAGGAGTCGGTCGATGTGTAGAGTAATAGTAGCAGATCGAGTATCGTTTCGGTCTACTTGACACGGACGTGATGCCTATATGCATAATCATTGCCTTGGACATCTTCATAATTATTCGCTTTTCTATCAATTGCTCGACAGTAATTTGTTCACCCACCGTATTATTTTCTTTCATGAGAGAAGCCTCTAGTGAAACCTATGGCCCCCGGGGCTATTTTCCATCTTATACTTTCAGATCTAAAACCAAAAATACCAAAAATACCTTGCTGCATTATTTTTACTTTTGTTTTACTTTCCGATCTAGCAATCTATCATATCTATCTCTATCAGTTCTCATCCTTGCAAGTAACCGTGAAGGGATTGACAACCCCTTTATTGCGTTGGGTCCAAGTGTTTGATTATTTGTGTAGGTACACCTATTGGGGACTTGCTTGTATCTCCTACTGGATTGATACCTTGGTTCTCAACAACTGAGGGAAATACTTATCTACTTTGCTGCATCACCCTTTCCTCTTCAAGGGAAAACCAACGCAAGCTCGAGAAGTAGCAGACGCCGCGGAGGATCTACCTCCTCCTGCCCAGAAGAAAGCGTGTAGGCCGAGGTTAATCCTGGCCGACGACAGCTCGGACTCCGACGCTGAGTCCTAGGACCTTGAGAGGGTTCCCCGAAGGAACCTAAGGGTCAAGCCCCCGGCCCAAAGGTATGAATCCGAAGACTCCCTGGGTCGTTTATGTGAGGTTTTTGATGTTTTAAATGAACGAATGCCTTTTAATCTGCAGCCCACCGCGCGTTCTCCCCACCGAGCAAATATCGGATGGGGAATATCCACCCACCGAGCTAGCGGAGAGCGGGACTACATCGCACCCCACACCTCCAGGGGCCGCGAAGGAGGCTGCGGACGTGTCATCCCGCCTGGCTCCTGAGAAGCCGAACACTGGCGGCGGGGGTGATGATGTTATGGCTGAGGCTAACGCCTTGACCGCCGAAGACCAGGAGGGGGAAACTCCCCTGGCTGCTGAGGAGGGGGAACGAAATACTGTCCAGTCCCCTCCGAGGACATCTCCGGAGAGCACTATGCCTCCGGAGCTACCGGCTCAATCCCTCGTCAGAGATCAGGTTGGCCGGTCACCACCGGTGCCGCCCATGACTGGGTGGCCGGTCATGATGGGGGAGGCTTTATCAAGAGCCTCCATCTCCGAGGATCACCGCACTCTTATGGGTGCGGTTTTGCAACGTATTCAGTCCGTTGACAGCGGACTGAAAGAGGCCTTCAACGGTCTCTTGACGGGCTTCAAGGTGAGCCACGCAATACCCTTTTTCTGAAAAAAATTAATTTTATTAAGTTTACGCTATCTTTATATATGCAGTAGCCCCCGAGCCCTGGGTGGGTTTGCAAAAACCCACCCCAGGGTCAAATATCCCCGGAGTGACCAACGATGCATAAGGCATCGTTTGTCCCGCACTGTTCAAAAAGCCCTTAAGAGGACCGAGCACAGGGTCATATTCCTAACAGCTCGGGGGTTTGAGCCCATACAACTTGATAGTGTACAATTTATTTGTTTTTTGCAGGCCTCATCGTCGGCGGCGGACATCAACGCTGCGGAGCTTGCCGAGCTAAATCGGAAGCTCAAGAGCTGCGATGAAGAGCTCGATCGCCTGAATAAGAGGTTCGACGAAGCGCAAGGTAAGTCGAATTAAAATATCCGGGATATCTGTCATTATTAATCCGGACTCTTAACCCAGTGTAATGACTCATTTGCTATTTACACAACTTCGGCTGCGGAGGTCGAGAACCTCAAGGCCGAGCTAAAAAGGATGAAGCAAGCAGCCGCGGATGAGAAGGCGGCGGCCGAACAAGCAGCAGCCGCGCTATCCGCATTAAAAACTGCGAGCGATAAGCATGAAGCCCGGGTGGAGGAGGTGAAGCAGGAGCTCAAGGATGCTAGCACGAAGTGCGAGGCCCTTGAGCAGAAAGGCAAAGAGCAAGCCACCGAGCTATCCGCACTGAAACCCGAGCTCCAAAAGGAGCGGGTGGACAGGCGGTCCTTTGAAGAAGAGGTTCACCAAGTCAAGGCTATCATAGATGGTAAGCCGTATTCACTACAATGCGCCTTTGGTGGTAGCAGGTTTGCTTTGCTCACCCAGGTGTGGCGTTCCTCAGGCGTCTGTGCGGATCTCTAGAAGAGTGCAGCGGACGTGAACAAGTTCTATGCTTCGCGGGAGGAGGATGATGAGGCTCGGCTATTCTGGGCACAGTTTGAGTCCCCCGAGCGCTCTCCTCTTCTGATCGAGCAGATGAAGCAACTGATGGAGCTGCACAGGATGGCGGAGCCGGCCATGAAGGATCTCTGCGTCCGGCTGTGGCCCGAAGAGCCGTTGCCGCGCAGCTACTTCGGCTTGGTGCGGAAACTGTGCGATGCTGCGCCTCAGATTGACGCACTAAAGTGTTCTACATGCATCGAGGGAGCTCGGATGGCCTTTCCAAAGACCATGGTGCACTAGCCGAAGCTCAAGCCGACCGAGATGGCCATCACACCTCCACCCCCTAGAAAGGAGCATAGGCACCCCGAGCTATATTTCTCCGCAGTGATGGAGGGTGCTCGGGTGATAGAGGCCTAATGCTCTAAAGACGTTTTTTATGAATGAACGCGTTGTAATATGTCCGAAGACTATTAACGCTTTATAATGAGGCTGCATGGTTTATCATGTCTTTTTGAGTTTTGTATTTATTGTGACTCCTATGTGGCCGTTTTATCTGAAAGTTGCGAGTCGTCGGCTTCAGCCCCCACGTAGATACTACGCGAGGTATTTCTGCCTCCGCACTATGAGCATTAGCCGAGGTATCGGTGCCCGAAGGTTGTAGTGCGAGGGGAAAAAAATGCGGGGGCTGATGACTAGCCCCCAGTGTTTTGTGATGTTCGGATATACCGAGGCTTAAGCCAGCATCACATGGTTCGTACGAGTACGAAACCCATCGTATGACAAGGAATAACCTCTATCGGTTTGTTAGTATGACACTTATGCTCGGATTTGCAGACCGGTTCTCGCTTACTATGACAGTCAGTTTTCGGCTTTCTCCCCTGAGGTGCTTGACCAGGCGAGCTGGAAGCACAATCGCAGTGGTTCTCTCTTTGCCCCTTTAGCCGAACGAGCGGAACATAAAAGGGCAAACACAGGAGCCGGGTAACCCAACTATTGACCCAAGACATAGTTCGGATCCGATGAATATAAAGCAAAATCCAAGACGCCGAACACACGATTAATTTGTGTCGGGGTGATGCTTAGGGTGATATTTTAAATTCAATCCCCCGGTCTATTAGCCGGTTGCATCGTAATATATACTGAACAGTTTCGCAAGAAGCATTGACGAGGGAAGAAAAGAGTATGTAGCATAAAAACAGCGAAGAAGCCATGTACAATGGTCTATTTATTTACTCCTTAATTCTTATGACTGAAATTGCCGAAGCCACTGTTTACAGTATTTGACAAGGAAATATAAAGTTTACAGAGGAGAGGTTGTACCAGGGGTCTTCGATGGGTGGCTTGACGACCTCGATGTGCCCTGCCGCATGACCGCTCCTGCGTCTCCTAGGGAGTTGTATTCCTTTAAGGGTGATGGTGTCGGCGAGCGGACCTTGGGAAGAAGATCTTGAGAAGTCGCCGAAGTATGGATGAGCTTTACGCTTCAGCAGGTCCTTGAGGGTACCTGTGGTATGTCTGAGGACATGTACTGGCAGTAGTTCGGTCCAGCCGAACACTTTTCCTTTGATAGTTGTTCCTCACTGCTGCCCACGGAATCTTTAGTGCAAAGTTGTGCCGTCTTGGCACATATTTGACGGGCACTGGGGCCGTGCAGTGAGGAACGTGTCCCTATTTCTAGGGAGGATAAGATTCCGGGAGTTCGGATTGAGACCGAGCTCATTTGTCAGCCTTACGTGCCTTTATGGCAGATTGTGGTGTTGGCCGATCGTTATTGTAATGGAATTCGGCCGCTAGGGCCAATGCATGTTCCTCAGTTCGGAGGGAACGCTCTGTGTTGCCGTTGACAGTAATGACCTCCTTGGGCCCGGGCATCTTGAGCTTGAGGTACGCGTAGTGTTGGACGACATTAAAGCGAGCGAACGCTGTGCGGCCCAGCAGGGCGTGGTAGCCACTGCGGAAGGGGACAATGTCGAAGATCAAGTCCTCGCTGCGGAATTTGTCGGGCGAACCGAACACTACTTCCAGGCTAACAGAGCCCGTGCACCGGGCTTCGACGCCTGTGATCACTCCTTTAAAGGTAGTGTTGCTAGGCTTGATCCTTGATGGATCTATACCCATCTTTTTCACCATGTCTGAATAAATCAGATTGAGGCTACTTCCTCCGTCCATTAGGACTTTAGTGAGGTGATACCCATCGATAATGGGGTCTAGGACAAGGGCCGCCGAACCCCCATGACGGATACTGGTCGGATGGTCTCGTCGATCGAAGGTGATCGGGTAGGCCGACCATGGGTTAAACTTCGGGGCTACAGGCTCTACGGCGTAGACCTCTCGAAGGGCGCGCTTCCTCTACTTTTTAAGTATATGAGTGGCGTATATCATGTTCACAGTCTTTACGTCAGGAGGGAATGGCTTCTGTCCTCCATTGTTTGAACCGCGGGGCTCCTCATCTTCCTCGCTGCGTGGGCCCTTGCCTTGCTCTTCGGCTACGAGTTTGCCAGCTTGTTTGAACACCCAACAGTTACGGTTGGTGTGGGTGGCGGGCTTGTCTTGAGTGTTGTGGATCTGGCAGGGCGTATCCATGATCTTGTCCAGTGGGGTAGGTCCGTCACGATTGCCTTTAGAAGGCTTCTTCCGCTACCCGGATCGGGGGTTGCGGAAACCGGCATTAACAGCCGTGTCATCGGCATCACCGTTGTTGTGCCGGCGTTTACTTTTGTTGCGCCGAGGTTTGCCGTTGCCATCCCGGACTTGAGAGGTACCGGGGTCTTCGGGGTTGTGGCTTCGTCTAGCTAGCCAGTTATCCTCGCCCGCGCAAAAGCGGGTCATGAGTGATGTGAGGGTGGACATGGTCCTAGGCTTGTCCTGACCGAGCTGACGAGCCAGCCATTCGTCCCGAATATTGTGCCGGAAGGAGGCTATTGCCTCGGCGTCTGGGCAATCGACAATCTGGTTCTTCTTGGTCAAGAACCTATTCCAGAATTGTCGAGATGATTCGCCTGCCTTCTGGACAACATTGCTTAGGTCGGAGGAGTCTGGAGGCCGGACATAGGTCCCCTGGAAGTTAGACCGGAAAGCGTCCTCGAGATCCTCCCAACTCCCGATAGAATTTTCGGAGAGGCTGTTTAACCAGTGCCGAGCTGGCCCTTTGAGTTTTAGGGGCAGATATTTGATGGCGTGGAGATCATCTCCCCATGCCATATGAATGTGGAGGAGGAAATCCTCGATCCATACTGCTGGGTCCATTGTTCCGTCGTATTGCTCTATGTTCACGGGTTTAAACCCTTCCGGGAACTGATGTTGCATCACCTCGTCGGTGAAGCATAGTGGGTGGGCAACGCCTCTGACCCGGGCTATGTCACGCCGGTAGTCGGCGTCTGATCTGGCCCGGTTTGGTTCCCGACCTCTGCTGTTGTGGTCGAGCCGAGGCTGGTACCTGTCCCGTCTATCGGGGGAGTACCTTCTAGATCCGTAGATGGATCTCGTGTGGCCTGTTCTGTAATCCAGGTCGTGTCGCAGGTCATACCTGTCCTCGGGTTCTATTGGTTCTTTTCCCCTTCTGCGGTGTATCGCCGGCCTATAACCGGCGTCGACAACCGTCCTATCGCGTCCTCGAGGAGGGCGGTCCGGCTGGTCGTATGAAGTGTATTTGGGCGACGGTGTGTTAGAGACCTCGTCGTCGAACTGCGGCAGCAGCCGTCGACGTGGGTAGCTCTTGGGTTGGTCCAATAGACCGGTACTGTACCCTTCTTCGGCTGATAAGACCCTTGTCCATCTATCATTGAGGGCGTCTTGTTCGGCCTTAAGCTGCCGTTCTTTTGCCTTCAGGCTTTGGGCAGTGGCTATAAGTTGTTGCCTAAACCGTTCCTGATCCTCAAGGCTTTTGGGGACAGTAAAGTCTTTGGCTTCCCGGCTGTCCTCCTCCTCGACAGGGGGAAGGTAGTTGTCATCCTCGGAATCGTATCGATCCTCGAGGTCGCGCTGATCTTCCGGCCTCTCCTGGTCCTCTAGTGGATGCTCGGGGATATCGGAATCGCCGAGGTCTTCTGGGGTGTCGATCTCCCCGGTGTCAGCAACGGCTTCCCTTCCCTTCTTTGCTTTTGACCGTTTGCGCTGTTTGCGGCGCCTTGACGGCTCCTCGCCGGATTTATCGCCATTGTTTTTGGGTGTGTGATCGCCCTTATCGGCTGGAGTATCCACCATGTAGACGTCGTATGTGGAGGTGGCAGTCCATCGCCCGGTGTTGACGGCGGCGGGAGCGCAATCCTCTTCATCCATGTCTTCTGCCTTCTCAGAGGCGTAGTCCAACATATCGGTTAAGTCTTCGATAGTGGTTAGTAAGTGGGTGGTGGGTGGGATAAAAAATTCCCCTTGACCTGCTTTCAGACCGATCTGAGCGTGGATCGGGTTTGGGTCGTCAGTGATTTTTATCGATAAGATCCGATCTAGAGCCTCGCTGAGTGCCAAGAGCTCGGTCGGGTCAATCTGCCTAGAGTTTTCGGAGTTAACCTCCGATGCATCCGAACAAGGAGTGTGTTCGGTAGGGGCTGACCCTCGACCATTCGGTACTATGACCGGATCCGGACTAGAAGCCAGATCGTCGTCGGGGTTGATCCCGTAGGCGGGGTGGAGAGCGAAATCTGAGGTCAAGGCCTCGGAGTCCTCGGGCGCATCAGATAAGATTGCAAGCCCGGTGAGCAAAAGATCGCCCCGAGAGTCTACAGAGAACTCTAGGTTCCCGAATCTGACTTCTTGATCAGGGGCGAAAGTCCCGACCCGACCAAGACGGCCGGTCGGGTCGGTGTGCAGCACGACGCTGCCGAAAGCGAAGATCTGTCCAGGGACAAAGGAGTCCATATTGCGGACTTCCTCGCTCATGACTAAGCGTGCCATCGATTCCTTTGGCGATCACAGCGGAACTCTCAATGAAAGCACCAATGTCGGTGTCGAAACCGGCGGATCTCGGGTAGGGGGTCACGAGCTGTGAGTCTAGGATCGATCGTAATAGGGGACGAAGGAGACGATGTTTTACCCAGGTTCGGGCCCTCCTATGGAGGTAAAACCCTATGTCCTGCTCGATTATATCAATGTGTATGAAGGTTACAGAGTTGATCTACCACGAGATCGAGTAGCTAAAACCCAAGATGAGCTTCTCTACCTACAATCTAAAACCTCCCCGGTTTATATAGACACCGGGGGGTACTAGGGTTTACACATGATAGGTCTCCTGCCGGGGATGGAAATGCCGATTTCCTCGTCTTGACTTGGAGTGCATGACGCGCCTTCGTGGCTTCCTTCTAGAACTCGGGGTCGCGGCATATCCGGCTCTTCCTGCGATAGTCAGAGAGCGGCCCACCAAGCCGGCCTATCAGGAGATAGGCCAGCGGCCCGAGGACCCCTTAGTCCATGACTCCCTCACTTGGGCATATCAAGAATAACAAAGTCTGTTAAGATAGTAACATTAGCGACCACAGCGGGAACGTCCTCACAAATACTGATGGATAAAGCGGCTGATTTATCAGCCATTTGCAAAGAGATTTCAGTGGGTGTTAACTTACTCAAATCAAGTCTTCCATATAGAGAAAAAGTCATAACACTAACACCAGCTCCTAAATCACACAAAGCAGTTCTAACATAATTGTTGTTGATAGAGCAAGGTATAGTAGGTATGTCTGGATCTCCTAGCTTCTGAGATACTTTTCCTTCAAATGAATAACTTGCAAGCATAGTGGAAATCCCAGCTTCCGGTATTTTCCTTGTATTAGTGACAATATCTTTCATGTATTTAGCATATGGAGGCATTTTTATAATTTCAGTCAAAGGTGTTCTCAAATATAAAGGTCTAAGCATTTCAACAAAGCAATTAAAAGCCTCTGCATCTCTATATTTCACAGCTTTACAAGGAAATGGCATGGGTTTCTGGACCCATGGCTCTCTTTCTTCACCATGTTTCCTAGCAACAAAGTCTCTTTTATCATATCTTTTATTTTTAGAAGGTGGGTTATCAAGCTCAACTTCAGGTTCTATTTCTACATCATTATCAGATTCTTTATTATTGTCTGGTGGAGCATCAACATGATTATTATTAACATCATTCCTTTCCTTATCGGAATCACTAGATGGATGTTCATCACCAGATTGTGTCTCGGCATTAGAAATAGAAACATTATTAGGATTCTCCGGAGGTTTTTCTAAGGTGGGTTCACTAGAAGCATGCATAGGCCTATTCTTTTTCTTTTTCTTCATCCATGGTGAACTAGGTGCATCATTATTAGCTACCTGAGAATCCTGCTCAATTCTTTTAGGATGTCCCTGAGGATACAAAGGTTCCTGAGTCATTTTACCTCCTCTAGTCACTACTCTAACAGCATGATCATTCATTTTATTATTCATTTCATTAAGCAAGTCATTTTGTGATTTAGAAACTTGTTCTAACTAAATTTGAACCATAGATGCATGTTTACATTAGCCCTTAACATCATTAGCAATTCTCATCAATGTATCACTCAAACGTTCAATCATAATGGCATTACGTTTTAATTGATCACTAATTTGCATATTGAAATTTTCTTAACGATAAAATTATCAAACTCATCCAAACATTGACTAGGAGACTTATTATAAGGAATATCACCTTCATCAAATTTATAGAGAGAATTTACCTCCACTACCTGTGTCGGGATATCAAGTCCATGTATTTCTTCAATAGGTGGTAAATTCTTAACTTCTTCAGATTTAATACCCTTTTCTTTCATAGATTTCTCTGCCTCTTGCATATCTTCTGGACTGAGCAATATAATACCTCTCTTCTTTGGAGTTGGTTTGGGTGGTGGTTCAGGAAGTGTCCAATCATCGGCATTCTTTAATAGATTATCCAATAATTCCAGAGCTTGTTCAACAGTTCATTCCCTGAAAACACAACTAGCACAACTATCTAGGTAATCCCTAGAAGCATGGGTTAGTCCATTATAAATGATATCAAGTATTTTATTTTTCTGAAGTGGATGATCAGGCAAAGCATTTAATAGCTGAAGAAGCCTCCCCCAAGCTTGAGGGAGATGCTCTTCCTCAAATTGCAAAAAGTTAAATATTTCCTGTAAGGCAGCTTGTTTCATATGAGGAGGAAAATATTTTTCAGAGAAGTGGTAAATCATATCCTGGGAACTACGCACACAACCAGGAGCAAGTGTATTAAACCAGTCTTTAGCATCACCCTTTAGTGAGAAAGGAAACAATTTGAGGATTGCACACTAGCTCCCAATTGATTTTACACTAGCAACCGGACACCTTGTCCGAGCCAGCCCAAAGATAGGCGCGCCGCAAGGAGTCAATCTTCCTAAGCACCTCCACCGGAAGGTCAAGCGGTGTAAGATGACAAATGGCCATAGCCGTGCCCACCGCTTTGACAAGGGTCATTCGACGTCGACCCGCAATAGCAACATACCTCCCCCTCCAAGGTGCAAGCTTCCCAGCAGCTTTATCTTCTAAGTGTTGCAATTGGACCCTCCTCAATCTTTTGAACGCAAGCGGTAAACCGAGATAAAGGACGGGGAAGGTTGAACAACAGGCCGGGAAGGACTGCATGATGTCATCAAAATCAATGCCCTCGCACTAGATAGGCGCCACCATACTCTTAGCGCAGTTGGTGACCAAGCATGTAGCCTCCCGAAGGAGTCAAGTGTAGCGGTGAGGAATTGGACATCCTCCTTGATAGGGGCATAGAAAATAGCCGCATCGTCGGCGTACAGTGAAGCTCGAATGCCCATGTGCCAACCACCAGGAGGGTGGAGG
Organism: Elymus sibiricus; assembly: GCA_039707655.1. Classification (NCBI taxonomy): domain Eukaryota; kingdom Viridiplantae; phylum Streptophyta; class Magnoliopsida; order Poales; family Poaceae; genus Elymus; species Elymus sibiricus. The sequence goes on along the minus strand of CM077663.1, from coordinate 33,447,777 downwards.
TGTCCTTGCATGGTGGCCTTGCTCAAAATATGGTGCAGCGGGTCGATGGAGAGAACGAAGAGCAAAGGGGACAGCGGGTCGCCTTGTCGAAGGCCTCGCCCATGCTTAATCGGGTCCCCGGCGATCCCGTTGAGAAGAACCTGGGAAGAAGCCAAGATCCATCCTCAGAAGCAGGCGGGGAAGCCATGATGAGTGAGTGTGTCCATGATGTAGTCCCACCTAACGGAGTCAAAGGCCTTCTTAATCTTCGCGCCATATTTCTGACGTACAGGAAATTGTCATGGATGCTTCGCGTCTTGATGAAAGCACTTTGCGTGATGGAGACAATATCGTTCATGTGCGGGGCTAGACGAGCGGCGAGGATTTTGGCAATGAGCTTGGCCACGGCATGGATGAGACTGATAGGCCTAAAGTCCGTGATGTCCTGGGCACCATCATTTTTGGGGATGAGAGTAATATTGGCCGAGTTTAGCAAATAAAAATGTTCAACGTGGAGGTCTGAAAAGTTATTGATCACATGCATGACGTCATTTTTAATAATATCCCAGCTGACTTTGAAGAATTTCCGGGTGAATCCGTCAGGCCCGGGAGCATTTTCACTAGGGAGAGCGAAAATCGCAGCGTTGACCTCCTCCTCCATGGTGGGGTCCCCAAGATGGGAAAGGTCGTGATCGGCAGGAGGGATGGAAGCCCAATTGATGCTCTTAGTGCGAGGGTTGCTCTTTTTTATCATGGCCGAGAAGTGATCATGGACGATGCTCTTCTTGTGGTCGTGATCACTGTATTGATGAGTACGTACTGAGTATACCGTAAAAAAAAGAGTACGTCTGAGTAAGTACACTGTCATACCTATAGCATTTTTCTGTGGATAATCTGCATCATTAAATTGCATAATAAATGTTAAGTTATGGCCCACCTTTCCCAATAGATCGAGCTTTCGGGTAAAAAAAAATTAACACAGTACAGACGCAAGCGCTCATATACACGCGCATACACACACCCCTATGAACGCACACATGCACACCCTACCCCTATGAGCACCTCCGAAAGACTGAACCGACATATCACCTTGAAATTTACGAAGTCACCGTAGGCACCTCGTCATCGACGGGAACGTCTCCTCCCACGGAATGCACATCGCTGGAAATCCTGAAATAAATCCAGGAATAAATGAGAGCACCAGGAATTGAACCCTGGTGGGCTGGGGGTACCACAGTCCCTCTAATCATCCAACCACAGGTTGGGTAATTATAAGCTGGTTAGATACATGCAACTCAACTCAACGAAAATTTTCCCCGTGCGTTGGCTACAACACGTCGCATGCCCCACGCGTGTGCCATCTCAGGCGAATGGTTTGGTGCGGAGGCGGGCGGTTGGCCCGGGCATGGATGACTCGAGCTTCGGTGCCATAGGCAGATCCACGACAGGAGTATGGTGGCTCATCAACGGCCGTGGCGGTGATCTTCGGCGGGAAGACGGCCCACCCATCCACTAGCGTCACTACCTCCTCTCGTCACCGTCGGTGGAGGCGGTTGGTTAGATGGCTACGCCTGGCATGCACTACATTGGTACATGGTTGCATTGAGAGGCGTGCGGCCTCCTTCGGTGGACACCACGGTGGTTCTGAACGGAGTACTGGCTGGAGCACCCATCGGAAGATATGTCTGTAAGATGGTGCTCGGAACAGCACTTCATGTCCGGCGTGAAAACCCTTGTTCTAGCCTTCATTGGTCGGACTCAGTAGCAACGAATTGCGGCGTTATCTTAGTGAAGGTGTTGTCTCCATGCCGATGTTCAGGCCTTCATTGGGTGGTCTTCGCACCCACGATGAAAATCCTTGTCCTGGCCGTCTCCGGCCAGACTTGGCGACGACAACGAGAGTGCGTTATGCCTTCTTGAAGGCATTGTTGCGGAACAAGTCGACTTAGTCATATGCGTTTTATTCATATCTTGTAATGGTTCTACCATAGTTGTCTATGTCTTTTATTCGGCATGTTGATGAATTTGGCCTCGTTGTCTTGCATCAACTTTAATAAAATATGGATGTGAGCATCTGAGTATGCAGAGGCTGGGTGGTTTATTCTTCCTTTTGGAAAAAAATTATTATTGCCTATCTCTTGGTAAACACCTATGGCATTATATATTGTGCACTTTTCCTAAATAGCTTGGGAATGTTAAAATATATGGGCCACATTTGCCCATCTATTTAGATTTTCTGTAAACTGATTGATTGGTGCATGAAACTCAATCGAGAAAACAAAATGTATTATAAATGGGGAAAACACCGTTGCAGCAGACGATAGAGAAATTATCGGCCAAACAGACCTTATGGCATCCTTTCCGCTTCTGCGTTTTCCTTTCTTTTCATGTTGCACGAGCAATGCAAAGATCTAAACAAGTTCCAGTTGATATAAAAAAAAGAAAAGAAAAAAAGAACTAAACAAGTTCCTGTGCGTTGAGGGAGTAGCACAAAGTGAGTACGTTCACTAGCAATAATGCAACGAACCAAAGAAGTACCTCTGCGTTAAGGAAGTGTGTCAAAAAAAAAACATTGTTCGTACATTTTCTTTCCAGTCCCTTTTCTCGGTGGGTGGGCGGTGGATGTGTCTCTACTTTCCAGTGCGCGGCGCTCTGCTTTCAAAGAGAGGATTCTCGATCGTGTCCTCCCTCATGTCTCGTCTCCATCACTACTCCGATAAAAAAAAATCGTTTCTAGATCGCACTGCGCGCGTAGCTCACATCACGGCCGCACAGTCCCATGTGCAAAGGACTAAAGAAGTTCCTCTGCGTTAAGGAAGTGAGTCAAAAGTCTTTGTTCGTACGTTTTCTTGTCCCTTATCCCTTGTCTCGGGCCAGGGGGAATCCATGGGTCTTCTTCCCTTCTGTCTACTCTTTTCAGTCCAATGCTCCTCGACCTCAACATAAGCAAACACAGCGAGGGTTTGTTGGTGCGTCCTCACTCTTTCTCGTCTCCATCAACGCTCCGATGGGCAACTCCGGAGCCAAACCCGGTAAAGGCGACTCCATGCATCACCCCCTCCCCCCCTCCTCTTCCTCGTCTCCATGCATCACCGCTCCGATCAGGGGTGGAGGCAGGATCGGGCTGGACCCCGAGCCTGCTTCAGTACAATGTAGCTACATGCCGCTGGAAGATGCTGCCGGATGCCTGCACACGGTCGCCGCGCCACGGCGTGCCCTGGGTTTGTCTCCGCCCCTGGCTCCGATGGGCGACTCCCCGATTGCCCCCGCCTCCGATGCTTCTACCCGTACGCCTTCCTTTATGAATCTCGCCAATTCGGAGACCGGCAAGATCAAGCAGCTGGAGCCGGAGTACCCGCGGCGGCCCGGCGAGCCCGACTGCTCCTACTATGTCAAGTTCGGGAGCTGCAGCCACGGGATGAAGTGCAGGTTCAATTCGGAGACCGGCGAGATCAAGCAGCTGGAACCGGAGTACCCGCGGCGGCCCGGTGAGCCCAACTGCCCGATGGGCGACTTCCCGATCGCCCCCTCCTCCGATGGTTCTGCCACACCGCCATCCTTGATGAATCTCGCCAATTCGGAGACCGGCGAGATCAAGCAGCTGGAGCCGGAGTACCCACGGCGGCCCGGCCAGCCCGACTGCACCATGGGCGACTCCCCGATCGCCCCCTCCTCCGATGGTTCTTCCACACCGCCCTCCTCGATGAATCTCGCCGATTCGGAGACCGGCGAGATCAAGCAGCTTGAGCCAGAGTACCCGCGGCGGCCCGGCGAGCCAGACTGCCGGATGGGCGACTCCTCCTCTTTCTCGTCTCTAAGCATCACCACTCCTCCTTCAGGGAAAAAAAAGAGGAATAAAGAAAAAAAGTATCACCGCTACGATGGCTCTGCCGCACCGCCCGCCAATTCGGAGACCGGCGAGAAGCAGCCGGAGACGGAGTACCCGCTGCGGCCCGGCAAGCGCGACTGCTCCTACTACATCAAGTTCGGGAGCTGCCGGTACGGGATGAATTGCTGGTTCAATCACCCTCTCTACAGGCCGGGGGTATATACGTTGGCGCACCTCCCATATCCCATTAATCAATTACGTACTAATTATTCCCCGTGGCCTGGCCATGTATAATTAATTATCTTTTGTGCATGCGTGGTGGGTTTCAGCAGGACAATGGGGGTGGAAGGAACAGCAGCAGCGGCGGCAGCCGAGCATCTAATTCATCCGAATACAAACAGGTGCGTGCTAGTTGCTTCTCTCTCTGCCCCGTCGATGTGCATGGCCATGGCCTGCTAGCTATGAAGATCATGAGTTCATGAATCATGACCTCATCCGGTCGATTCCTTGCGCGGGGATGGAGATCTCAAGACGGAGGACCTCCTCGACACGATGGTTCGTCGCGGGGAGGCCGGTCGGCCTGCGTGCTGTGCGGTGGTGCCCTGCGGGCCTGCTCTGGTCCTGCGTGCTGGTGCTGCATGCGCTGGTGTTGCGCGCTGGTGCGTACGTGCACCCAGTCGGGCTGGAGAGGAGAGGACCTTGGAGGGGAGGCGGCGCGAGAACCTTGGAGACGACGGCTGCGCTTGCAGAGGAGGCGACGGCGGCGAGGAGGTAGCGTTTTCTCGGTCCACCGAGCGGTCCCGGTTGAAGACCGGACCGGACCGACAAATTTTCAGGCCTAAATTTCGTAACCGGACTGAGAGGTTTTTTCATCGGGCCAGGACTGAGCGGGCCAAGACCGAGCGGGCCACGAGCAGGCCAAAAAGCCCACTCGGCATGTCCAGCCTTAACTACTACCACTCGGGCAACTCCAAAGGCAACTGTCAAATAGCATCCCCATATGTCCGCGGACAAAGCCTATTTGTCCGCAAAAAACAAGACACCCAGTGGCATCCCCCATTTCTTCCCTTCCCACATGTCCGGCCCATTTTGTCCATATTTTTCACTATTTTCAGCATATTCCACACATTAACATTAAATATTGAGCACAAATAATTCAACAATTCAACAACCAACAATTCAAACGTGATCGTTGACAAATAATTCAACAATTCAAACATAGCCAATAAATCGAATGAATCAATGTTTTTATTGCGCGTGTTGATGTCTTTGCGCATCATGCGGAACAACTCCTTGTCATCATCATCCATGAGGCTAGTGTCGGCCAACATGATCCTCGACTTCTCGGTGATACTCGCGAGCACAACTTGCTCGGCCTTGGTTGTCGCCCTCTTTGCTTCAATGGTCACCTTCTCTCTCTCAATCTCAATGTGCTTCCTCGCCTTCGTCTTCTCAAGCTCCATATGCTCCAAGGGCATGGGCATGGCCGAGGACGCGGGCATGGATGAGGACGCCAACACGGGCGTGTCGGGAATGTCCACATCAACGAGGTTGACAAACCTCATTTGCGGCAGCCCTTGGAGGCTCGCTCGAGGACTTGGCAGCCGGCACAAGCGCGGCTCTCCATGGTAGGCAACGGCGCCATGGCAACCCCATAGACTCCGCCGACCCAAGATCCATGCGGCAGGAGGCGGACGGCGAAGAAGGGCGGCGGAGTGAGGGGAACCGGGCTACGAGGGACGCGGGCGGCGAAGGGCGGTGGCATGCGGGTGGGGTTCGGGCACGGCCAAGGGAGGAAGAGTGAGGAGGTGTGGACGGAGGGAGGTCGATTTGGTCGGGTTTGAGGTCAAACCGGCTTGTCCGGGCTGATGTTGCGGACATGCCCGGACAACCCCATTTCTTCCCCATATATGGCCGTTGGGCTGCATTTTTTTGTCCGAGCAGACATATGGGGGTGGTTTGACGTGTGCCCTTGAAGATGTCCTAAGGCGGAAGCCCGAGCTAACTAGTCAATGTGCCGACCCTTCTCATCTCTCTCCCACTCAATTTGCCAGTGTATCCCTCCAGTCTCACTTTATCTGAGTCGGCATCCTCAAAATTGTCACCGGTGATGGTGAAACCTACCCGCAGGGAGGCGGTATCCTCGAAGACAAAGAAAGCTACAATTGCGCACCAAGGCAATGTGGCCCTTACTCGGAGAGGAGTCCGACCCCATCACGACAACTTCTACGCATATATAAAGGAGACAGAGGCCCCTATGGAGGACGAAGCGCAATCACATCGACAAGCCTCAAATTGGGCCATCTTCATCAAAGAACTCTAGTTCCAAGAAGATTAGCAAGGAAATCCACCTCATACTTTTTGCCTAGTTGTAGATCCCATCAAGCCTTTGTACACCACACCCTTGTAATCCCTTCTCTAGATCAATAAAGACAAGCATGGCGTAGGGTAGTTATCCTCCTAGGGGCCTGAACCTGGGTAAAATATATGTCCCACACGAATACACTCCATGCATCCCCATGCTTCTTTTATGTATCCATATGCGTAAAATTGCTGGTTTAATAACCGTCGACAGCTAGCGTTGACAATGGAGAGACGTGCTGGATCTTCTTCATCGACATCGACATCAACATGGACTCCATCAAAGATCATGCCAACCATCGGTTCTTTAGACAAGGGGTTCTATGACAGCTTCTCCCGCATAATTGAGGATGAACCGATGGCCGATCAGGTTGGTTTTGGTGAGTACAACCCTGACCATCATTCCTACAAGGAATCAATCTCCCTCCATGACAAGCGCAGGGCCTGCGGCATCAACATTAAACTTCCCGATAACCAAGATGATTCCGTAAGCAACATGCATCGAAGGGAGACATCTTCCCCTATGCTTTTTTGGCAATCCTGATTGCCGATGAGATTTACCAGAGGTATCATCCGAGAATAGATCTGAGATGGATCTAGATCCTAGCTCTAGCAGGTCATGTCACTGTGAAATCCTTGTCGGGACTACCGGCCCAAAAATTGCCGCAGTTGGAAGAGAGAACCAAGACCGGTCAAACGACCTCCGCACCCTGGATCAACTGAGGTTCAGGGTGACAAAAAACCGCAGTTTCTACGACAGCTTCTCCCGCACAACCGCAGTTTTCTGGTCAAGGCCCAACTATGTACTCCACCATAGGGATATGATGAAGCTAACTCAACATGGAAGGCATGGATTGACACTTTGCAGAAAGATATCCGTGGAGCATTGGACGAATCTGAGTCTTCTCATCAGTCTACGCTGGAGCACAACAACACAGGAGGTGGAGCCCTCTGTACCCCTATTCAGGCAGATGCAGACCTAGAGAGAAGAAATCCATGAATTAGAGTCTCGCAGGAATGACCACGGTCCATCGCCTCACGATCAGAGGGATCAGGAGGCAGATCCCGATCAGGGAAATGGGAATCGCCATCTTAGAGAGAATCTATGCGACATCCCCAATCGCATGCAACTTTCTCCTCGTAATCTGTCACCTTCGCCGCGCCGATCTTCTCGGAGATACACTCATGACCCACAGTCCAGGTTACGACTGTCCCCTTACTCCACCATGGGAAAGGCCAGTTGACACCATCAGCAGATGCAAACCTACTTGAGAGAATCAAATATGGTCCGGTGGCCGGACCAGTTTAAGACCAGACCAATCGAACACTATGACAGAGCCTTCGATCCCACATAGTTCTTGCAAATCTATACTGCAACCATCGAAGCTGGTGGAGGAGATGAGAAGATCAGGGCCTAGTATCTTCCGACTATATTTTTTCAAAGGCAGGATTACGTCATGGCTGATCACCTGACCACCAGGAATAGACTGCTCGTGGGAGCATCTCTGGAAACTCTTCCAAGGAAACTTCCAGGGTAGGTTCATCCAACCCGGTCAAAAAGATGACCTCTCCCGACTTCTCCAAAAGAAAGGCGAGACCTCTTGCGAGTTTGTCAGGAACTTCAGCATGGTTTGAAACACCATCCCAACGATGACCGACCACAACGTAATTCAGGCATTCAAACAGGGCTATCGCAACTGCAGGTGTATCTAGGAGATATCTTCCCTTGATCCGCACACGGTCAAGGACCTGATGGACATCGTCGACAAGGTTGCCAGGGCCTAGGAGTGCCTTGCATTTGTCAAGAAAAGGGAACAGGGCACACGTCACCCGTAATCCGGTGATGGGGGTACCAAGTCAAAGAGCAAGCCCAAGAAGAAGCCTTCCAAGGTTGGCAACAAGTAGAAATCTCGGTCTCCGGAAGTCATGGAGGAATTCACTCACAAGCATATAGGCCACACCGAAGAAAGAGTAGCAAGGGAAAGGGAAAGAGTAAGCCACCTGCCCCCAAGAAGTAGCCTCAACAACTGTCAGATGATGAGCACCCCGACAACGTCAGGTGTCCCATCCATCAGTCCGATCAGCATGCCGTGGCCAATTGTTGCGTACTCAAGAAGCACATGAACCTCGTGGTCATTAAACTAAAAGGTAAGGAGGCCACAAGTTAGAGTCGGGACACCGGCTCCGACAGTGACTCGGAGCCAATGGATTTCTAGGACGAAGATAGGATGGTCGACCACATGGTCGATGGCTCTTGCTCTTATGAGTTAAAGAGGCCATACAAAGTGGTACCACGAGAAGTGCTAAGCGTGGACCCCAAGATGGTGGTCGAACATGAAAATCTCATCCGAGCATGATGATTGCCTGAGAACATCACCTGGCTAGGGCGATTCGCTATTGTAGTCAAACCCACCATCAATAATGCCAAGGTGGCCTGAGAATCTAGCACCAATCCTGATTTCCTCATTCAAGCTTCATAATCCATTTAGTTAGCAGAGTGATATTCTTCAATTTACTATCTAGGAAGCCCAATCTTCACACTTCCTTTGGCCTACACAAATCTTCCCATTTAACCATAAGATACTTCACACCTACTAATTAGGCATGTAGAATTGGGGGTTTGAGTTACCATATACCTGCCACTATGTTTGTGGTTTTTTTGAAGATTAAAAAAAGCTATAAATTAAAAGCTATAGTTAATTTTCCATTGCATGTGCCCCCAATACCTAGGGTTCTATATATTTACTAAAAATATCATTTTGTATACCATTTCAAGGGTTTGCTCTTACAAACATATTGCTTAATTTGCCCTAATGATGGCCTTCTGATACCCTAATCATTTTCTGATTATACAAAGTCATGAGATCTAAAAAGAGAAAATATGCAAATATATGTAGTTAGATGTCTGTGTTCTTAAATCATTCATTGCACGATGCATTTTTTACTTTCCTACTATGCAATTTCTATATTGGGTTGATGACAACTTATTTCTATGCCCTCATTTGCGCTTATGACTATGTTAATTTGGGACTCTGGTGGTTTCCTTCTTACCAGCATGTCTAAATTTATTACCTGTGCTTTTACTCACTGTTCGGTTGCCCCCAACTTTGTAAAAACTCGTAGACAAAATGAGTTATTTATGGAAATTATGCATCTCAATGAGATCTATAAATTTTCATCGATCAATTATGCTAGAAAAGACCAGTTTTTTACACAAGAAAATAGCCACTTCTAAGCCATAATCATTTTGGAAGTTTTGCCAGCTTTTTCAATTTCTGTATTGATCCTACTTGGTTCCGAGCTTGGCACATTCAACACCAAAAACATATAAGGGAGGTACACGAGTAAAAATTCTGAAAATAAGAGAGAGGAAGCAATTAAGACCATACCATAACGTTTTAGCATAGAATATTTTGAAATCACACAAATATAAATTATACACCCTCTTTTTCCCCCCTCACGGATAAGGCATTGGTAGTAACGAGGTTACAAGACAAAGGGAATTGATATTCCTAGTATTAATGTCTTGGTAATAAGAGACAATAAAGCTGCAAGACAATAAAGCCTTCATTACATCATTATTGCCAATGAGCTGGTTCGAAACTTTCATCTTTCTTCTGGTGTTGGATGTCTTTGAGTTTCCCAAAAAAAGATGGATGTCTTTAAATGTTGTTTTTATTTTATGTTCAAAGTTTGCGGTTTCAAATTTTATTTGAACTTATTGCAAAAATTCTTAATATTTTCTAGAGACCATTCTTTGCTCAAAACTTCCAAAATATTCATTGAGGATGAAGATTTTAATACAAATTATGTTGATTCAGCTTTTGTTTTTTTTAGATATCAACATAGTGATGGATGGTAACGTGCAAGCTTAAATATCGTTCATACTATTTGTTTTCTCTTTTCTAGAAGCATTAGGTATTTTAAGACAAACTATGCCCATTCCGTACCCTTACAAAGTGATGTGTTATATTGTTTAGAAAAATCTTATTTTTAATACAAAAAAATTTCAGTATTTTTCCGGGAAAGCATGCAACTACAACCGCCATGAAGGAAAAAGCAAAGTCAAGCAAGTGAAGATGAACTTCCTTGGGCTTCCACTTCGTCCAGTAAGTCTTTCTAGAATTCTAGTTCATGTTGTTTAGTTCCTTGTCCACCGAAGTTTTGTCAGGCTTATCATGTCATGGTTTTCTTTTATCTTTTCCTTGCACTGTAAACATATTAATGCTTTTAACATTGCTATTTCATAAATTACCTTTTTTGGGTGAAAACCTGGTGCTTTTTAATTTTACAGGGTACACAACTGTGTTCGTACTATTTGGATCGAGGAACCTGCAAATTTGGCACCAACTGCAAGTTTCACCATCCAGATCCAGAATCAGAACACGCGAATTCGAATGCTTCGCAGCATGCTATTCAAGGATCATCTCAAATGAACCTTTCAACAACGCCTGTCCAACGAGCACAGAATGGGAAATTTGTTCCCTTAGTTACATCACCAACTAGTGGAACTTCGGAAATTATTCCAACTGAAGGAGTAAATCCATGTACAGAATGGAGTGGATATCAGGTAAACAATATGGGACTATCTATTTCTATGTTGCGTGAAATTTTCTTAAAACTCAGTCATATTTCTTAGCCTTTGGATCAATATCCTACCATCACCATTCCCAACCCATTCCATATATAGAATTAATCAATGTAAGATATATTTTGAAGAATTGATTAACCCTGATAAAAAACTGAAGACAAAAAGAAATCTTACTTAGAAAGAATTATTGGAGAGGTTGAACCGTGATTTTTTATTGAAAATACTAAAAATTGCAATAACATTATGCTTAAATTGCATATTTCTCTGGAATGCAATTTTAGGCTTTGTACTATGAAATTTCAGATGACTATGATTCACAATAATTTCAGGTGACCTCGAATTATCAAAACCGAAACAATATTTGTCATTAAAAACATTTTATCCGCTTCATGGAAATTCGACATTCGTGTTATTGTCTGAGGTAACTGAGATTTGGCTTATGTGATATTAGCCCAAAAAAAGGGATAATTCCCTATTATATTTCAATGGCGAAGTCTGAATTTCTTTTTGGGGTAGGTAGATATACACTTAATCTAACATGTATCAAATTTCCAAATTTAAATTCAATGTACATAAGGTGGAACAAAAATGACAATTATTACTCCAAAAATAATTGATTGACATTTGTCTTGTACTAGCTCTGCAGCATTTATTCTTCCTCTGTTGTAGTACAAGTGGACTGTACAAATAGATTGTGTAGGTGAAACCGCTCTCATATGTAACTTGTTATAGATACTAACCTTCCAATCCCTTCATATTCTGACACAAATACATAGAGAACACCAAATAAAACTCATAGTACATGTGGACGGTTCAGATTTGCTCAATTATCTCCTTCATTGCTCCCTAGATTAACCATCATCAATCTTAGAGCAGTGTTACATATTCCACTTATATGCTCCTTTTGTTAGCGAGTGATATATAAGAGTTTGGACGTCTAGTTTGTAACTCAATGAAATTGTGTAATTGTAGATTGATGAAAACAAGCAAGGAAAACTAGATTGGGATCCTTTCACTACAAAAGTTTTTTGTGATATTTGTACCAATGAGGTTTTAGCTGGAAATCGACCAACCGACCATTTGAATGCTATTGGGTATAACAACCTATGTGCCAAGTTCAATGAAAAAACAGCTAAAGGTTACAATCATGAGCAATTTAAAAGTAAGTGGGAGTCGTTGAAGAAAGACTACCAGACATGGAAGGCATTGATGGAGAGTGAAGATGATATAGGGCAGGATCCTGAAATGAATACAATATCTGCAAGCCTAGAATGGTGGGCAAAAAAGATGGAGGTATAACTTCCTTTTCATTTACGGCTTCATGTTTATCTATTTTTATTCAACCATATTATCCTTTCAACTTTTATTCAGGTAATGCCAGATTGTGGAAAGTTCTGTTTTGCACCACTCGAGAATGTTAATCTTCTAAATATAATGTTCGAGGATATGCTGGATTCAAGTTCAAAATCACCTGAAGCTAATTTGGCAGTCAATACAACTATCGAAAGTGAGCAAGGTGCCGGTGATGGAAATGATATAGGCATCATTGATAAGTATGTTAATGGCCAATCTAAAGAGGCAATGTTACCAAATTCTTCTAACAAAGAACCTAACTCAGCGAAACTCAAGATAAATTGTGTGGATGCAGAACTCACTGATCTTGTTAACTTTGATGAGAATGTGAACCCAAGCAATTTGGCAACGTCTATGAGGATCGATAGAGTAGGAAGCAATATTTCTGAGATCATGGAGTTAGTTGTAGATGCTGGAGCTGAGGAGGGCAGTGATGAACATTTCATTGCAACTCAATTATTTATTAGACCTGAACATCGAGAAATGTTTCTTACCCTAAAGACCCCTCGAGGAAGACTTGGGTGGCTGAAAAAGATGTGCCAAGTGAAGGAATTACTTTAGGATCGGATCCTAGTTCAAGTGTAGCTGATGTTTATTCTCTAAAAATAATTCGAGCTATTGTTATTATGAGACCATTTAAAAGTAATATACTAATTTAATGCTACTTTATTTTACGTACTTGCTATTTTATAAGGTAGGTTCTAAACTCACTTTTAATTTTGTGTGAATGCATTGAGCTCTTACTGTGATTCGTCATATCAGGTAGCCCTTTGATCTCTTTTGCTAAAGAGAAAATGTGATGATCTCTTAATTTATCTACTGCCCATATTAAATAAGTTCCAGGGCATGTACCTCTGACTGAAGCACGTCTTGAAGGGGACCAGCCAAAAAAGGAACTGAGAACCACCGGGGATCAAACCCCAGGTTTGACATCTTTTGTGTCTCATTTAGGCGGAATATTCTTTCACTGGGTGTTGACTTTCCCATCGATGTCCAGGTCCCTGTGGAGTCTTCGTTAATCTTAAGATCTGCCAAGTGTGTCTCATTAGTACAGTACCGTTGTGAGGCACCAACGAAATTACCCTCGACAGTTGGCGCTGACCATGGGGACTTTACATCATCAAATCTGATCTATGTAACCAACATTGACTTCGATCTTTCTCAAGATCATTGAAAATTCGTTCTATTGAGGCTGGGGGCTCCATGTGAACATCACTCCCTCGCGTGCCGATGCAGACAGCAAGAACAGGCTATATCCATCAACTGGCGCATGGAGGCAATCTCCGTTCGGTCGAGCTTCAGTTAGAGATGCTCGTACCTCATGCCCTACTGGAAAGCAAGGATTGCTCGGTCATCAGTTACCCCTTCCATCATGTTGTGGAGTTGGGTCCACCTCTGGATGTAATCCCGAGTGGACTCTTTCGGCCCCTGCACACAGGTCATCAACTCCTGGTATCCTCCCGGGTGCTTGTATGAGCCTTCTAATTTCTTGAAGAAAACATCCTCCAGCTCTCTCCAGCTATACATACCGTCTTCCGGTAGGTTGTTCAACTAAGCTCGAGCCGAACCCTCTAGGTAAAGCGAGAGATTGCGCATGGCTACATTCTCATTGCCACCCCCGATCTGGACGGTGATGAGGTAATCGGCCAACTAGGTTTTCGGCTTGGTGTTTCCATTGTATTTCCTGATTCTTGAGCTCATCCGGACTCGATCAGGAAAAGGGGTTGCGCGGATATGCCGACTGAAGCACAGCAGTCCTGAAGATCCTGAGCAACAAGGCCTGTCACGGTTCTACTCACGGCGAGCGGCTCGCGCACGGTGCACTCGGCCCTGGGACAGGTCCCCGTGTGCATCATTGAGTCAGTCATCCCGGTGCCGCCGAGAATCAGCCCGTCTCCTGGGAGAAACTCCATGACACCGAGGTGAGTCATCACGTCTGCGCCCCGCCTGCGCAGTGGGTCATCCCGCAGTCGGGGGGATCCATCCCGACTGTGAGGAGAGTCATTGCGCCTTCGGGGATTATCGTCCTAATGACATGGAGAATCATCACGACGACGAGGAGGGGTTCCCCGATGTCGTGGTGAGTGCTCGTCTCGACCACGTGGTTCGTCTCAGTATCCACGTGGCGAAACAGCATCACGATACCGAGGATAATCATCTCGGCACCATGGACAGGGATCATCACACCACCGAGGTGGATCCTCTCAGCGACGTGGAGAGAGATCGCGTCTAGGCTCCACCCGACTACCGATCCTAAGACCAGCCGAGAAACAAGGGTGTGACGAAGCTATAGCCGGCGCCCGACTCTCTGTTCCCCTAGGCACCCGACTGCGCGAAGCGAGTCGGTCACGAGACTGGGAGATCAGCTCGTTCTGCGCGACTGCTACCTTCAGGAAGATGGACAGTTGTCGAATACCGTCTGCAACCATTCCACCACCCGGTTGTTGAATTACGTCCACCAGCATTGTCGCAGCCCGGACATTATCAATCGGAGTGCGTAGAATGTGAAGGTCGCCTAGTGGGAGAACGCTGGAATTCATGGTTACATTTGGTCAGACGGTTGATGGATGTTCAACTCTCTGATCAGCCTGATTGAATTCATTGGAAATTAGTCACGAGTGGATCTTTTTCAGTGAAGTCGATGTATCTAGATTTAATCAACTCTGGACCCTTGTCGAGGTCTTTGCATATTTGGAAGATCAAAGTCCCACTTAGAATTAAAAAATTTATGTGGTTTGTACACAAGGGAGTGATACTAACCAAAGATAATCTGATAAAACGGAACTGGGGTGGAAGTGCCAAATGTTGCTATTGCAATCAAAATGAATCAATAAGTCACCTCTTTTTAGAATGCCCACTTGCAAAACTTTTATGGCGTAATATTCATATAGCTTTCAATATTCATCCACCAATGAACATTAACATGCTATTTGGGACGTGGCTCAACGGAGTAGACGGCACATTAGCTAATCATATTCGCATTGGAATAAGTGCTTTATTTTGGGCTATATGGAATACAAGAAACGATATGATTTTCAATGGCAAGAGACTTAACCATTTTTTGCAGGTCATTTACAGAGCAAGTGCTTGGATCCGTACGTGGTCCTTACTCAATCATGCGGACTTCAGGGAGCTTATGGATATTGGATGCAACCAGTAGGAGACGGTCACACGGGCTATCTTCAGCCAGTTTGGATGGCGAGCTATTAATAGGCTAGGTGTATAGGCATCGTAACCCTTTAGTTGCGCCGGATGTGGCAATAATCTTTGTACCTTTTATTTTCATTCCTTGAGATGGCTCAGACTGTGAGACCTTGGCAAACTTTTGATTGTGCTTCATTTATTTCTTAATAATATGGATGTATGCATCAATTGATGCAGAGGCCGGGGGCTTTGATCCTCCTTTTCCAAAAAAAAGAATGTGAAGGTCGCCTGAACCACCGACAGCAAAGTTGTTGTTGATGTACCGCCCGTGTCTGACAAAAGATGGATCTGGAGACGGTCACACGGGCTATCTTCAGCCGGTTTGGATGGCGAGCTATTAATAGGCTAGGTGTATAGGCATCGTAACCCTTTAGTTGCGCCGGATGTGGCAATAATCTTTGTACCTTTTATTTTCATTCCTTGAGATGGCTCAGACTGTGAGACCTTGGCAAACTTTTGATTGTGCTTCATTTATTTCTTAATAATATGGCTGTATGCATCAATTGATGCAGAGGCCGGGGGCTTTGATCCTCCTTTTCCAAAAAAAAGAATGTGAAGGTCGCCTGAACCACCGACAGCAAAGTTGTTGTTGATGTACCGCCCGTGTCTGACAAAAGATGGATCTGGACGGTGCGGCCGACTGGTATCCGCCAATGCTTGCTCGCGGATAATCATATTATCCTCTGCCTGCGCCAAATGGGCGCGCTCAGCCAGAGTCGCTTGATGCGCTGCAACAAGGGCCTTGTCAGTTGGTGAATCCCCCGGGATCGGGGTATTGAGGAGCCGCTTGGCGGCCTCCTGCTACCCTCGTGTGAGCCGCTTGCCAATGTGCTGCTGGCCGCCTGCCGAATCATTGCCGGCAACGGCAGTCGGGTCAACTAGCGCCTCCGGCGCGCCAGCCATGAAGACTTCTGCTACGGACGCTCGTGACTCGGAGCTATCCTCCCCATCGGAGGCTAACTCTAGGAAGGGGAAGAGCAACTCAGAATCCATCATTCCCACGAGCTGACTCGCGGGTCGTCGAAACTGAGGATGAGGTTTGTCAGACTATTTTCGGCGACGGCACGGTGCTAGCTGCACCGATTGATACAACGATGGGAGTTGAAGGCTTAGAACACCAGAGCCAATGGCCCGGTAGTGAATGCTTCCACAAGCTGGCAGATCGGCGGTGTTCAGTAGGACATCGAGATGCCATGCCGAACCATCAATGGCGAACTCGAGCTCACCGAAGCGGATTCTGCTAGCCGGAACCGAAGGTGATACCATCTGCACCATGACATCGAAAGATGCTTGCCCCACGGTGGGCGCCAACTATTGTGGGTGTGATCCTGACAATACTGTGGGGGTGTGTATGTAGGGGAAATCATATCTATCGAACGGTATGGATGGGACTACGCAGAAGGATTTATACAGGTTCGGGCCCTCTTCGGCGGAGGTAATACTCTACTCCTCTGATGATCTTTAGCTCTTGGCATAAGGTACAAAGTGTATATGTCCAACCCTCAGCCCGGTGCTTCCCTCCCGGCTTATATAGAGTGTGGCGGACTGCCTGAATACCACTGTAGCCAAACGAACGTCGCACATGCCAGCCCAGGATATCACACTGGCGCGTGCGATTACAACATGTATCATGAACACAGCCACAACTATAAGAAGGATTTATAAGCCATTGTGGCTTGAATAAATATGGCAAGACTATAAATGGTGTTTTACAGAGATGGGGCAGCGGAATATACTATCTAAGGCAGCACGAGCTTGGAGCGGCTCCAATCCATAGGGATCTGACTGGGTTACTCTTCTAGCTCGCGAATGCTCTGGCTTCTCGCTAGTGGTAGATTGATCCTTAGCTGAACCTGGCCATGTTAAAAGCTGCTGAATACTCTTGAATGTACTCGCAAGCAAACCAAATAACATATATACCAAGCAAAGCAATCCATGGCATTCAAGCATGTATGAACTACTAGAGCTAGATTATCTATCATGGCATAGCATAATTATCTAGCAAGATGACTGCTAAAGTAAATACCGAGTATGAAGTATAAAGCATAGCAAGTAAATAATTCATATCCCAAATATTCTCATGATCCAATCCAAATCGAATCCGAGTCCTTTCAGTCATAAGACCGTCTTTTTCATAGCCATTCCATGGCTCTATCTCAAGCTCTTGACATCACCTAATGTCTATGCATCTGCACTACAAGTCTAATAAATCTTTCCTTTATCTGTTTCATTATTAGCAAGAACATTATATGGTTTATACCTCCAAATTGATACAGACCAAATAGTGTGACCTAGTACGAACTGTCTGTGAACGAGGATGCGGCTATTCGAATAGATTTTACACTCTGTAGAGGTCGCACACTTTATCCACACTATGGAGCTCTTAATCTAGTACCTCGGGACTCATTCCTCAGGGGTGGATTAATGCTGCTCCAGCAAAACCAGTCTACCTTATGACACTCTTACCGTATCACCGACATACAACCCGGGTCATGTTCTGGGTTGCCACTGTGTCACCTCTTGACACCTGCCACCTCATGGCTAAACTGTCCCAAATGGGGACCTGTGCACAAATAACTAAACCGGGCTCACAAGGTTATCGCCGCCTACCGGGCCTGGGTTGCACGCACGCATAACCTCCCCTCGTTGGTGATACCAATAAAAGGCATAACAGTAGACCAAGTCAGGGCCTTCCCATAAAGGCAAATGTGGATGCACTTGTAAGTTCGGTTCAGTGGCATGATATGTCCATTTTGCATCATTATTTCTTATTATAATTTATCCTATTCTAACGATATGTTTCACATTATGATGAAATTCTAATGCCTTTTTTCTCTTAATTTACAAGTTATACATGAAGAGGGGGAATGTCGGCAGCTGGAATTCTGGACCTAAAATAACATCAGTACAGAAAGCAATTCTCCGGAGCTCAAAACAAGATGGAAATTTTTGGAGAATTATTTTAGAATATATATAATGCTTTATGGAGTGAAGAAGTGCCAGGGGGACCCACCAGGCCCTCACTCAGCCAGGGGGCGCGCAGTACCCCCTGGGCGCATGGGCCACCCGTGTGGGTCCCTCGTGGCTCCTCTCTCGACGTCCATTGGCCATAAAATCCTAATTGCCCTAGAAAAAATCACAGAAAAGTTTTGGGACTTTCCGCCACCATCTCGAAGTGGAACCAGGGTAGGAGCAGGTTTGCTCTCCGGCGAAGCGATTCCGCCGGGGATACTTCCCTCCGTGAGGGGGAAATAGAAGCCATCGTCATCACCAACGTTCCTCTCATCATGGGAGGCTTCATCTTAATCAACATCTTCATCAGCACAATCTCATCTCCAAACCCTAGTACATATCTTGTGCTCAATCTTGGTATCAAATCTCACATTGGTACCTGGGGGTGCTAGTAGTGTTGATTACATCTTGTAGTTGATGCTTGTTGGTTCAATTGGTGGAAGATTGTTATGTCCAGATTGTTAAACATATATTTATGCCCACTGATCATGATCAATATGATGAGTTGTGAGTAGTTCTATTTGTTCTTCACTAGTACATAACAGGGCATTGGTCCTGGCCGGGCCAGCCCATTAGTCCCGGTTCAGTCACGAACCGGGACCAATGGGGGCAACGGTCCCGGTTCGTGAGGCCAGGGGGCCGGCCGGGCCTCGTGGGGCATTGGTCCCGGTTCGTCTGGACCCTTTGGTCCCGGTTCCAGACACGAACCGGGACCAGTGTGCCTCGCTCCTGGCCCACAACCATTGGTCCCGGTTCGTGGCTGGAACCGGGACCAAAGGGGGTCCTTTAGTCCCGGTTCCAGCCACGAACCGGGACCAATGAGATGCCTAGCTATATATACCCCCCCGGGAGCGAGCAGAGCACTCCACATTGCTCTGTTTTTCTGGCCGGCGAGGGGAGAGCTTTGTGGTGCTCTAGCTCACATCCTATGCACATGAGGTGTTCGATGAAATGCCCGAGCCACACTTAAGCTTTCTCCTCTCGAAGCTCCTTGTCCAATCTCCATTTTTCTCAAGATTTGTTTAGGTTTGGCGGTCCGTCCTGTCCCGTCCCCGTCCTCACCACCGTCGATCGCCCGCGTCCATCTCGGCGCCGGCACCACCGTGGTTAGCCTCTTCTTCTTATCTTCTTTCTAAAAGAAAAAAGTTCTTACTTGTATCATTTAGATAGATACTTGTGTAATTTTCTTACTTTTATTATTGTTTGTTATTAGATAGTGCCATGGTCATGGTATCCGCCCACGTCGGCCCTCGTCCAGTCTATGATTCGGAGGTGGTATATATTATCTTTTATAACTATTTGTTTTATTTAGTGTTTATGACAATTATGCCGACCAACGTGACATAGATGTGTTTATCTAGGAGGTATGTGAACCGGAAATTCCAACCGACCCTCTTGTCGAGAGGTTAAATTTAGTTGAAAAAGAAAACGAGGATTTGAAAGAAAAATTGAAAAGAATTGAGGAGGAGAAGATGAAATTGGAGTTGCATGTTGCCGATGTCGTCGATGACCACAAGATCAAGATGGATGCAATGCGCTTGAAGATTAGAAAGATAAGAAAACATGCCATTGATAATGAGGCTTGGTATCATTATGCTGTTGGATCAATTGTTACCTTAGTTGCCATTATGATCGCATTTGTTGTTGCATTTAAATGTTTTACATAGTTGTATGTTAGTTTCAATTTATGTTTTAATTAGATGCTCTAGAGAGCTGTATGTTGTTCTATGAGAACTATGTATGAACTTTATGTATTTATTTTTTCAATAATAACATTTGATCACTTCTCTATTCATGATGTTATGTAATGGTTTTTGATACATTTAATTATGATACCATGCCAACTTTCAACCATTTCAGAGTTCGTTCGCGGTGGTTTTCAATTCAGGGTTATTTTAGCTCACACTAGTACATAACAGGGCATTGGTCCAGGCCGGGCCAGCCCATTAGTCCCGGTTCAGTCACGAACCGGGACCAATGGGGGCAACGGTCCCGGTTCGTGAGGCCAGGGGGCCGGCCGGGCCTCGTGGGGCATTGGTCCCGGTTCGTCTGGAGTTGAAAGTTGGCTTTGAATGGTGCATTTTGAACACACAAAAAGTATGGAGTTCAAATAAGTTCAAAAAAATGAAATCCCTTTGTAACAGATGAGTTTTCGTCCGAAACCCTGATACTTCGAAAGAGATTGTCCGTTTTGTACACGAAGTGCATCCAGTTTTTGCCGTAACCCACTCAACTTTTTAGCACATGCTATGTGGGTGAAATGATGATACCATGCCAACTTTCAACCTTTTCAGATTTCATTTGAAGTGCTTTTCAATTTAAGGGTCATTTAGCTAAAAAAAATCAGTAAATGCATGAAAAATACCAAATGAAGTCAGAAAGGGTTGAAAATTGATGATGTGGCTTCGAATGGTGCATTTTGAACACACAAAAAGTATGGAGTTCAAATAAGTTCAAAAAAATGAAATCCCTTTGTAACAGATGAGTTTTCGTCCGAAACCCTGATACTTCGAAAGAGATTGTCCGTTTTGCACACGAAGTGCATCCAGTTTTTGCCGTAACCCTCTCAACTTTTTAGCACATGCTATGTGGGTGAAATGATGATACCATGCCAACTTTCAACCTTTTCAGAGTTCATTTGAAGTGCTTTTCAATTTCAGGGTCATTTAGCTCAAAAAAATCAGTAAATGCATGAAAAATAACAAATGAAGTCAGAAAGGGTTAAAATTTGATGATGTGGCTTTGAATGGTGCATTTTGAACACACAAAAAGTCTGGAGTTCAAATAAGTTCAAAAAAATGAAATCCCTTTTGTAACAGATGAGTTTTCGTTCGAAACCCTGATACTTCGAAAGAGATTGCCCGTTTTGTACACGAAGTGCATCCAGTTTTTGCCGTAACCCTCTCAACTTTTTAGCACATGCTATGTGGGTGAAATGATGATACCATGCCAACTTTCAAGCTTTTCAGAGTTCATTTGAAGTGCTTTTCAATTTCAGGGTCATTTAGCTCAAAAAAATCAGTAAATGCATGAAAAATACCAAATGAAGTCAGAAAGGGTTGAAAATTGATGATGTGGCTTCGAATGGTGCATTTTGTACACACAAAAAGTATGGAGTTCAAATAAGTTCAAAAAAATGAAATCCCTTTGTAACAGATGAGTTTTCGTCCGAAACCCTGATACTTCGAAAGAGATTGTCCGTTTTGTACACGAAGTGCATCCAGTTTTTGCTGTAACCCTCTCAACTTTTTAGCACATGCTATGTGGGTGAAATGATGATACCATGCCAACTTTCAACCTTTTCAGAGTTCATTTGAAGTGGTTTTCAATTTCAGGGTCATTTAGCTCAAAAAAATCAGTAAATGCATGAAAAATAACAAATGAAGTCAGAAAGGGTTAAAATTTGATGATGTGGCTTCGAATGGTGCATTTTGAACACACAAAAAGTGTGGAGTTCAAATAAGTTCAAAAAAATGAAATCCCTTTGTATTAGATGAGTTTTCGTTCGAAACCTTGATACTTCGCAAGAGATTGTCCGTTTTGTACACGAAGTGCATCCAGTTTTTGCCGTAACCCTCTCAACTTTTTAGCACATGCTATGTGGGTGAAATGATGATACCATGCCAACTTTCAAGCTTTTCAGAGTTCATTTGTAGTGCTTTTCAATTTCAGGGTCATTTAGTTCAAAAAAATCAGTAAATGCATGAAAAATAACAAATGAACTCAGAAAGGGTTAAAATTTGATGATGTGGCTTCGAATGGTGCATTTTGAACACACAAAAAGTCTGGAGTTCAAATAAGTTCAAAAAAATGAAGTCCCTTTGTAACAGATGAGTTTTCGTTCGAAACCCTGATACTTCGAAAGAGATTGCCCGTTTTGTACACGAAGTGCATCCAGTTTTTGCCGTAACCCTCTCAACTTTTTAGCACATGCTATGTGGGTGAAATGATGATACCATGCCAACTTTCAAGCTTTTCAGAGTTCATTTGTAGTGCTTTTATAAAACTCTAATAGCAAAAGGAATCAACTAAAAAGCTTTTATAAACCTCTAGTATTTTTTAAACTAAAATTATATAAAATTTATGCAACTAAAATTATCAAAGTATTTTCTGTTCAAAACATTAACGGCAAAAAGAATTTTCATAAAGAAATTTTTAGTTACAAACTTTAATAGCAAACTAAAATAAGAAAATATGTTCTTGATTAAAACAGACATTGAAAATAACCTAAAAATTACCAAATTTAATATAATGATAAAACACAATAATATTAAATAGCAGGAAAAAGAATCACTCCAAAATCTATTTTTATAGTAAAGTTATTCACACAAATTTAAAGGAACTCAAATTTAAACTATTCAAATATGTAAATTAATGGCACTAACAGAAAGTCTATAATTTTGTGACCTAACAGCAAAAAGAATCACTGGAAAACGGAAAAAAAAAGAAAAAAAGAAAACAAATAAACAGAAAAAATGCCACCTACTGGGCCACCACAGCCTGAATAGGACTAGAAACTAAGATAGTTGGGCCAGGATTCAGGCCCGCAGAAGGCCCAGCAGGCCCACAGGCATAGCAGTGTCAGATTAGGCCCATAGGCTTGCAGTTCAGAGGAGTTCGAGAGGGAAGAGGTAGCGGGGCTTATAAACAGGTGCTCGGCGCTCTCAACTAGCGAGGTGGGACTAAACTCCCACCACTACGCCGCTGTGCAAGGCCATTGGTCCCGGTTGGTGCCACCAACCGGGACCAATGCCACCCTTTGGTCCCGGTTGGTGCCACCAACCGGGACCAATGCCTCCCTTTGGTCCCGGTTGGTGGCACCAACCGGGACCAAAGGTCTCTGCTTCCCGCCCTTTGGGCTGCTGAAAAGAGACCTTTGGTCCCGGTTGGTGGCACCAACCGGGACTAAAGGTGGGCATTGGTCCCGGTTGGTGCCACCAACCGGGACCAATGCTTCTTGTATATAAGAAAACCCTTGGAAAATTTCAGGTTTTCATCTACCAGTTGCCCCGAGCCCGCCTCCCCGATTCCGCCGTCCCCGTCGTCGCCGCCGCCTCCCCGTCGCCGCGTCGTCGCCTCCTCGAGCCTGCCGTCCTCGCCGTCGCCGTCGCCTCCCCATCGCCGCGTCGTCGCCATCGCCGAGCCCGCCATCCTCGTCGTCGTCGCCTCCCCGAGCCCGCCGTCCCCGTCGTCGCCGTCGCCTCCCCAACGTCGCCGCGTCGTCACTGTCGCCGAGCCCGCCGTCCTCGTCGTCGTCGCCTCCCCGAGCCCGCCGTTCTAGTCGTCGTCGTTGCCTCCCCGTCGCCGCGTCGTCGCCTCCCCGAGCCCACCGCCCACATCGTCGTCGCCTCCCCGAGCGCCCGCCGTCCTCGTCCCCGTCACCGCGTGCCGCCCCAAGCCCGCCGTCTTCGTCGCCGGCCTCCAGCCATCGCCGCCCACCCCAGTGAGCCGCCCCCCCTTTCCGGCCATGTATATGTTTGTTTTCATGTATATGTATATGTTCATGTATATGTGTGTATATGTTCATGTAAAAAGTCATGTATATGTTTTTTAGATGTATATGTATATATGTTCATGTATATGTGTGTATATGTTCATGTAAAAAGTCATGTATATGTTTTTTTCATGTATATGTATATATGTTCATGTATATGTGTGAATATGTGTGTATATGTTATCCGGAATGTTTGTCGTTGTCGATATACCCCCTCCCCGATAACTTCGCCATGAGGGGGGAGGGGGGGGTCGATATACCCCCTCCCCGATAACATTTTTTTCTAAGTTACTAAGGTAAAATGTTCACCCCCCTCTCGATATACTGGGCGACCAACTCTCGAGGCCACCCAAACCCTAGAAAAAAAATTCATACAGAAAACTCCGGTAATATAGATTTAGCAAGAATGCCCACATTATGGATGTGCAAAAGAAGAAAGAGCGTTGTCGATCTCCTACCCCCTCCCGTCCCTACCCGATAAACTCTCGAGGCCACCCAAACCCTAGAAGAAAGAGCGTTGTCGATCTCCTACCCCCTCCCGTCCCTACCCTAGAAGTGTTGTCGAGGCCACCCCAAACCGGACGTCGGACATTCATGAGAGAGGCGGTCCGGACGTCGGACATTCATGTTTGTATATTAATTGCCATGTTGTAATATTTGCAGAAACTATGGATCCAAGAGACATGGAACAAGAACAGTTGTTGGGGGACATAATCCACGGCGGCGGACGTGATATCTTGTCGTTTCTCAACGACACCGATGGTCTGGAAGGAGAGGATGACGGCCCCGGTGATTGAACAATGGAGGAGGAAGGACATGATCATGATGGCTCCGGTGACCAAATTCCGGAGGAAGAAGGAGACCATGATGACGGCTCCGGTGACCGAACGGAGGAGGGAGCTGTTGCAAAGTCCGGCGAGGTATATATATTAATTAAGCCTGTGCTGACTAGCTAATTGATGCATTAATTGTTTTGGTATGTACATATATTAATTAACTCTTCTTTCTTCTTTTATAGCCCTCCGGATCGAGCCAAACTTCGGTAACGAGACGAGGCCCGAAGAAGAGGTTGCGCAAGGATGAAAGGTTCACGATCACAGCAGTCGCGCACGATGGCCATCCGATTGAACCCAAGCGGACCAAGGACGCATTTTCTGCTCAGTGCGGAGCTATTGTTAGGGACGACATCCCGATCAGCATCAAGCAATGGAATAAGCCTAAGGACGGCGCCCCTGAAGCTGATTATGTCACCGATAGACAGAAAGATGATCTTTGGACCGCGCTGAAGGCAAATTTCATCCTACCGCCAGAGGAGGATCCGAATAAGCCAGTTATAGAGCCACTGGTCAAGGCGTGTGCTCTTAAGAAGATGGCAGATCTATTCAGGAGGTGGAAGAATGAGTTGAAATCAAAGTTTGTCGACAAAGGGAAGACTCCAGTATTCACCGGCCGATTTGAGAAGATAAGAGATCACTGGCCCGCATTTGTGGCCTACAAGACATCGGAGAAGAGTATTAAAATGTCAGAGACAAACAAGACCAATGCTGCAAAGAAGCAGTATCACCATCACACGGGGTCAGGTGGCTACCTCAAAGCCCGGCTGTTGTGGGACAAAGCTGAGAATGACCTGATTGCTAAAAACGTCGTACCACAAACATTGAACTGGCCAGACCGTTCAAGGACTTGGTTCTTCGGGGTTGGGGGAACTTTGGACCCTGAAACAGGGAAGTGCCGTTGGACGAACGAGCAACTTGCAATACCCATGAACAAGCTTCAGGAGTATATCACCGCAGCGCAGGAAGGGACGTTCATTCCCGACAGAGAGAAGGACGAGCTGACTGATGCCCTAGGGAATGCTGAGCACCCTGGACGAACACGAGGCACACTAGGCTCCGTTCCGTGGAAGGTTGGGTTTCCCGACGCAGACGGTTACAGAAGCCGGGAGAGAAAGAGGAAAGCAGAGCTGAGCGAAATTCAGAAGCTCAATGCAAGACTACAAAAGCTAGAGGAAGCTGAGAGCCAGCGAGCTGCCAGCCAACCATCTCAGCGGCACGAAGCTACCCCAGAAGCTACCCCGCCATCTTAGCGGAGAAGCAGCGTCGCTTCCACGGAGCCCCTTCAGCCTGACTTCACGTCTCCTAGCTACCCCGTGGATACTATCACGGAGGCTCAACATTGCAATCTTATGACGAAACGCCAGAACCTCACTTTATTGGCGGCTCTCGGCTCTGTTGCACCTCCTCAACCCAACGGAACTTTTCACTGCCGTCCGATTCCACATGGCTATGCTGTTGTGATGGTCGATGAAGTAATGAAGGAATTTGAGGAGCTCGAGCTTCACCACTCTACAGGTGAAGGGGAGAATCGGCTGGGTCGTGCCCTGAAGAGTACATGTCTATGGCAGAAGGAGTACATCAAGCTTCTAAACTGGACACCTCCGCCTCCTCCTCCTCCTCCGGCGAGTCAGGGCACTCTGCCTCCTCCTCCTCCTCCTCCGGTGAGTGATCAGGGCACCCCGCCTCCTTCTCCGGCTCCTCCGACGCGTGATGGCACTCCGCCTCCTCCTTCGCCTACTCCGGCACGTCGGAGCAGTACGCCTCCTCCTCAGCCTCGTCAGCAATGACGGAAGACAGACGCCGCCGTTCCAGCTCCTCCGGCGTGTCGGAGCACTCCGCCTCCTTCTCCGCCTCGTAAGCAACGACAGAAGAGAGACGCTGCCGCTCCGGCGGCTAGCAGTACAAGAAGAGGCGGGAGGGATTACAGATACGGTCCATCTCTCAAGCCTCTGGAAAAGTTACCATATGAGAGGACTGAGTCTGAAAACGAGGAGATATGTCAGGCCGAATTGAGGGCCCATTTTGCAAAGAAAACTCCACCTCCGAAGGAGAAGCTAGATCCGGTGAAAGTGATGCGCACTATCAATGCCCTGAAGCGACCACCACCGCCTCCGCCAGATTCCAACTTTGACCGCTGTGTTAAAAAGACATATCAAGACACGCGGCGGTCGGGAAGTACTTCCAGTGATGCAAGGTTAGCAAAACGAAGAAGTGGGAAAAAAATTCCCCAGCTCGACGAACAGGCGAACCAATCGTGCCCCCCGCTCAAGGTGTCTAGCGATATCGTCGCTAATCATCCGGGGATGGTGCTCGGTACCAATCCTGGTGATTACCTGAGCAATGATGTACAGTTTCAGCCGTTGGAGGTGGACGAATTCAGTTACCGGTATGGGCGGACTCTCGTCAAACCTGATCATCCTCCTCTAACAACGATGATGCGAACATTGCATGAATGGTACATGAAAACCTGCCGGGAGTCTGGGAGGGATACTTTGACGCTGAGAATTAAAGAGGAGCACGGCCTCGTTGGAATGGATCTGTTGAATGTTGAATTTGAGGAGATATTCCAGTTATACAATCAAAAGGCCCTCGACAAAACAATCGTGACTTGCTACTGTCTGTAAGTACTACTTCTGTAATTAAGTCTCTCTATATATATAGCTCAGCTCTTTCATTGCATGTATATATAATTATCCTCACTATATTATGCAGATTGAAGATCGTCGAATGCAGAAAAGCACAAATGTATGACATTGGGTTCATTAACCCAAATATCATACATGAGTTTACGGTTAAAAACAATGTCACACAAACCGAGGACAACTTGCTACAATCGTTGCTTAAAAATCAAAACAAAGGGACAATACTCTTTCCTTACAACTTCAAGTGAGTGTTACTGTCTTGTGCATATTCGGTTTCCCTTATTACTCGAGGTAATAGTAATGTAATTGATGAGTTATGCATGCGTGCGCAGGTTCCACTATATTCTGCTAGAGATTAAGCTTGAGCGGGGAGTAGTAATCGTCTTAGACTCGAAACGAAAAGATCCCCAGGAATATGCGGACATGACTGAAATGCTCCAGAAGTAAGTTCAATCGATCATTATCGCATCATATCGGCAACTTTGTTCATTTCCTGATATCAAGTAATTATTTTCTTTGTCTGGCAGGGTTTGGAAAGAGTTCACCGCAATTGTTCCGGCACTGCCGAGGGAGCTGCGATTTACACACCCGAAAGTAAGTACTACTAGCTAGTTCCGCGCATCTCCCATTGATTCTAGTTCCATCAATACCATTTATCATGCTTGATTATCAGTTTGATTGAACTCTATTTCTCGTAAAGTGCTTGTGGCAGGAAAAAGGGAATAATTTTTGTGGATACTACGTTTGCGAGTTCATCTACAACGCGACGACCCCTAAGCAGGGCTACTCTGAAAAACAATTTCAAGTGCGTAAGCAATAATATTCACAATTTTATTTTATTACCATGATTTGTGTTGAGTTTCATTCATATATATGTATTGACCCCCTTCTTCAAATTAGACGTGGCAGATGTGGGATGAACTCCTACCACATGATCGCATATGAGCAATTCAAGAGGAATTGGCGGGATTCTTTCTTGACCACGTCATAAATAAAGCCGGAGAATACCATCTGGAATTTGAAATTAAATGTTAGGGATTGTAAGAGATCTTATATTGTATATATGTAGCTAGTAGCGTCGGATAGATATACGAAAACTTGTTGTTCGACCAATCTCTCGAAGAAAGAGAGGTGGATCACTTCTCTGTGTATATGTTCATGATCGACGATATTGTGTACTTAATGGTTCCTTCATTTTCTTACTAGCTAGCGTGTCGAGTTCTCTCTATAGTAGCTAGCGTCGACCAAGCACGGAGAAAGAGAGGACACTTCTCTCTATTAGCTAGCTAACACAATATGAAACACCTCAATTAACCCTACAAACCCCCCTAAACCCCCCCCCCCCTTTAAAAAAAAACAAAAACCCCAGTGCCTTTTGGTCCCGGTTGGTGTTAACAACCGGGACTAGAGGTCCTCCTGCCTGGCCTCCCAGCACCGGCCACGTGGAGGGCCTTTAGTCCCGGTTCGTAAGCCAACCGAGACTAAAGGTTTTGGGCTTTAGTCCCGACCCTTTAGTCCCGGTTCCAGAACCGGGACAAAAGGCCCTTACGAACCGGGACAAATGGGGGTTTTCCTACTAGTGCTTGAGGACATGGGAGAAGTTTGTTATTAGTAATCATGTGAAGTTGATGTCCGTTCAATGTTTTAATATTATGTTGTGTTGTTTCCCCTCTAGTGGTGTTATGTGAACGTCGACTACATGAAACTCCACCATGTTTGGGCCTAGGGGAGGACATTGTGGATTTAGTTTGTGGATGATTGGTTTGCGGGAGTGATAGAAACCTAAACCCTAGTTTGTGAATTATTCCGTAAGGGGCTGTTTTGGATCCAATTGCTTAAAGCTATGGTTAGATTTATCTTAATTACTTCTCTTGTAGCTGCAGATGCTTGCATGGAGAGTATAATCATAAGTAGGTATTTGTTCAAGTAAGAATAGTACCTTAGCTCTGGTCCACCCACATAACACTTATCAAGGCAATGAATGCAAGTCAATGAATCATGGTGAAAGCAACTAGACGATATTCCCATGTGTCCTCAAGAGCGTTTTAATCACTATAAGAAGTACCACCGGCCTGTCCTTTGCATAATTAAGGATTGGGCTATCTTGCTGCACCTTGTTACTTTGTTACTTATTGCTTTGTCGTGAATTATCTTGCTATTAAACTATCTACCAAAACTATCTTACAACACTTGTAGTGAAGTCCTTGCTAAAATCAGCCTATAAATTCCTTCTGCTCCTCGTTGGGTTCGACACTCTTACTTATCAAAAGGACCATGATTGATCACCTATACTTGTGGGTCATCAATACTCTTTTTTGGCACCATTGACGGGGAGTGTAGCGCTCTTGGTAATTGGAATTTGGTAAGGAAACTTTTATCGTACGTGCTGAATTTCACTTACACTTGCTATGATGGAAAACAATTCTTTGAGAGGCTTGTTCGGGGTATCTTCACCTCGAGCAAAATTGGTAAGAGATGAGCCTCCACCTACAGAAAATATTTGATATGAAATTCCTCTTGGTATTATGGAAAAATTGCATGCTAATCCCTATGCAGGAGATGGAACAATACATCCCGATATGCACTTGATTTTTATAGATGAACTTTGTGGATCATTTAAGCTTGCAGGATTATCGAGGGATGGAGTTAAAAAGAAGTTATTCCCTTTACGTTTGGAGGGAAAAGCATTGGCATGGTATAGGCTATTGGATAATTCTCACTCATGGGACTGGAACCGACTGAAGCTGGAGTTCCATAATAAATTCTATCCTATGCACCTGGTTCACCGTGATCAGAATTATATCTATAATTTTTGGCCTCGTGAAGTAGAAAGTATCGCTCTATCTGGGGGAGGCTTAAGGACTTAATGCACAAATGCCCCAATCATGATCTCTCGAGAGATATTATTATTCATAATTTTTATGCTAGGCTTTCTCTTCAAAATAAAGAAATGATTGATTCTTCTTCTGCGGGTTCTTTCTCAAGTAGACAAATTGAATTCAAATGGGATCTTATAGAAATAATTAAACGCAATGCTGAAGATTGGGAAGTCGACAAAGGTAAAGAGTCAGGTATAAATCTTGAATATGATTGTGGTAAATCCTTTGTTGAAACTGATGTTTTTCATGAGCTGAGTGCAAAATATGGACTTGATTCTGATATAGTTGTCAATTTCTATAAGTCCTTTGCTGCTCATATTGATTATCCTAAGGAAAAATAGTTTAAATATCATGAACCTATTAAAGATGTTTGCAAAGAACCTATCATTAATAATACTGAAATAAAAGCTTATACTGCTAATCATGTTGTGCCTACTGCTTACAATGAGAAACCTCCTTTTCCTATTAGAGTTAAGGAACACTCTAAGGCTGTAACTGTGGTTCATAAAAGTAATATTAAAGCACCTATCAATTCTGAACAAATTAAAGTAGAACCTTCAATTGCAATGGTTAAAGATCTTTTGGTTGAAAATCTTGATGGCATGTCATTTATTTCTGTGAAGATGCTGCTAGAATTGCTAAACCTGCTAGAACTAAACAGGATAAGTAAGATAAAAATAAAAGAGTTGTTGGCATGCCTGTTGTTTCTGTTAAAATTGGAGAACATTGTTATCATGGCTTATGTGATATTGGTGCTAGTATAAGTGATATTTCTTTCTCTCTCTATCAGGAAGTTATGCATGATATTTCACCTGTTGAGATAGAAGAGATTGATGTTACTATTAAGCTTGCAAATAGGGATACCATTACGCCTCTTGGGATCGTGAGAGACGATGTTGAAGTCTTGTGTGGTAAGGTCAAATATCCTACTGATTTTCTAGTACTCGGATCACTACAAGATAATTTTTGTCCCATTATATTTGGTAGACCCTTCTTGAATACTGTTAACGCTGAAATTGATTGTGTTAAGGAAAAGGTTAAAGTTAAGTTTGGTGATGAATCCCATGAATTTCATTTTTCTAAGTTCTCCAAACAACACCATGCTAGTGATTTACCTAGTAGAGATGAAATTATTTGTCTTGCTTCTATTGTAGTGCCTCCTACTGATCCTTGAGAGCAAGATTTGTTAGATCATGAAAATGATATGCATATGAAAGAAACAAATGAAATAGATAAAATATTCTTTAGGCAAAAATCTATTCTTAAACATAATTTGCCTGTTGAGATTTTGGGAGATCCTCCACCCCCTAAGGGTGACCCTGTGTTAGAATTAAAGAAACTCCCCGATACACTTAACACTACTAGGGAAAACCCTAGTAGTAGCGCTGGTTTTGGACTACCAGTAACGCGGGGTCCCGCGCTACTGCTAGGGCGCTATAGCTAACTTTTAGCAGTAGCGCATGTTTTACCCCGCGCTACTGATAAACAGACATAGCAGTAGCGCTGGTCCACCCAGCGCTACTGCTAATTATCTGTAGCGCTGTTGTGAGAAGAGCGCTACTGTTAAAACCGCGCTGCTAATCCAGAGCCCCGCACCACTGCTAAATTTTTCTTTTTTTAGTTTTTTCTGCGTATTTACGCTGTATTTATGCTGCTTTTATACAATAGCAACATGTACATTCATTGAAAATATATGAGACAAGATTGTCTCATCGTCGATATCATCATCAGCATCAAAGTGCTACTACATACTCTCTCATCATATCATCATCATCATCATAATGGTCGAACACATGTCTCGAAATAGCGATACAAGTTATTACAAGTCTCGAATACGGTGTCGTCGAGGATGCGGGTGTCGTCGATGATCGTCTGGGCGTCATCGAGCGGCACGTCGGTGATCTACCTGCGTCAAGCATTCACAAGATCAATTGCAGACACACATAGATATATAGAGCAAGAGAATTACAAAGCACAACACTAACAATACTAAGAACTATCTTCAGAATCTTGAACACAATAAGAATGATCTATAAACCCTAGATCACTAGCACATCATCATCCATCATCAACCCTAGTATTTTTGCTAGTAACAAGACCTAGTATTTTTCTATCCATCATCCATCATCACCTTCAGCACTAACAAAACTTAATTCAGCCCTAATTTACTTTTCTTTTTATTCACATTCAGCATTTTTACTTAGTTAACTAGAAGTGTCCTAAAATAGAGTAAACTAAATCTATCAAAAAATTCAGTTAAGTTAAATTAAATCTGTCCAAGCTCCTTCATTCATTCACACAGTAGAAAATTTTGTTTAAATACTTGCACCATTGTCACACACTGTCAAAATTAACTGACAAAATTTCCCTCACTTAAGTTCAGTAACCTCCTACTAGTGCATATAATAAGAGATTAACTAGGAAATTTGTTCATCACTAGTGACAGCACCCCATTCAATCCAAGTTCATCTCAAATGTAGGCAATCCAAGTTCAGTAACCTCCTACTAGTGCATTATCCAAGTTCAGTAACCTCCTATACTAGTGAAGAACGGAAACCCTAGCTAGCTCATCTCAAACGAAAATCACTGGTTTTTATTCATAGGAGACGTGGCCGGAGAAGAGAGGGAGAGGGAAGAGAGAGGATGCTCACCGGAGATAGAGACCGAGACGGCCGCGGGGGGAGGAGGAGGTCGATGTCGAGCGTGGGCGCGGCGGAGGCGTGGAGGAGGAGGTCGGCGTCAAGCGTGGGCACGGGCGTCAGCGTCGAGCCTGGCCGCGGCGTCGGCGTCAGGACTCAGGAGATGGTGAGGCAGGGGCGTCGGGGCTCGGGCGACGGCGAGGCTGTGGAGGAGCTCACGGAGGGCGGCGGCGGCGCGGAGGAGAACGGGATAAAATGGGAATGGAGAATTGGGGGAGAAGGAGGGAGGCCCGCACGGGGGTTAAGTCAAATTTAGCAGTAGCGCGGGGCTGTGCAGGCCCGCGCTATAGCTAAGTTATCTATAGCGCCGATCCTAGTCCTGCGCTACTGCTAAGTGTTCCCTTTTTTTTAATTCTAAAATTCACATAGTTGTAGCGTGGTGCAGTGTAACCTGCGCTATAGCTAAGGTTTCTATTTATTTTTTTGTTTTTTGTTTCTCCTTTTCCTTTCTATTCCTTTCCTTTTTCTTTTCATTGTCTTTCCTTTTTCTTTTTCTTTTTCTTTTTCGCCCCCGAAAGACGACCGAGCAGGCCTCACAGTCGACGGGAACGTCTCCTCCCACACTTAGCGAATATCGCCGGAACGATGGTGGGAAGGGGATACAATGTATATAACTCTGGCGATATATTAGTGCATAATATATATATATATATATATATATATATATATATATATATATATATATATATATATATATATATATATATATATATATATATATTTCTATAAATTCTGATTTGTTTCCTAGTATTTGCATGCAACACTTTCCATGTATGAGATAGAATCAATTCTCTGAATTAGTAAATCTCCTTTTATTGCTTTTCCTCTTTCATAAATTCTCATTCAGAATCTTGTACCATGTGCGACTATATAGTAAAATTGATTTGTTACCATGCCCACTTTGTGTAGACACACATCCAGAAAAAAAAGTTAGGTATCATACCCACTTTGTGACTACGTATAATACTTATGTATTATTGGCTATGTACTCATAAATTTTACGCCAGGGTCTATACTTGTAGGAAAATATGATGCGTATGCACATACCTAAAAATATATTTGCTACTCCTATTTTCGCATATCCGTAATTGTATTGGGTACTATCAATTTCACATCATTTGACGAGTATGTACCCGTAAATGGTGACATACTCAAACATAATATACTTTTTTGAATACATACCCGTAAATGGTATACCCAAAAATAAAATACACGTATATGTCTTGAACACATACCCGTAAATGATATTGGAGATATACCCATAAATAATATACCAAAATAAAATACACGTATTGTGTTTTGAAAAAATAACACGTATTGTGTTCTAAAATTAAAATGATGTAATTTTAATGCTGGCATACCCAGAAATAATATACTCTTTTTGAATGCATACCCGTAAATAATATACCCAAAAAATAAAATACATGTATATGCCTTGAACACATACCCGTAAATGATATTGCGGATATACCCGTAAATAATATACCAAAAATAAAATAAACATATTGTGTTCTAAAAACATTGCATGTGTATGCCTTCAAGACATACGTGTATATAATGTTGAAGACATACCAAAAATGAAAGAAGTGCACTAGTTTAGAAAGAAACATGGGCACGTATCAGGGAGCATGCATGGCCTTAATGGACCATTATGATGATTTTCTCTGTCCTATCTACTCTGGGTATTAGTGTCCATATCAAGCAATAATTAGCAATAATTGTTTCTAAAAATAGCTAACGGGTTCACTCATTAGTGTTAATACCAGTAACACATGCAAATATCTCAATGTAATCCAACGGTTTACAGGCAAGGTGCCCAAGCACCTAGGTGTCCCCTGGGCACCTAGCATTTAAAAGCTTGCATGTCAATCCATTGGCATTTATTGATTTGGAAAGAATTAAAACAGACATTAATTGGTGGAGAGAGAATAAGAAAATAAAAGGAAATACATGTATACACAGACATTGATTATTTCATTACGTATACATGACAAAATATTTTAATTGTTTAAAACCAACAAATTGTGCATGGACTCCAAATCCTACAGATATATCTGTGGTATATAATACCTAGTGATAAAATTATGTACATACACGGGTATATATTTTTAATGATTTATTTTAGCTTGTAGCTAGTAAAAAAAAGTATATACGTACGCGGATATATATGTATACCTACTAAAGAAATTATGTACATACGTGGATATGATATATCTACTAACAAAATAATGTACATACACAGGTATATATACCCAATGATATATTCTAATTTGTAGCTAGTGAAAAAATTATATACATACACGGATATGTATATACCTACTAACGAAATTATATACATGCGCAGGTATGCATATGCCTACTAGGGGTAGGGTGTGCGTGTGTGCGTTCATAGGAGTGAGTGTATGCGCGTGTACATGAGCGCTTGCGTCTGTACCGTGTTCAAAAAAAAAAAAAAGTTATGTACATGCACGGATATGTACATACCTAGTAATTTATTCTATGAATCAATAAATGTTATAGAAAGCCTGCCTTTTATCATGTGACATGCATGCATGAGATGGTCAAATAATTAAAGCCTGCCAAATTACCTAGTAATTGAGGCATTTACCTTGGTTTCCAAATCAGCCGCCAAACATGATCCAACGATGGATAGGCAAGGTGCCCAGGTACCTAGGTGTCCCAAATGGTCTATTCTGATAACGATGTGATAATAACTATTCTGACAACACTTCCAATGCAGGTGCACTGCATCCCTATCAAATGAACACTGCAATGTCACCAGAAAAAACTGCCCGCGTTTTTTGAGCACCGTTTTCGCTCCAGTTTCTAAACCGTTTGTCGGAACGAGACATATAATATACCGTTGGATAGCTACGGAAAATCCGCAACTTTTTCATGTTGACCACATTTCGCGATTTCCCACGGTTTAAGAGCAGTTTCAAGAACGGTGGCCGCCCGGCAAGTGGCAGCAAACGTATTTTCGCGTTTTTTCTAAACCGCTTATCGGAATGAATCAAATCATATGGCGTTGGAAAGATATCGTCGATGCGCAACTTTTTCATGTAGATCACTCTGTCTAATTCCTTACGGTTTGAGAGTAATTTCAAATTTACTAAAAAACGGAATTCTGTTTTTAAAATTTTACGAATTTTTTGGTACGGCTTTCGCTGCAGCTTTCTAACCGTTTGTCAGAACGAGGCGTGTGATACGGCGTTGGAAAGCTGTGTTATAGCCGCAACTTTCATATGTTGGTCATTTGTTCAGATTCCTCGTGATTTTAAAGGAATTTGGAAAACGGTGCCGCTGCGTACGAGTGGCCGCGAGTGTATTTTCGTAAAAAAAATCCAAACCACTCGTCGAAACGATTGAAATGATACGGCGTTGGAAAGATATCGATGAGGCGCAACTTTTTCATGTAGAACACTCTCTCTAATTCCTTACGGTTTAAGAGCAGTTTTCAAAATACCGAAACGCGGACATTTTGTTTTTCGCGATACCAATATCGACGCGTGAACCACATGAGACAAAAGAACGCACTGCTTGAGACGAGAGAACCGCATTGCATCGCACGGTCAAGCGAACTTCATCCTTTCTTTTCTCAAACGTAAATTTTCCCAGAGAAGGAAGTGGAGTGAGCTTCATATTGGGCATAAGTGAACTGCAACATTACCGAGAAGTGTACCGCATTATTAATTTTTGTCGTCTCTCTAACATTTTTCCGTACTTCATATTGGGAGGAAGTAAACCGCGACAATCCCAAAACGAACCGCAAATAGGCAATAAGATAACTGCATCACACTTTTCCCTTCTTTTTGTTGTTACTTGTCACTCTTTTTGTTTGATTTTTTATGGTGCACAAGTACAATGAGAACTGTCTCGCCAGGGCAAGTGAACCACACTACATTTCCTTAAGCAAAACAACAAACCAAGGGAGAACAGAAAAAAATAAGTACACAAATCTTGCTTCCACCAGACCAAGTAAAATGCATGTAGCACACATCCGCACTGCAATGTCGCTCGGCCGAGCCAAAACCGAGCTCCCACGCATTAGGGAACTGCACGCTCGTCGTCCTCTCTTGTCCCAACCGAACTCGCACGCCCACGAAGTGCACCGGAGCACTGCATGGTCAATGTCACACATTGTGTGTCCTCTTCATGCACTGCAGGTTTGAGCCGGGTTGCCGGCGCTGTCTTACCCGTCTGGCCATAGCAGCCACGCACCAGCGAATGGAGGACATACTCGCACCAGTTGGACTGGCAGTCGCATCGCACTGAAGACCC
This sequence comes from Elymus sibiricus, assembly GCA_039707655.1. Lineage (NCBI taxonomy): Eukaryota > Viridiplantae > Streptophyta > Magnoliopsida > Poales > Poaceae > Elymus > Elymus sibiricus. The sequence goes on along the minus strand of CM077663.1, from coordinate 33,410,617 downwards.
AGGCAATCTGCAATTTCGTGCAAAAGAGAAACCTGAAGAAGGAAAAACAATCCTGAACTTCAAAAATGAGTCAGCCGCACCGCATCTTTTTCCGCAGTGAGCTGCAGTGGTCGCCGAGACCCTAGTGCAGTAAACTTGTCTCCCCCCGCCGACGAAAAGCAATGAGTGGAGGAGAGAGGTGTAGCCGTGTAGGTGAGGGTCGTAGCCTGCCAGCCCGGGGCGAACTGCACGTCGCAATTCCTCGCACTGCATGGTACGCTCATCAGCTCTGCATGTCGTGCTCGCTGGGCAAGGACCTGCATGCTCACATGTCGACAGAGCAGACCAAAGAGGCCGGGGTGGTGAGGGAGAGGCGCTCCCGTGGCCCCTTCTGCTGGACCCCGATGAAGGAAGGTGGGAGGAGCAGAACATGGCTGGCCTTCCGGTGGCGCGGTTGGATCCACGCAAGTAGCTGGGCGCGAGGAAGATGGGTGGGGTGTGGGTAGCCCAGATCTGCACCGGAGATGCGAGCAAGGTGGCCTCGGTGGCCGGATCCGAAGCGAGATGGGGCATGGCCCGACGGAGATCGCCGAATTCCATCAGGGGGAGGACATGCGCCGACGTGGGCAGGTCGTGGTTCGGCGCGACGGCCGGGTGGGGAGAGGAAGGTGGCGGGGTGATGCCGGCTGGTGGAGGCTGCGCCTTGAGGGGAAGGTGGTGGGGCCATGGAGGCTGGCCGTCGCGGCGCGGCGCGGGTGCTCCGGGTCGGGTTTGAGGCGGGCGGTAGGAGGCAGTTGGGCACCCAGGGCCCGCGGCGGCATCATCCAGTGGGATCCGTCGGGCCTCGTGTTGCCGGTGTGTGGGCAGGAGGGATTACCCGGGGCTGGGTAGATCCATTCCTGGGGCATGGAGGACAGGGCAATGGTCGTCGGAGTGGAGACGGAGAGGTGGCTCGGATCTGGTGGCGGTGTGACGGCTCGGTGGGGCGGCGGGTCAGGTGGGTGCGCCGCGCATGGAGAAGATGGGAGGGTGGGGCGGCTCGCGGGTAGAGGATGGGGAGGTGGGGCGGGAGGTAGGTGGAGGCAGGGAGAGAAAGATCGTGGGGGAGGGAGTGGGTGGTTTTTTTGGCAGCTCGGTTCGTTCGCTAGTTGGTTTGGATTCCGTGGTGGAGCAGTCCATAAGTGGTGTCAGAATAAGGTTTGGTGATGTCAAAATAAGACTCGTAAGGGTGTTGTTAGAATAGACCCACCCAATATATATATATATATATATATATATATATATATATATATATATATATATATATATATATATATATATATCATTTGACCGATAACGGTTAAGTGTGTATACAATGATGGTTTCTTAGCGTCGATGATGTTTCAGAGTGATCTTCTTTCCTTTCTTGTTCGTTGTCGAATAATTGAGCCCCTTGTCGTGACTTTTCCTTTTTCATGGAGTACGATCTTTCTTAGGTAATGTAGTCTTGCTTCTTCTTTTGACGTATGCTTCATCGTCATCATCATCTTCCCTCATCGGGTCGCCGTACTGGTCATAGTCTTCCTCGTTGGTGACTCCATCCGTTCTCACGATGCTCCTTTTGCCTCTCCTCACGACAACATGGCTGCGATTGCTCGGGTCAGTTATGAAGAAGCATTGTGTCACGTGCTTAGCATGTACCCATGGCTCATTTTTGGCGGTAACGTTCACGGTAGCGCTCTTAGCATCGGGTATAGACATGGTAGTGAAATACCGGTTTTCTCTTTCGACGGCCTTAGCCCATCTAACATGGAACATCGTCGCGTTGTGCAGTCCATGGTAGTCAAGCTCCTAGATCTCTTCAACCCTTCTGTAGTATCTTCCAGTTACGTCGTCGTTGCCGATCATGGCTTCCATCGTCACCCCTGAGTTCTGGTAATCATTGTTTATATCTTTGGCCTTAGTGTAGAATGTGTATCCGTTGATATCGTATGCCTGATAAGTCGCGAGGTTGACCGACAGGCCATGTGCTAAGGCATATATTAGCATTCCGTCCGGACAGCCCTCTTCCGGGGGATTAGCCAGAACTTGCTCTTTGAACTAACACAAGACAGTGGAGTTGTGCTCTCTAATAACTTCAACGTCCGTCTTGCGCAGCCTCGGTCATGGTAGTTCTTTGCGATGGTGTCTTTGTGCAGTGTCACGAAATCTTCTAGCACATCTAGGTGCTATAGCACTACTAAGTTTGCTCTGTCAAAGTCGTTGCGTCGGCCCGAGCGGTCCACATGCAATTCCCTCCGGCCGTTGGTGTGACCTTCTCTTCCGAGCCTCCCAAGGTGCTTGTTGACGGGCAAAGCAACAACAGGGTCTCTGATGCCTAGATAATTCTCGCAGAAGGAGATGCACTCTTGGGTCAGATAGCCATGGGCGATGCATCCATCCGGACGGGACATGTTACGAACGAATCCTTTGATGACCCCATTCATCCTCTCGAACGGCATCATCCTGTGCAGGAATGTCGGCCCGAGGTCGATGATGTCATCCACAATGTGGATACACAGATGCACCATGACGTCAAAGAATGAGGAAAGGAAGTACATCTCAAGCTCATTTAGTATGACAATGATCTCCTCCTGTAGCCTTCGGGGCTGCTTCACATTGATCGACTTTCGAGAGATAACGTCAAAAAAGTTGCATAGGCTAGTAAGCGTTTCACGGACGTTCGTGTCCATTATCCCTCTAAGTGCAACCGGTAGTATTTGCGTCATCATCACGTGACAGTCATGAGACTTCATCCCGCTGAACCTTTTTTTCTTGGTGTCTAGATATCTGCTTATCTTCCCACAGTATCCAGAACTAACTTTGATTCCGGCAAGGCACATGAAGAATTGATCGACCTCCTTCGGATCTAAGGTGAAGCAAGAGGGGGGACAATACTGGTCTTCCTTCTTGTTGACTTTTTTGTCCCTATCTTCCGTCTCCGTCTCCGTCTCCTTCGACGACTTTTTACGGGGCATTTGGAGATCTTTCATGATATCCAAAAATTCCAAGTCTTTTCTTGCCTTTGGCCCATCCTTGGTCTTCTCCGGCATGTTCATCAATGTTCCAAGCAAGGTCTCGAGGATATTCTTTGTGATATGCATTTGATCAAGGCTATGAGGTGTGTAAAGTTTGGGGCAGTACTCCAAGTCCCAGAAAACAGACCTCGTTATCCATACCTTCAGCCGCGGCTCCGGTGCCTTTTTCTTCTTTCCCGGCGAGGGGCACTCTTCCCGTTTCTTCAAGAACTCATAGATTTCGACGCCGCTCCGCTTATGTGGAGGTCCTCGATGCTCAGCCTTACCATTGAATAGATCTCCATGCTTTCTCCACGGGTCATCCTCCTCGAGCCATCTTCGCTGCCCCGTGTACATGATTTTCCCAGACCTGCCATCTAATTTTGGTAGCTGCTGAGACGTTGTATCATCCATGCACCTGGTGCATCCGCAATATCCGTGGCACACCTGGCCCGCGACATATCCATAACCGAGATAGTCGTGCACCGTCGTGATCAGGGCGGCTCTCATGTCGAAGTACTCTAGTGCGCTGGCGTCCCATGTCTTGGCCGGCGTTGTCCTTAATGTGTGTAGCTCCTCTTTCAGCAACCCGAGATACAGATTAATATCATTTCCTGGTTGTCTCGGCCCTTGAATCAGCATACTCATGTGTATGTACTATGTCTTCATGCACTTCGAGGGGGGAGGTTGTACATCCATACAAACACGGGCCATGTGCTATGGTTGGTATTCTGGTTCCCAAACGGATTCATGCCATCAGTACTCACACCAAGCACAATGTTCCTTGGAATATCTGCGAAATATCGATATTCAGCGTTTAATGCTCTCCACTGGCAAGCATCTGCGAGGTGTCTCAACTTTGGATCATCTCCATTGTCTGGCTTCACCCTCTCCGCGTGCCAGCGTATGAGCTTTGCTACCTTAGGATCTATGAAATACCGCTGCAGACAAGCAGTGATCGGAAAGTACCATACAACTTTCTGAGGAGCTTTCTTTTCGGCCTTCTTGTATCGAGAAACATTGCACTTTGGACAGATGGTTTTTTCCACGTGCACGTTCCGATAAATGATGCAATCGTTGATGCATGCGTGGTATCGAATGTGCAGCAGATCAAGAGGGCGCATGATTTTCTTGGCCTCCTCGACACTAGTAGGACAAGGGCTCCCCGCGGGAAGAACTGTCTTTAGATACTTCAAAAGCTAATCCAGGCTTGCGTCCGTCCATTTGTTTTTTGCCTTCGTCTTTAGAAGTTCCAGCATGAAACTCAAGTGGGTCACCTCGGGATCGCAACCATCATACAATGGAGTCTTCGAGTCTAGCTCCAGTTGCGCCAGCTTGGCCTCCTCTCTAGAAGCAGCTCCGTCGCTAGTCGTCGTCTTGCGAAGCAGGTCTCTAACATGAGGGTCCTGCATGGCTGAACTTAGTAGCGACGAAGACTACGGCGTGTCCGCGTCTTCTCCGTCATATCCGGTCTGGTCTCCCCCTGGTCCGGCCTCTTTTCCGCCATGTCCGACGCCCTCTTCTTCGGGCCCATTATCGTCATCTCTTCGTCTGGCCCCATGTCGTTATTGGCTGCCCCGTCGATGTCCTCATCATCATCTTCACTGATCCACCGAGTATGGGCATCCATGAAACCATACATGAGCAGGTGCGCCTTGAAACGGTCACCCTTAAATGGGTCGAGCCAGACTCCTCCTTCAGGTTTTTTTCATACATGTCGTCCACCGCGGATCGCAAGTATCTTTCCACCGTCCTTCCATTCACCTTCATTATCGCCTGTGCGGTATAAGCAGAAGAATTATAACCACACATGCATGCATGCATCAAAGTTATACAAAAATTCGGCATGACCTTCCCTAAAAATAGGACATATCGAGTTTGCCCGAAATTCGCCGAAACGGAAATGAATCGACATTTTGGCAAAACATAGGCAAACTCATGTCACGCACAGTTTAGCAAATACACATTAGGCAACTCATGCCACGCACAATTTGGTCATATCGCATTATTCGTTCCAATCGCGCGCGCGCCCACACACACACACACACACACACACACACACACATTTCCATTCTTGCACAACACTTCTTTTTACTAACCTATCTCGAGATAGATCGAGCACGGTGATGAGGCCGGTGTTGCTAGCTAGCTAGCTAGGAGTGGAGGGGCCAAGAGATATATGGAGATGGTGGAGGGGCAAAGAAGAGAGAGGGAGGAGGGGGCATGCATGTAACTCCCCTATGTAATGGTGCACAGTGATCACCATGATCAAGCATGATCATTTTGCTAAACAGGACTTGGTCACTTTTGAATTTCATATCACATTTCAAATTCCACTCCAAAAAGGCCCTTGAATTTTATTGTGATAAAATAAAAGTTCAAACCGCAAGAGAAAATTGTTGCACACTTGTTAAAAATCTCAAAACCACTGTTGTTAAGGAAAACAACATCACCTTGATGATGGTGTCGACCCCACCATCAATAACAGAGCCTTAAAGCATTTAAAAGTGCCCTTTTATTCCATGGATAATTCAAACAGATTCCAAAAATGCTCAAACTATGTGTGGCCATGCAGAATATTGCAAGTTATTTTTTGGAGCAAGTTACAAATATTTGCTAAGGCAAATAGTAGCTAAAATTAAATAAAACAGAAACTCAAAAACAGAAACAGAAAAAGAAAAGAAATGAAAAAGAGAAATGCACCTGTGCACTAGAGCCCGAAGCTACAGTGCAAGGCCCAGCCCGCGAAGCTCCTCCTTCAACGTCCTGACGCCCGCGAGGTGCACTGTCGACGCCAGGGAGCACCCGCTCGCTCGCCCTGGGCCCCCTCTCGCCCGATCTTTCCCCTGCTGGCGTTGATGGATAAGGAGGCCACCCCGCGCTCCTCTGGACCCGTCTGTTCCTCCTCTCGCTCTCTCCCTCGTTCTCCTCCTCACTTCCCGAGCGCCACCGTCGCCGTGGCCGGCTCGTAGGCGCGGCCACCGTGCCCCACGTACCATGCCACCGTGCCTGGAAGCATCGCCGGTCTCTTCTCCTTTGACTACGTCCACCCATTCGAGCTCATCGTCTCTGCATTGCCCCCGAGCCGTCGTCTTCTTCCTCGGATCGCCACCGCGCTTCGGTGACCAGTACGGCTACTCCAGGCCTTCCCCTAGCCCACTAAGCTCACCTACAGGGCCACTGTAAGTCCCTGCTCCTTTCCCTTCCTTCCCCTCATCGGATTCGAGCCCGTAGCATCTGATTTCACCGGAGCCGAAGCTTGGTTCCGCCGGAGCTCGACGTCGGCGAGCGTACGATGACCTTTTGGTCCTACCAGCGCCACCGTTCATTTCAGCACGTTGCGTAGGCCCGCATAGCACCTTTAGTCCGCTCGTTTTCGTCTCGGTTAGCTAGTTGCCATCGTTGCCTGAGAGCTCCTCCGCAAAGCTCGGCGCCGGCGATGCCACATGCCATCCCAGCTCGCCCCGATGGTCGGAATGGATCGGTGACAGCTCCAGCTACTGAACGCACCAAAGAACGCTCGATTTGGTCCACCGTAGACAAAACCAGAGCCTCGCTACCATTTCGGGAGCTCGCCGGAGTTGCTCCGGCGGCCAAACGCCAGCCACCGCCGACGTGGGTGGACCGGGGCCACCCGTAGGGTCACTGACCTGCGGGCCCCGAGGTCCTGGTTGATCAGTTGACCAGGTTGACCATGCTGACTAGGCTCGGCTAGTCACTGACAGTGGGGCCCGACCCCCCTGTGTCTATGACATGTGGGCCGGCCTTGTCAGTTGGCTAATATGATAGTTAGATAAATTAATTAGACTACTTAGTGTATGCCATGTGGGACCCCTGCTAATTAATCATTTTTAAAATTAAAAAACTATGGATTAAACCCTGAGTCAATGACAGCTGGGGCCCACTGGTAAGGTTTGACCAGTCAGCCCCACTGTTGTCTGATGACATCAGCATGATGTCATGCTGACCTCATTAATGGAATTTTCGAATTTATTTAATTCTGTTAAATTTCAGAAAATCATTAAAACTTCTAAAAATCATAGAAAATAACCCGTAACTCAGATGAAAATAATTTATGTATATGAAAATTGATCAGAAAAATCCAAGGAATCCAAATATGCCATCCAATCTTTTGTCACATGCTCCTAGCATGATGAACATGGAAAATTCCCCCTCCGGATCATCTGTTCGATAAAGCCAAAGACCCGGGAAATATCGTCAGATATTCTCCTGCTCCGTCTGTGACGTGTAGTACTGCGTTAGCTCATCCATAGCCCTGCATATTGTCATGACATGCATCGAGATACATCTGCTTGCTTTATATTTATTGTTTCTTCCCCCTCTTCTCTCCGCTAGACACCGAGATTGACGTCACTGCTGGTTACGACTACGCCACTGAAGACCAGCCTTTTTCAGCACAGCAAAAAGGCAAGCAAACCCCCTTGATCATTCTGATATCACCTATCCCTTCTCCCTCCTGCTTGCATTAGATTTTGCTACTGTATTTGATAGCACTTATTCTGATGCATAGCCTGTTTTTGATTACCACTGCTATATTACCTGCTATCATAAAATGCTTAGTATAGGTATGGTTAGTGTTACCCTGTGGTCCCCCACTTTTATTACTGTTGCCCCTGCTTCATCATCGACGACACCGAGGACTTGAAGACAGAAGACTCAATCGCAATGATTGACAAGCCGTTACTGACACATCACCGCACCTACCCCGAGTGGGATCATCGAGGGTGATTCCTCGTATATCCACTTGGTGTATAGACGCACTGCCACTTTGACTTGACACTAAAGTACATGTGAAAGACGGGTCGGCCCCAAGGGTACCCGTGTGTGAGATGTGTTGGGGTGCGCCGGTAAGGCACTCGAGGGTTAACTACGAATCGTGGCCGGACATGTGCTGCCCTTGCCACAACTCCTCGAGACGGGGTGACGGACCACGGATGGTGGCACTGATCATCACCGTAAACTATTAATTCGTTAATGGGTTTGGATATGTGATCTGAGAAGGCCTCTGGCCACTTTCGCACTGACCACCACGCGGGAATAAAAGTGGGCACTCTACGACCGTACATTCTCGCGAAAGCTCCTCAGATGTCATAGTTGAGCGGCACGCGCCCGGGTGGCCTGCGTAAGCACCGCGCTTGTATTAAGGGGTGCTAGGACTCACACCGGCCGTGAGCGTAACATGCAGGATTGTGAGGGCAATTGGCCCATGACCCCGAGCAATTAGGATGTAGACGGGCGTGCTGGCCTCTCTGTTGAGCCTAGGTAGGATTACGGCGTTTCGATCGGCCGAGGCCGGGTATGACCAGGAAATTGTGTTCGGCCAGAGTTTATCGAGCATGTTGGGTAAGTTTGTGCACCGCTGCAGGGAAGAAGTATATCTATTCGAATAGCCGTGTCCACGGTAACGGAAGCTCAGAGAGTATCCTGATCTTTGATAACTAGAATTGGAAATGTTGGCTCCGAGATTGCTTTCTCATAGGGAGTCGAGAAAGAATCTCTAGGCATTACTACAATATGTTTGCTAATTATAATATGCTAATCTGCACTCTTCTAATACTGCAAGACCCTGAAGATGCTAGTCTTCGATAGGACAAGGCCTTCTCCCTCATGTGGCATTTCTACAGTTTTGTCCAAAGATATAGCCCCATTCCTTGATACTGGTGCATATGTAGCATAGTTCCGATGTCAGTCTTGTGAGTACTTTGGATGAGTACTCACCGTTGATTTGCTCCCCTTTTTCCCTTGATGCGATTGCCATGATCAGATGATGGAGCCCAGGAGACCGCTTACCCCATTGACGACTACTACCCCGACGAAGGCCACTACTACCAGGATGGAGCCTACTATGACGTGGAGCTCGCCAATGACCAGGAGTAGTTCAGAGGATCCCAGGCAGGAGGCCTTCGCCTTTTCGATCTAGTGTCGCTATTGTGCTTAGCCTTCTTAAGGCAAACTTGTTTATTTTATATCTGTACTCAGATAATGTTTGCTTCCGCTGACTTATGTACTCAAGCTTTTGTATTCGAGCCCTCGAGGCCTCTGGCTGTAATATGAAGCTTGAATTATTTTAATTTGTGTTTAGAGTTGTGTTGTGATATCTTGCCATGAGTCCCTAATCTTGATCGTGCATAATTGCATGTATGGTTAGTGCACGATTGAGTACGGTGGCGTCACAACTTGGTATCAGAGCCGACTGCCTGTAGGAATCCCCCATTCCAACTCCTTGGCCGAAGTTGAGTCTAGTCTTTGAAAAACAATCTTACTAACATGATTGTGTGGCTTACGGGCCCACATCTCAATGGGTGGTATTAGGATCTTTTATTCCTTATCTATACTCTGGGTTCTGATCTCTCATCTTTTTGGGTTAAAGATTTTGCTAACTCTAAATTAGGATCTCGTGATCACATCCACCTGGAGGATTTCTCGTCGGCAATCTTTGCTTTTGAAAGTATGATGCACACACTCTCATTTGACATCATCTAAACTTTTTGTTACACATGCGTCCTGCCAGGCAGTTCGGATGTTTGACTACGGCTTCCGATGCAACTGGGTTTCCGGCCATTCTGGTCGACCTCTTGACCAGGCTGGGATATCGCTGGTACCCCGAGTACAGGGTTTACGAGGACTTTCGTGAGTTCAACCAGGAGCAGTATCACGCTGTGATGGATATCTACGATCGGGTGGATCGCTCCATCCATGAGCTGCACACCTATCACGGTGTTGAAGTGACCATTGACTGGGCAGTCCATGATGCTGCCTATGCTGCTATCGTCCGTCTCCGTGGAGAGTATCACTCCCGCTTGGAGGAGACTGCTTTCAGATACATCCTGTATGTTGCTGCTGGGGATGAGACTGGACACTACACTGCGGTCTGCACTGAGTACGTGACACGTCGTTACGACCCGTAGGTTCTGGTCCAGTACACTCAGACTCTGGATCGTACTATCCGAGCTCTTACCGTCGAGTTGTTTGAGACTCGTGCTCGTCTCTACGACACTCTAACACATCTACTGCCAGCAGTCGGTAGGAGGAAGCACCCTGAGGACATCCTTTACCCGCGCAGGATAGTGATGCCACCAGCTCTCGATTGGCCTGCAGTAGGAGGTGATGCTCCTCCCCGTGGACCTATGGTCCCTGCCCAAGACCAGGTGTTGCACTAGAGTATTCATGGGATGCAGGATCCCTACATCGAGGGTACCGACCGTCGCCACTGACACTTACCCGGCGCCAGTAGCTCTTCCCGACGTTGATGTAGCATATCGCTATGTCCCGTTGTTGTATCTTTCTACCGCGTGCCTGCATGCCGCCTAGTTTGCCTAGGATATTTTCTGTATCAGACTTGTACCGCTTGTTTGTAATAAACCAATGTATGGGTCAGTATGTCATGTTTGACTACTATGATGTATTTTATCGCACTTCCTTTGATGTGCATGATTACTTCATGAATGAATCCTCGTCTTGCTATTACTCAAATACTGATCTACCACAGTTATAAATTAGCAGGATGGTTAGACCACTAGGACGTGGCCGTGGTGCCAATGCTCCACCACCACCTAAATACATGACTGGGATGATACAACAGATGGAGATACAATGCCGGTTTATTCAAGGACTGGTGGATCAACTCCCTAGGCCCAATATGAATCAGTAGCCAGCAGCGATGTCACTGCAGAACTTTGTGCGCCTCAACCCTCCTACCTATCACAACTCAACTCAGCCTCTAGATGCTGATGACTGGCTCCGCGACATGGCTCACATACTGGAATCTGCTATGGTTCCCCCTGCCAACTACGTCAACTTTGCGGCCTACTTTCTGAGAGGTCCCGCTGCTCAGTGGTGGAGCAGCCACAAGCGAACAGTGCCAGAAGGAACCATCATTACCTGGCCAGAGTTCCAAGTTGCTTTACGTGCTCGTCACATTCCTCAAGGAGTCATGGACTGGAAGAAGCAAGAGTTCCGCAACCTCACTCAAGGCAACAAGTCCGTGGACGCTTACCAGCGGGAATTCCTTGAAATGTCCTGCTATGCTGAAGACGATATGCCAACTGATGCTCGTAGACAGGAGAAGTTACGTGAAGGACTTCACCCGGATGTCCATCTTGCTCTCATTGCTCAGGAATTCGCTGATTTTGCCACCTTGGTGAACAAGGCCATCCAGGTTGAGACAGGTCTGCAGAGGTACAAGGACCACACCAAGTGCAACCGTGACATGGGCTCATCTTCGGGCTCACAATCCCAGAAGCGCAAGGTCTGGATCCCCAACAACAACTACCGTCCACCTGCTTATGCTCTGAGGCCATCTTATGCTGCGCCTTGTCTGCCTCCTCCACCGCCAAGACAGCCAAGAGCTACACCACCCCGAGCTCCTCCTCCTTCACATCCCGAGGATGGACTTTGCTTCAAGTGTGGCCGTCCAGGTCACCGTGCTAGAGACTGCGGGCAACGTCAGCCATCACTTGCACTGCCTTCCAACCAGCCCCGCAATAGCAATGCCAGGGCTCCTTATGCTCATGGTCAGGCCAACCACACTGATATGACTGAAGCTCAAGACCAGCCTTCTACTGTGATGGGTACACTTCTTGTTATACCCGCATCCGTTTTATTTGAGTCTGGATCATCGCATTCATTCATGTTGGAAGAATTTGCATGTAAGCATGGCCTTAAGTGCGAAAATATGGACCTTACAATAATGGTATCCACTCCCGCGGGCAACTGTCAAATCTCCCTGGTTTGTCCCAATGTTATCGTTGAAATTGAAGGACTAGAATTCCTTGTCTCGCCCATTGTATTGAAGTCCTCCAATATTGATTTACTGTTGGGAATGGAATGGATGACAACACATAGTGCTTCAATCATGTGTGCCACTAAGACCGTACATCTTCTGCACCCTTCCAATGAGTTAGTGGTCCATTTCGCTCGTCATGTTCGAAATGCCGAGGCCCAGATTTATTGGATGAACGCATTGAATGCATCACCTCTTGAGGGGATTGAAAGCATTCCAGTGGTTCGAGACTTTCAAGATGTGTTTCCAGAAGAACTTCCAGGAGTCCCACCTGTTAGAGCAGTCGAGTTCGTCATCGACTTAAAACCAAGCACCACTCCTATTGCCAAGCGACCCTATAAGATGCCTCCTCATGAACTCCTTGAACTTAAGGAGGAAATCGACAAATTTCTTCGCAAAGGTTTTATCCGTCAAAATTCCTCAGCTTGGGTAGCACCTTCTCTCTTTGTCAAGAAGAAAGATGGTACGAATCGGTTGGTTCAAGATTACCGGCCCATCAATCAAGCAACAATTCAGAATAAGTATCCGCTTCCTCGGATCAGTGTTCTTTATGATCAACTTGCTGGATCATCAGTGTTTTCTAAACTCGACTTGAGGTTGGGTTATCATCAGATCCGAGTTTGTGAAGAAGATATTCCGAAGACCGCATTTGTTACTCGCTATGGTTCATACGAGTACACCGTCATGTCTTTTGGATTAACAAATGCCCCAGCAACTTTTTCTCGGTTGATGAATTACATCTTCATGGATTATCTCGACAAGTTCGTCATGGTTTATCTGGATGATATCATGGTATATTCCAAGAGTGAAGAAGAACATGCTGAGCATCTTCGTCTTGTACTGGAAAAGCTTCGAGAACATCAGCTATACGCCAAGTTCTCCAAGTGTCAGTTCTGGTGAACTGAAGTAACTTATCTTGGTCATGTGATCTGCAAGGATGGAATTGCCGTCAACCCTGAACGAGTTCAGGCTATTCTTGACTGGCCTCCCCCGAAGAATGTCAAGGAAGTCAGAAGTTTTCTCGGACTCGCCAGCTATTGCCGTCGTTTTGTCGGGAACTTCTCCAAAATTGCAAAGCCCCTGACCAACCTGCTTCACAAAGGCGTTAAGTTCGAGTGGACAGACAAATGTCAGGAAAGTTTCCAGACTCTCAAGGACAAGCTGACATCAGCTCCAGTGCTTGCTCCCCCAGATTCTCGCAAGGACTTTGTCATTTACTGCGACGCTTCCCGTCAAGGATTAGGTTGTGTCCTAATGCAAGAGCGCAGAGTAATTGCTTATGCCTCAAGACAGTTGCGCCTTCATGAAGAAAACGATGCAGTTCATGATCTCAAACTAGCTGCAGTTGTCTATGCATTGATAAATTGCCGACATTACCTTCTCGGTAATCGTTGCGAGATCTACACTGATCATCAAAGTCTGAAGTACTTGTTTACTCAACCAGACTTGAATCTTCGTCAGCGAAGATGGATGAAAGCTCTTACCGACTATGATTTTGGTATTTCATATACCCCTGGCAAGGCAAATGTCATGGCCGATGCCTTGAGTCGAAAATCTTATTGCAATAATTTCATGGTTGAGAAAGCTAATCCCCGTCTACATGAAGAGCTTCGTAAATTGAACTTCCACATTGTTCCAAAAGGTTTTCTTAATAACCTTGTTGTGGAACCGGATCTTCATAAGGCAATCGTAATTGCGCAAGAGAAAGACATGGAAATTGATGCGATCAAAAGAGAACTTGCATCAGATGAAGCCAAAGACTTCTCACTGGGTGAAGATGGAGCTTTATATTTCAGGGATTGTCTTGTGGTTCCCCGATTTGATCTTATGAACGATAAAGTCATGAAAGAAGCTCATGACACTCCACTGTCTATTCACCCCGAAAGCACCAAAATGTATCTTGACATTTGTCAGAAATATTGGTGTCCCAACATGAAGCAAGACATTGCTCGGTACATTGAAGAATGCCACGTTTGTCGTCAAGTCAAAGCAGAACATCAGAAACTAGCAGGACTTCTGCAACCGCTGCCTATTCCTGAATGGAAATGGGATAAGATTCAAATGGACTTCATTACCGGTCTACCAAGATCATAGAAAGGTCATGATGCTATCTTTGTCATCATCGACCGATTCTCCAAGGTTGCACATTTTCTGCCAGTTAAAGAATCTATTACTGCTAGTCAGTTAGCGGACTTGTACATCTCTAGAATTGTGTCACAGCATGGCATTCCAAAGGAGATTAGTTCAGATCGAGGCAACATTTTCACCTTGAAATTCTGGGAGAGTTTCCAAAAGGCTATGGGCACTCATGTAACCTGGAGCACTGCTTATCACCCGCAGTCCGAGGGTCAAGTTGAACGGGTTAATGCAGTGATTGAAGATATGATGCGTGCATGTGTCATATCATTTGGAAAGAAGTGGGAAGAATCTCTCCCGTATGCTGAATTCTCATATAATAACAGCTATCAAGCTAGCTTGAAGATGGCCCCCTTTGAAGTGTTATATGGACGTAAGTGCCGAACCCCTCTGAATTGGTCAGAAACCGGGGAACGCACACTTATTGGTCCGGATATTATTCAACAAGCAGAAGAACAAGTTCGAATTGTGCGGGGAAATCTTAAGACGGCTCAGTCCCGTCAGAAGAGCAGCTATGATCGAAAACATTGGGGACTTACCTATCTCCCCGATGATATGGTTTATCTGCGTGTCACTCCTATGAGAGGCACTCATCGGTTTGGTGTGAAAGGCAAGTTAGCTCCTCGCTACATTGGTCCTTTCTGCGTTATCGCCAGACGTGGACCAGTGGCATATAAATTGGAACTGCCACCGCAATTCTCTCATCTTCATGATGTCTTCCATGTTTCGCAATTGCGCCATTGCTTCAAGGATCCGCAACGAGTAGTGGATTATGAGCTTCTCGAATTACAAGATGATCTCTCTTACAAAGAGCATCCGATCCGCATCCTTGATGAAGCTGAGCGAAAAACTCGGCAGAAGACTAGCAAGTTCTTCAAGGTGCAGTGGTCAAATCATTCAGAAGATGAAGCCACTTGGGAACGCGAGGATCATCTTCGCAAAGAATACCCTGAGCTCTTCCCTTCTACTTCTTAATTCTCGGGACGAGAATTCTTGTTAGTAGAGGAGAGTTGTAACACCCCCATGTAATGGTGCACAGTGATCACCATGATCAAGCATGATCATTTTGCTAAACAGGACTTGGTCACTTTTGAATTTCATATCTCATTTCAAATTCCACTCCAAAAGGCCCTTGAATTTTATTGGGATAAAATAAAAGTTCAAACCGCAAGAGAAAATTCTTGCACACTTGTTAAAAATCTCAAAACCACTGTTGTTAAGGAAAACAACATCACCTTGATGATGGTGTGGACCCCACCATCAATAACATAGCCTTAAAGCATTTAAAAGTGCCCTTTTATTCCATGGATAATTCAAACAGATTCCAAAAATGCTCAAACTATGTGTGGCCATGCAGAATATTGCAAGTTATTTTATGGAGCAAGTTACAAATATTTGCCAAATTAAATAGTAGCTGAAATTAAATAAAACAGAAACTCTGAAACAGAAACAGAAAAAGAAAAGAAATGAAAAAGAGAAACACACCTGTGCACTAGAGCCCGAAACTACAATGCAAGTCCCAGACCGCGAAGCTCATCCTTCAACCTCCTAACGCCCGCCAGGTGCGCTGTCGACGCCAGGGAGCACCCGCTCGCTCGCCCGAGGCCCCCTCTCGCCCGATCTTTCCCCTGCTGGCGTGGATGGATAAGGAGGCCAACCCGCGCTCCTCTGGACCCGTATGTTCCTCCTCTCGCTCTCTCCCTCGCTCTGCTCCTCACTTCCCGAGCGCCACCGTCGCCATGGCCGGCTCGTAGGCGCGGTCACCGTGCCCCATGTACCACACAATCGTGACAGGAAGCATCATCGGTCTCTTCTCCTTCGACTACGTCCACCCATTCGAGCTCATCGTCTCTGCATCGCCCCCGAGCCATCGTCTTCTTCCTCGCATCGGCGCCGTGCTCCGGCAACCAGTCCGGCTACTCCAGGCCTTCCCCGAGCCCACTAAGCTCACCTATAGGGCCGCTGTAAGTTCCTGCTCCTTTCCCCTCCTTCCCCTTGTCGGATTCGAGCACGTAGCATCTGATCTCACCGGAGCCGAAGCTCGGTTCCGCCGGAGCTCGACGCCGGCGAGCGTACGATGACCTTTTTGTCCTACCAGCGCCACCATTCATTTCAGCACGTTGCGTAGGCCCGCGTAGCACCTTTAGTCTGCTCGTTTTCGTCCCGGTTAGCTAGTTGCCATCGTTTCCCGAGAGCTCCTCTGCCAAGCTCGACGACGGCGATGCCACAGGCCATCCCAGCTCGCCACGACGGTTGGAATGGATCGGCGATAGCTCCAGCTACTGGGCGCACCAAAGAACGCTCGATTTGGTCCACCGTAGACGAAACCCGAGCCTCGCCACCTTTTCGGGAGTTCGCCGGAGTTGCTCCGGCGGCCAAACGCCGGCCCCTGCCGACGTGGGTGGACCGGGGAAACCCGCAGGGTCACTGACCTGTGGGGCCCGAGGTCCGGGTTGACCAGTTGACCTGGTCAACCATGCTGACTGGGCTCGGCCAGTCACTGACAGTGGGGCCCGACCCCCTGTGTCTATGACATGTGGGCCAGCCCTGTCAGTTGGCTAATCTGACAATTAGATAAATTAATTAGACTAATTTGTGTATGACATGTTGGACCCCTGCTAATTAATCAGTTTTAAAATTAATAAAACTATGGATTAAACCCTGAGTCAATGAAAGCTGGGGCCCACTGGTCAGGTTTGACCAGTCAGCCCCACTGTTGACTCATGACATCAGCATGATGTCATGCTGACCTCATTAATGGAATTTTCGAATTTATTTAATTCTGTTAAATTTCAGAAAATCATTAAAACTTCTAAAAATCATAGAAAATAAACTGTAACTCAGATGAAAATAATTTATATATATGAAAATTGATCAGAAAAATCCAAGGAATCCAAATATGCCATCCAATTATTTGTCACATGCTCCTAGCATGATGAACATGGAACATTCCGCCTCCGGATCATTTGTTCGATAAAGCCAAAGACCCGGGAAATATCGTCAGATATTCTCCCGCTCCGTCTATGACGTGTAGTACTGCGTTAGCTCATCCCTAGCCCTGCATATTGTCATGACATGCATCGAGATGCATCTACTAGATGTATATTTATTGTTTCTTCCCCCTCTTCTCTCCGGTAGACACCGAGATTGACGCCACTGCTGCTTATGACTACGCCACTGAAGACCAGCCTTTTTCAGCAGAGCAACAAGGCAAGCAAACCCCCTTGATCATTGCGATATCAACTATCCCTTCTCCCTCCTGCTTGCATTAGAGTTTGCTACTGTATTTGATATCACTTATTATTTTGATGGATAGCCTGTTTTTGATTACCACTTCTATATTACCTACTATCATAAAATGCTTAGTATAGGTATTGTTAGGGTTACCCTGTGGTCCCCCACTTTTATTACTATTGCCCCTGCTTCATCATCGATGACACCGAGGACTTGAAGACAGAAGACTCAATCGTCATGATTGACAAGCCGATACCGACAGATCACCGCACCTACCCCGAGTGGGATCATCGAGGGTGATTCCTTGTATATCCACTTGGTGTGTCGACGCACTGCCACTTTGACTTGACACTAAAGTACATGTGAAAGACGGGTCGGCCCCAAGGGTACCCGTGTGTGAGATGTGGTGGGGTTTGCCGGTAAGGCACTCGAGGGTTAACTACGAGGCATGGCCGGACATGTGATGTCCTTGCCACAAGTCCTCGAGACGGGGCGACGGACAACGAATGGTGGCACTGATCGTCACCGCAAACTATTAATTCGTTAACGGGTTTGGATATGTGATCTGAGAAGGCCTCTGGCCACTTTCGCATTGACCACCACGCGGGAATAAAATTGGGCACTCTGCGACTGTACATTCTCCCGAAAGCTCCTCAGATGTCACAGTTGAGCGGCACACGCCCGGGTGGCCCGCGTAAGCACCGCGCTTGTATTAAGGGGTGCTAGGACTGACACCGGCCGTGAGCGTAACGTGCAGGATTGCGAGGGCGATTGGCCCATGACCCCGAGCAATTAGGATGTAGACCGGCGTGCTGGCCTCTCTGTTGAGCCTAGGTAGGATTACGGCGTCTCGATCGGTCAAGGCCGGGCATGACCAGGAAATTTTGTCTGTCCAGAGTTTATCAAGCGCTTTGGGTAAGTTTGTGCACCCCTGTAGGGAAGAAATATATCTATTCGAATCGCCATGTCCGCGGTAACGGACGCTCAGAGAGTATCCTGATCTTTGATAACTAGAATTGGAAATGTGGGCTCCGAGATTACTTTCTCGCAGGGATTCGAGAAAGAATCTCTGGGCGTTACTACAATATGTTTGCTAATTATAATATGCTAATCTGCACTCTTCTAATGCTGCAAGACCCTGAAGATGCTAGTCTTCGATAGGACTAGGCCTTCTCCCTCATCTGGCATTTCTGTAGTTTAGTCCAAAGATATAGCCCCATTCCTTGATACTGGTGCATATCTAGCATAGTTCTGATGTCAGTCTTGCGAGTACATTGGATGAGTACTCACCGTTGCTTTGCTCCCCTTTTTCCCCTTGACAGGGCTGGAGACTGCTTACCCCGTTGACGACTACTACCCCGACGGAGGCCACTACTACCAGGATGGAGCCTACTACGACGTGGAGCTCGCCGACGACCAGGAGTAGTTCGGAGGATCCCAGGAAGGAGGCCTGCGCCTTTTCAATCTAGTGTCGCTGTTGTGCTCAGCCTACTTAAGGCAAACTTTTTTACTTTATGTCTGTACTCAGATAATGTTTGCTTCCGCTGACTTATGTACTCTAGCTTTTCTATTCGAGCCCTCGAGGCCTCTGGCTATAATATGAAGCTTGAATAATTTTAATTTGTGTTTAGAGTTGTGTTGTGATATCTTCCCGTGAGTCCCTGATCTTGATCGTGCATAATTGCGTGTATGGTTAGTGCACGATTGAGTCGGGTGGAGTCACAATGCATTGATGGAGGTGGTGGAGGAGTAAAGAAGAGAGAGGGAGGAGGGGGGCATTAATGGAGGTGGTGAAGGGGCAAAGAAGAGAGAGACAGGAGGGGGCATGCATTAATGGAGATGGTGGAGGGGCAAAGAAGAGAGAGGGAGGAGGGGGGCATTAATGGAGGTGGTGGAGGGCAAAGAAGAGAGAGGGAGGAGGGGGGAGAATTGAAGGAAGAAGGAACAAGCAAGTGGAAGAGGAAAGAGAAGGAAGGGAGGAGGGGAAAAGGTGGCAGATATTTTGGCGACCTTAGCAGCAGCGCGAGGCTAATACCAACGCTACTGCTAGGTGCAGTAACTATAGCGCGGGGAACTGACAAGCGCTGCTACGAAATGAGGCCCACCAGCTGACCCGGGTAAGGATAGCAGTAGCGCTAGGTAGACACACCATGCCACGGATATAAAGTTAGTTGTAGCTCGGGATATATACCCAGCGCTGCTAATATTGCATCACCCGGCGGTACGGTGCGGCCCACTTATCAGTAGTGATGTGTTTAAACACAAGTGGTACTGGTAAACCTTAGCTGCAGCGCATATTTTTACCCCGCGCTACTACTACTTAACAGTAGCGTTGGGCTCTTTCCCAGTGCTACTGCTAAGCATCTACCTATAAGCTAGTTCCTAGTAGTGTAAATATGCTTATCTTGATGAAAAGAAGATATATCCTGTTATTATCAACGCTAACCTTTTAGTGCACGAAGAAAGGAGATTATTGAAAACTTTAAGGAAACATCGTGCAGCAATTGGATATACTCTGGATAATCTCAAGGGCATTAGTCCTACCATGTGTGTACACAAAATTAATATGGAGCCCGATGCTAAACCTGTTGTTGATCATCAGCGCCGCTTAAATCCTAAAATGAAGGAAGTGGTCAGAAATAAAATATTGAAGCTACTTGAGGCTGGTATTATTTATCCTATAGCTGATAGTAGATGGGTAAGTCCCATTCATTGTGTCCCTAAGAAAGATGGCATTATTGTTGTTCCTAATGATAAAAATGAACTGATCCCGCAAAGAGTTGTCACTGGTTATAGCATGGTTATAGATTTCATAAAATTAAATAAGACTACTTGAAAATATCATTATCCTCTGCCCTTAATTGATCACATGTTAGAAAGGTTGTCTAAACATACGCATTTTTGCTTCCTAGATGGATACTCTGGTTTCTCTCAAATACATGTGTCTCCTGAGGATCAGGAGAAAACTACTTTTACTTGCCCTTTTGAAACTTTTGCTTATAGACTATGCCATTTGGTTTATGCAATGCACCGACTACCTTTCAAAGATGTATGACTGCTATATTCTCTGATTTTTGCCAAAAAATTGTTGAAGTTTTCATGGATGATTTCTCCGTCCATGGGACTTCTTTTGATGACTGCTTGCATGTTGTATTTAAGAAGTCAAGTCTTCTTTTGATGGAATGTTCAAGTGAAAAATAAGAAGACATCCCTCTACCTCAACCTGGGGACATGCATGTTGTATTTAAGAAGTCAAGTCTTCCGAACTCGGTGGGGGCTATAAATGTTCAGAATAATCTTTCTCGTTGTGTGCGGGAAAATAAGCCTTCATCCGTTAACATTCCTCCTCTAGTGGCTGGAGCACATGGGGTTACGGGTAAATTACAAGCTCAGGTTAAGGATCTCAACCAGAAGATCGACACTCTTGAGGAGGAAAATCGTATCCTTCGTGGGATCATTGCGAAGAAGATACCACCTCCATCACCAAAGAGGCAAGCTTGAGTTTTCGGGTATGGGCACCACCATTGGCTTGATCCAAGCTTGGGAGAGGTGCCCGGTATCGTATCATCATCCTTATTATTATCAATCTTAGTTCAATCCTCAGTTATATTGTGGTTAGGAAAAGTTATAGTATGAAATAGTTTGCAATGTGTGCTATCGTTCCTTCGTGTTATCGTTGTATCCGTTGGTGATAGTATCTATAATAAATAATAGTATGAGTTTCGTGTTTGCTTCTTCATTATTCTATATCTTAGCATTGCAAATCAATTTCATATGCATTCTTCGTGAGAAGTAGTGACTTCACATTGGGTGTAGGAAGTAAATTTTATTGGAGTGTGACAAATATAGCTTTGGTCGTTGAGCAATTCATGAAAGATTAGTACAAAGAAGAGATATTTTACATGCAAATATACTATCTTGGACATATTTTGTGATTGTGATCGCCCATCAAATATTTTCATATATGATCAAATAGTTGATGTTGGACAAGGAAGACAATGTAATGAGTTATATTTATGTATATTTGCATAGAATTTATATTGTCATGGATCCTCCAACATGTGGTGTTTGCTTATAATCTTTACTAGCCAATTACTTCCGCACTAAGAAGAGATACTACTTGTGCATCCAAAAATCCCTAAACCTAGTTTCGTTTCCTGAGAGGCCACTATATCTACCTACGGATTGAACAAGATCCTTCAAGTAAGTTGTCATCGGTGCATGCAAATAAAAATTTGCCTTAAATATGTATGATTTGTTATTGGAAGGGAAATAAGCTTTGTACGAACTTGTGGTGGTGGAGTAATAAAAGCAACAGACTTCTCAATAAAGGCCACTCTCATAAGGGGCAATAGTAATGTGATGTTCCTTTTCATTAAAAAATCAGACATTCAAATCCAAGAAACTAGTCTTGTCTTGAATTGGGAGAAGTGCCACTTCATGATGAACGAAGGTATAGTCCTTAGCCATAAAATTTCTAAAAGAGGCATCAAGGTAGACAAAGCTAAAGTCGATGCAATTGAGAAAATGCCGTGTCCAAAAGATATTAAAGGTGTCATGGTTTGGTCACGGCAGATGTCCGAAGACTTAGGTTCGAGGCCATCGCTAAGGCGGTGGACTCGAAGGGGTTGGTCGAGATGAGAGACACGAGTTTACCCAGGTTCGGCCCCTCGGGAAGAGGTAAAAGCCTACGTCCTGCTTCTGTTGTATTGACTGGAGTATCGATTACAAGGGAGCGGATTCGCTTGACCTAGTTCTCGATTAGTTGATTTTTTCTGTATAAGATGCCCCAGTGTCTCGCCTTTATATAAGAGGCCAAGGCCCTGGGTTACACGAGTCCTAAACCGACTCATACATCGTAGTGAATCCTGTCTCTAAGCCGCCTTGCCGTCTTGGGCAAGCCGTCTCCGGGCGGTTTAACCGCCCGGGTCTTCATACCATCTTCTGTCTCTGGGCCTCCGCCTTAGCCCATATGGTAAGCCACCACGCGGCCTGGCCTTCATCTTCCGGCCCACCTTATGGGTCTTGGGCTATGAGCCGCCAGGTATGACCCGGCCCCTCTTTGGCGGGTCTTACCACGGGGTTATATCCCCAACATTAGGCCCCAGGTTGATTTGAGCCTGCTCATGTCAATCTTCAAACTCACTTGGCGGCGAGTCTTCACATTTCTGTCATCTGAAAAGAAAACTTATAACCCGCCATGATGTCATATCGAATATTCTGAAAAATATTTTGTGACGTTTGCAACGGATCCTCTCATTGAAGGGTCATCCCGAAAATCGAGGAGCCACCTTCGGTCAATCATCACTGTGCCTCCTCGATTTTCGCGCGCACTGTTGCCCTCCTAACTCATAAATAGGGACACGTGGTGCCCTTTTTTCCTTTCTCTGCCTCCTCTGTCTTCTTCCTCCTTCGAACGACCGTGCTTCTGGAGCTCCGCCGCGCGTCATCGGACCTCGCCGTCGTCCCCAACACCGGCCGCTGCGTCGACCTGACCTAGTCCAGAAACTCCGCCGGACCGCCCGCATCCAGGAGGTACCGTTCTCAACCTTCATCGGATCTAGAATCATCTCCATTGGGATCCCCCAAGTTGATCGGAGTTCATCGGTGTTCTTCATAATATAGACCACCAAGTATTACGGCGCCTCTCATAACACTGTCTATCCGCCACGGGCGTCCTCCTAACACCAATGCCCACCTGTTTTAGATCTGTATAGCACTCATCTCTGCGTGCTGACTACCTGTTCTTCCACTATCGTTTTAGGTTTTTGAATATATTTCCTTTTACCTTCGCCCGTAGATCTTGCAGCTATAATGACGATACGTGAAACCTGTTTGTCCGCACTTAGCCGTATTTTCCAGCGTTGCCTTGCCCACCTAACCTGCCATTGTATTGGCGACTCTCCGAGGACATATTCCGGCGGCTTAACACCTCACCATTATGCTGACCATAGTTGCTTTGACTGCTGATTATTCGCCATACTTTGGGCCTTTTCGCAGTTTGACCCGCCATCATGTCGAGAGCGCCTTCGTCTTGTGATTGGGTTAGCTCCGGAGTCACCGAACAGCTCTTACATGACTTCGTCGAATCTGGTATCCTGCTGGCTCAAGATGTCATACACTGGTGGGTTCCAGGGCCAGAACCAAGATCTACTCCCAAGGAAGGGGAAGTTGTCGTGTTCACCGATCACCTCCTTCGTGGATTCAGCCCGCCCGGGTCAATGTTTTTCCGAGACGTTCTTCATTTCTTTAAGCTTCATCCTCAAGATATAGGTCCAAATTATGTCACCAACATGTGTCAGTTCCAAGTATTGTGTGAAGTTTACTTGCAAGAAGAGCCATCGGTGGACCTCTTCCGTGACTACTACTACGTCAATCGCCAAACCGAAGTGGCGGCTGGGCCAACTTTGGAGCTTGGCGGCGTGTCTATCCAGTGACGGAGAGACTTGCCCTATCCAGCAGCTCTCTTACCAAGTCACCCCAAGGACTGGAACAAGACCTGGTTCTACTGCAAAGACACTTCTCCTGAAGAAGAAAATCCACTGCCGGGTTATCGTCCCACCCGGCTTTGTTACACCGAACTCCCAGATCGGATGTCTGCCGCAGAGCGAGCGAAATATGCTCCGGCTTTCGCGAAGATCCGGGCCTTGATGGCCAATGGCTTGACTGGTGTCGACCTAACCCGCTGCTGGGTTAGCTGGAAAATCTTGCCACTGAGCCGGCGTGACCGGCTCATGCACCAATTCACGGGTGAACCCAATGACCCGCTTTGTTTCAGTACCGTTCCTCTGACCGAAGAAAACATCAACTCCTCCGTCAAAGGACTCCTTGGCGAAAAACAAGCGGTTTGCAACAAAGTTGGGCTGAAACCCTTTTGCATCAAGGACCCAGCTCCAGCCGTAAGAAACCCCTTTTCCACCAAACTGGTCAAATTTGTCTTTACTTTGTCTTGCTCCTTCTAATCTTTGTTGGCGGCTTATGCACAGGCCGGCTCTTCTTTCTGGAAAAAGAAGTATAATCCTCCTGTGAGGAAGCCTAAGGTGGCTAAGACTTGCGTCCAGAAGAAGAAAACTGCCGCTCAAGACCCGCCTGAGCTTGACGACTCAGAGGTAGAACTTGACTCCCTTGGCCGTCTCTTTATGCAACTTATTGACAACAATTATTCACAGGAGGAAACGGAGACCAGCCATGCAGATGCCCCTGATGTAACTTACATTTCTTCTGACTCAGAAAACATTCCACCAGAGAAAATACGGTGGGTCATCTGAAAAGTCCCCTTTTCTCATCCTCTTGCTCATTTAGACCCCAATTTTCTTTTGAAAAAGCAACAGCACAACTCCCGACGTCAGACCCGGAGCGCCGGCTCTGAAGATCTTGTGGCCGGGTTATCAAATTCTCCGGCTCCGCGGAAACGGCCGGCTGAGGTACTCTTTTAACTGAGGTTAGCTTTTAACAATCTTGCACTGTAACCTTACTCTGCTTTGTATTGCCTTAACTGCTTTCAGGACACGCCCCCTTCATCTGGTGATTCCACTGCGACTAAGCTGCCTCCTATGAAGATCAACCCGGAGTGCATACCTTTGCATCTGCCTCATAATTGTTCCATACTTGCCCTCTATGTGACAATCCTTTGTTTTCCAGGGCTCAAGCAAAACGAAGAAAAACCGGCGGGTCTACCGCTGCTCCTAGCGCCGAAGAACCGGAAATTGCTAAGCTGGACTACACCTCAGCTCATGTGGAGTCCACCGATCTTATGAAAGATGCACCTAAAGCCACTCATCGGCCCTCTGAGCCGGCTGATCATGACATGGCAACTGACGGTCCTCCAAGAGATGATCCTAAGCCGCCCAACCCTTCAACAGCCGTCGAAGATACAGCTCTTCCAGACGTTATCATCACTGGGATGGGTCATCAATCTCCCGAGCCACATGTATTGACAAGACATACCAGCAAGGCTGAAGCTTCCACACCTGAGAAGTTTGGTTTCGAATTCCCTGTGTTGGAGAAGCTAACTGCTGATGAATTACACGCTGGTTATCTGAACCGCCTGACCACAAGCTGGAATATGGAGCTCAAACTTGTTGGCCTGATGAAGAAAAAATATGAGGTAATATCTGCCTGCTTTTTCCTTGTACCCTTACGTAGCCCCCAAGAGCTGGTTTAGTATTGCAAATGGTAGACCGGGTCTTCCAATCTATGTCATACTGCAAAGAGCTTAGACTGTAGCCCCCAAGTATCGGGTTATTATAGATAGTAAGCCGATACTCAATTTGAAGATTTGATCAACTATAGCCCCCAAGTCTGGGTTACTATGAAAAATGATAAGCCGGAACTTCACTTTGAAAACTTGGAAAGCGCTATGTAGCCCCCAAGTGTCGGCTTATCTTGAAGAAAATGAACCGGAAATTCAGTGTAGACTTGAAGAGCGCCGCCTGTAGCCCCCAAGTGCCGGCTTATCTTTGCGAAGATGAGCCGGGACTGCATTGGAGATTTGAAAAGCGCCGTGTGTAGCCCCCAAGTGTCGGCTTATCTTTACGAAGATGAGCCGGAACTTCATTGTTGTTTTAGAGAGCAAACACAGACATTAGCCCCCAAGTGTCAAGTATATTGCTTGCAATCTGCTTGAGACTTGTCATAACAGCTTCATCAACCATCTATGAATATCTTACACTGGCGACTTAAACCTCCTGAACTGTTTTGTTGTTGTGTAAAACAGGAAGCCTTGGACGCAGCCGAGTCAAATCTTACCGACGTAAAAGAAAGCCTTGCCGCGCAACAAACCGCCCGGTCTGAGGCGGAAGAGAAATGGCGGGTTGCCGCGAAGGAGCTTGAAAAAGTCCAGGCTGACTTTGATGCCTTCAAGAAGACTGCTGAAGCTGAACAAGGCGCCCTGACCAAGCGCGCAGATGACACGGATCAGCGGCTCAAACTTGTGTCAGAGGAGTTACAAACTCTGAAGCGCCATATATCCAGGATGACTTCTGCCATCTTTGGTAAGTATTGAAAACGTTAGAAAATTTCCGTGCTAGGTTGAAAATCTTGTGGGGGCGGCTTATAATACCAAATCTTCCCTTGCAGGTCAAAGAAGCCGCCAGCTATCATCTGATAGCCTGTTAAAGCTGAAAGCAGTATATTCCTTGGCAGAACAACTCTACTGCGGGACCCTTTGCACCATCAAGGCGATGTTAACTGAGAAAAGCATCCCCAAGTACATGAAGGGGGTGATAGAACTCTTATCAACTCTGCCCAAACAGATTGAGGAACAGAAACGATCAGCCGCCCGGCAAGGAGCAATGGCCACGCTGAGCCGGTCTCAAGCCTTTGCTCCTGATTTGACTGCTGAAGAAATGATGGACGGGTTTCCATCCAGAAAAGATGATGGCTCAGAATTCACAGAAGCTGACTATGCCAAATGTAGGAAAGCTTCCCGAGTGCTTGCATCAACGCTGGCTGATGAACTTGACATGTCCACGTACCAGGCGGCTTACAGCGAGGTCAGCAAAAGAGTGCGTGGCCCAACTTTTGAAGCCAGAGATTTGACTCCTGCTCGCCGTAAGCACCTCTTCGCCCCAGAGATTGACCCGTCTCCCCTCTTTGAAGAGGCTCAGTTTGAATCTCTAACAAAATGCAACTGGGATGTGGATAATCTTCAGATCGAAGAGGTCGAAGACCCGGCGCAGGATGACCCGCCGTCGAGCAAAGCACTTGATGCTTGAAATTGATAACTCGGCTTGCTGAGCCGCCGAACTGAAAGTTGTATAAAAACTTTAAGCCTGTTGCCTTTTGGGCTCTGTGGAGAGCTTTGTAATAGGCTTAGAAAACCTTGAACTGTCTGAGCCGTGCCATCATGCACATAGTAAACTTTGCATAGCTTGATGCATGTTTGTCTGTCTTATGTTTGTGCTTGTAATATCTGGTTGCACGGCGGCTCATCTTTAGAAGATAAACCCTGCAAAAATAAACAAGACAGAATATGTTCTGTATTGCCGTAAGGGCGGCTTGAAAAAGCACAACCCGGAGATGTTGAATCTTCCATGACCTTGCTTTTTAAAACTCATAAGCCGGTTCTTCTGGGTGGACTCGTTACTTGAACTCTTAACAGTATAGGGTCTCTAACGAAAGTGACTGTCAATTCTTTCAACGGCTCAGGGTCTCTAGGCGAGATTAACTGATGAGAGCGCAACGAACCAGAGAGAGACGCAGTAGGGTATGAGTACCCTTAAGGCCCATAAGCTACCTCTCACGTGACGTAATTCCGTCGTTTGAACCTTAAACAGTGCAGGGTCTTTTAAAAGAGTAATTGTTTAAGAGTACGAGCGGGCCACATAGCGGAGAGTCGGCAGCAGATGGGTGAGTTTATCCTCGCTTTCCGTAAGCCGGCCCTCACGTGACAAGAGCCGCCGGTTGAACCTTGACCAGTACAGGGTCTCTAGTGAGAGTGACTGCCAAATATGTTTGAACAGCTCAGGGTCTCTAATCGAGATTAACTGGTAAGAGTTCGGCGGGTCACCTGGTGGAGCAGCAGCAGCTTACAGGCAGGTTTAACTCTAACTTGCGGTGGCTGAAGAGCCGATCAAGAGGGTGTGTAAGCTAAACCCAGTGGGTTGGAAGCCCCCAAATGACCTTGTTGACGGAGTCAACTTTTTGGGTATATAACCCGGCCTTACTGTGGCTGAAGAGCCTAATCGAAAGGGTTGAAGCTTAACCCGGTGGATTGAAAGCCCCCAAACGACCTTGTTGATGATATCAACTTGTGCACCATCTTGTAAGCCGCCGTCCTGTGGACCGCCAACTTGTAAGCCGCCAGATGATGGTGCTATTTTGGATGAAGAGCCGATCAAGAGGGTTGAAGCATAACTCTGGCGGGTTAGAAGCCCCCAAGTGACCGTATGATTGTATCCATCTTTGCACAATTTGAGATACGTAAAAACGGCAGAGGCCCCGTCTTGCAGGGATGCCAACTTTATTATATATATATGTGATATATACAATGATGATGTACAATGGGGGGAGTCGATGACTCAAGTATAATAAGGCCGCAGATGAGCGATATTCCACGGTCGGTGGGTCTCCTGCCCAGAAGTGCGTGACTCGTCTCGTACGTCGATGAGATAGTATGACCCATTGTTGAGGTTTCTGCGAACTACAAAAGGTCCTTCCCATGGAGGAGATAACTTGTGCGTGTCCGTCTGATCTTGAATCAGGCGCAACACTAAGTCGCCTTCTTGAAACGTCCGGATCTTGACTCTGTGGCTGTGATAGCGACGCAGGTCTTGTTGATAAATCACCGATCGAGCCGCCGCCAGATCACGCTCTTCATCCAAAGCATCTAACGCGTCCTGACGCGCGGTCTCATTGTCTGCCTCAACGTAAGCCGCCACCCTTGGCGAGTCATGACGTATGTCGCTTGGTAACACGGCTTCTGCGCCGTAAACCATGAAGAAAGGCGTATAGACTGTTGACCTGTTGGGAGTTGTTCTGATGCTCCATAGAACTGATGGTAACTCCTCAACCCAACAACCCGGCGTTCTCTGTAAAGGAACCATAAGCTGGGGCTTGGTACCTCTCAGGATCTCCTGGTTAGCCCACTCCGCCTGACCATTGGACTGTGGATGAGCCACAGCAGAGACGTCAAGCCGGATGTGCTCACTTTCACAGAACGCTTGCATAGCCCCCTTGGATAGGTTTGTGCCGTTATCTGTGATGATACTATGAGGGTAACCAAAGCGATAGATCCGTTTTTTGACAAACTGAACCGCCGTAGCTGCGTCACACTTGCCGACCGGCTCAGCCTCCACCCACTTGGTAAACTTATCCACCGCCACCAAAAGGTGGTTCCTGTTGTCTTTGGATCTCTTGAACGGCCCGACCATATCAAGCCCCCAGACCACGAACGGCCAGGTAATTGGGATCATCCGCAGCTCCTGAGCCGGCACGTGAGCACGTCGCCCGAACTTTTGAAACCCGTCACACTTGAGGACCAAGTCTTCTGCATCCTTATGAGCCGTCAGCCAGAAGAAACCATGTCGAAAAGCCTTGGCCACCAGAGATTTTGAGCCGGCGTGATGACCACAATCACCAGCATGAATCTCACTTAAGATTTCCTTGCCTTCTTCCGCTGAAACACAACGTTGAAAAACGCCGGTGACACTGCACTTATGCAACTCGCCATTGATGATAGTCATGGACTTGGATCGCCTGCCGATTTGCCTTGCCAAAGTTTCGTCCTCAGGTAACTCGCCGCGAGTCAAGTACGCCAAGTAGGGTACCGTCCAATCTGGGATGGCGTGAAGAGCCCCACCAGCTGCACCTCCGGGTCAGGTATTGCCAGATCCTCCTCCGAAGGTAGCTTAACTGACGGGTGATATAACACATCCAAGAAAACATTAGGCGGCACCGGTTTACGCTGAGAACCCAGCCATGATAACACGTCAGCCGCCTCCCTCTTGCGACGGTCAATGTGATCTACTTGATAACCCTTGAAGTGACCAGCAATGATGTCCACCGCCTGACGATAAGCCGCCATCCGTGGGTCTTTGGACTCCCACGTGCCTGAAACTTGCTGAGCCACGAGGTCTGAGTCGCCAAGACATCCAACCCGGCTTAGGTTCATCTCCTTAGCCACACGGAGGCCATGAAGCAAAGCCTCATACTCAGTTGCATTGTTAGTACAAGGAAACATCAACCTTAGCACATAACAGAACTTGTCACCTTTAGGGGAAGTTAAGACCACTCCATCCCCGAGCATTCCAACTGCCTGGATCCGTCAAAGTGAATCGTCCACTATGTGTTATCCGACTTCTCCTCAGGCGACTGACACTCTGTCCAGTCGTTTATAAAGTCCACCAAGGCTTGAGATTTAACAGTTGTGCGAGGCACATACTTCAGATTAAGAGGCCCAAGCTCCAATGCCCACTTAGCAATCCTGCCAGTGGCTTCTCTGTTTTGAATTATGTCTCTCAACGGAGCAGAGCTAACCACCGTGATCTGGTGTCCTAGGAAGTAATGCTTCAGCTTACGATTGCCATGAACACTCCATAGATCAGCTTCTGCCAATGTGGGTACCTTTGCTTGGACTCAATCAAGACTTCGCTGACATAGTAAACCGGCCTCTGAACCGGATACTCCTTTCCTGCCTCCTTATGCTCCACAACGACCGCAGCACTGACTGCTCTGTTGTTAGCCGCCACGTAGAGGAGCAAAGGTTCCTTCTTAGCCGGAGCGGCCAAGATTGGCGTCTCAGTCAGTTGCTTCTTGAGCACCTCGAACGCCTCACCCGCCACCTTGCTCCAGACAAAGTTGTCTGTTTTCTTCATCATTTGATACAAAGGGATAGCCTTCTCACCCAGACGGCTTATGAACCGTCTTAAAGCAGCGATCCGACCCGCCAGGCGCTGAACGTCATTGATGCACGCCGGCTCAGACAGGGAAGTGATAGCCTTTATCTTGTCCGGGTTAGCTTCAATACCACGCTCAGAGACCAGAAATCCCAAGAGCTTGCCTGCGGGAAC
The DNA here is from genome assembly GCA_039707655.1 of Elymus sibiricus. Lineage (NCBI taxonomy): Eukaryota > Viridiplantae > Streptophyta > Magnoliopsida > Poales > Poaceae > Elymus > Elymus sibiricus. Next base: position 33,379,919 of record CM077663.1, on the reverse strand, counting down.
TCCGAAGACACACTTGGTCGGGTTAAGCATCATCTGGTAGACCCGCAAGTTGTCGAAAGTTTCCTTCAGGTCGTCCAGCAGAGTTTCCTTCTTCCTTGACTTGACCACAATATCATCCACATAAGCATGAACATTGCGTCCAATTTGACTGTGAAGACAGTTTTGTACACAACGCTCGTAAGTCGCCTGGGCACTCTTGAGCCCGAAAGGCATAGACAGATAGCAGAAAGCACCAAAAGGCGTGATGAAAGCCGTCTTTTCTTGGTCTTTGACTGCCATATTGATCTGGTGATAACCTGAATAAGCGTCCAGGAAGCATAAACTCTCACAACCCGCTGTTACATCAATAATCTGGTCGATATGGGGGAGAGCAAACGGGTCAACTGGACAGGCCTTGTTAAGATCCGTGTAATCCACACACATGCGCCACGTGCCGTTCTTCTTAAGCACTAGCACCGGGTTAGCTAACCACTCCGGCTGAAAAACCTCCACGATGAACCCTGCTGCTAAGAGCCGGGCCACCTCTTCTCCAATAGCCTTGCGCCGCTCTTCATTGAAACGACGAAGGAACTGCTTGATCAGCTTGAACTTAGGATCCACATTAAGGTGGTGCTCAGCGAATTCTCTCGGTACACCCGGCATGTCAGATGGCTTCCATGCAAAGATGTCCCGATTCTCACGAATGAATTCGATGAGCGCGCTTTCCTATGCGGGGTCCATGTTGGCCCCGATAGTGAACTGCTGTGACGAGTCGCCCTCACTGAAATCCACCAGCTTGGTATCATCCGCCGCAAACTTGAGGGCCGGCTCAGACTCCGTGTTAGGCTTCTTTAGTGGAGTCATATCTTCCAGGTCAACATTTTCCTTATTGAATTTAAGCTCTGCTTCAGCACAGCTTGACTCTGCATAAGCTGCATCTCCTTCCTCACACTCAAGAGCCGTCTTCCGGTCACCATGCACAGTAATCGTTCCATTCAACCCGGGCATCTTGAGATGCAAGTAAACATAGCAAGGCATAGCCATGAACTTGGCTTAAGCCGGCCGTCCAAACAGAGCGTGATATGGGCTCTTGATTTTAACAACTTCAAACCACAAAGACTCCACCCTGTAGTTGAATTCATCTCCAAAAGAAATCTTCCCCACTGGATAAGCCGACTTACCAGGCACCACACCGTGAAAAACTGTTGAAGAGGGCTTAAGATCCTTGTCAAGTAAACCCATCCGGCTGAAAGTGTCATAATATAGGATGTTGATGCTGCTGCCACCATCCATAAGCACTTTGGTGAACACATATCCTCCAACTTGGGGGGCAACTACCAAAGCTAGTTGCCCCGGGTTATTAACACGCGGCGCGTGATCCGCCCGGCTCCAAGTTATATCATACTCAGACCACCGCAAATACTGCGGAAGAGCCGGCATGACTGCATTAACCGCCCGCTTGCGCACCTTTCGGACTCGCTTGTCAAGGCTGGTTCTAAAAACATGATACTGACCCCCACTAAGCTGTTTCGGGTTAGTCTGGTACCCCGACTGGTTATTCTGCTGCTGGCCTCCACCACCAGATTGTTGATGATGACCTCCTTGACTGCCTTGACCCTGGTAACCGGATCCTGAGCCGCCAGCACCAAAACCAGCTCCTGACCCGCCCGGCCCTGAGCCGCCTGACGGACCATTAAAATTATTATGATGCTGTTGAAGGCTGTAGTCTCGGAACTGTCGCATGATACTACAGTCCCTCCAGGTGTGACCTGCCGATTTATCTGGCCGGCTGTGCTCCGGACAAGGTTTATTGAGCATTGCTTCCAAGATGAAAGGAGCTTTACCCTTGTTAAAGGGCTGCCTGAAGTTCCCGTTGCCCTTAGCACGATTGTTCCCAGCGCTGGTGTTCGCCACCAATTCCGACCCACCATCCGTGTTCTTCCGCTTGCCAGAACTGTTGTTTCCAACCGCGTTGTGCTGCTGACCCTTTCCATTACCTTTCTTCCCCTGACCTGATTTCTCCTCATCAGAGCCCGGGTCTTTCGTGTTATCAGAGTCTGTATACTTGGTGAGAGCCGCCATGAGCTCCCCCATGTCTTGACACGAACGTTTGAGTCGGCCAAGCTTCTGCTTCAAGGGCGTAAAGTGACAATTCTTCTCCAGAATCAGCACCGCTTGAGCCGCCGTAATCTGCTCAGACGAGTGGATGATGGTTCAGACCCGCCGGACCCAGTGATGAGCCGACTCGTCCTCCTGTTGCACACAATGATCCAAATCCACAATCTTCATGGGCTGCTTGCACGTTCCTTGGAAATTTTTGATGAATTTCGCCTTCAACTCGGCCCAGGAATTAATGGTGTTGGGTGGCAAGCCCTTCAACCACGTGCGAGCCGGCCCTTCTAGCATCATGATGAAATATTTGGCATATACTGCGTCACTGACGTCTTACATCTCCATAGCCAGCTCATAGCTTTCGATCCAAGCCTCCGGAGGTAAGTCAGCAGTATAATTTGGCACCTTGCGAGGACCCTTGAAATCCTTTGGCAGACGCTCATTCCGCAGAGCCGACGCTAAGCTTGGCACTCCCACGGCCCTAGAGGTTAACCCGGCTCCAACTGAGACGGAAGGTGCAACTGTGGGTTCTTGATAAGCCACCACCGCCGCCGCCAGAGCCGCCGCCTCTCGCTGTGCTCTCGCCCGGTCCACCAGCGCCTGAGCATCCAGAGCTGCCCGATCGACTCGCGGTGGGTTCCGATGTCGTTCACTGCTAGAAACCACCGGCGACTCATAATACCGGCTATAGCTGCGGCCGGGGATGGGAGTTGAATGCACGCGGCTCCGGCTGTAAGTATACTTTTCCTGCTGGGCCACCGCCGTCCGCAGATATCCAATAGCGTTCCGCACCTCCTCTGCAAAAGGCGCCTCCTCGGGGATGGGAATTGTATCAAGCCTGGTAGCTGCCACCACCATGTTCTCCGCCGGGATAGAATAATGACCCGGCGGCGTCGGAAAAGGCTGTGGCGGGGTCGGGTTCCGGCGGGGCGGGTCTGTTCGCTGATGCTGAACCGCCGCCCGGCTTCCAGGTACTTCCGTCGTCCGGGTCACGGTCAAAGGTATGTTCCGTCCCGTCCCTGGCGTGTTAAAAAGATTTCTAGCTTCATACTGATCTCGCAAGCGGGATTGATGCCTCATCCACTGAACCGCCGCCGCAGACTGCTGCTCTAACTCTAAACGGAAAGCGTCCGCCGTAAGGCGCTCCGCCTCAGCATCCATCTGAGCCTTCAGCGCATTGATCTCCTGTTGGACTCCGATCATCTGGTTCTTCAACCTCGCGATCTCCGCATTACGGGCCGCTTGGTTTTCAGCAGTGACCTCAGTCGCCATCAGGGTGGTAAGTTCATTCATTAGATCCAGGAGAACCTGAGCCGGCGGCCTGCCAGCCCCAGACCCAGTCACACCAGCGGCTGAGCTGCCAGGGGCCGGGGCTGAACCCGCCATCAAGACGGCAGCACGGTTCAGCGGCTAATAACCCTCCGGCTCATGATACTCCGACTTGGGGTAAGGCTCGACGTAGCCCCCGAGCCCACCATTGTGAAGCTGATAAATCGATTCCGTCTCTCCGCTGGATGATCCATCATCTGAGCAGATGAGAGTTTCTTCCCGAGACACAGAGCCCTCCAGCTCCATGCCCTGGGTGAAGCCGACGAAAACATGCCTCCTGCCCGGGTCAGCACGGGCGGGTTGCACGCATCGGGCGGGTTGCTCGCGCCGGGGCGGCTCGACGATGTCGGTGCAGATGTCCGGCCCGGGTTCAAATCCGCCGATCTTGCCGATGAAGACGTGGATTCCACCGAAGGGGACCCGGAAACAATACTCAATTGAGTCGGCCTCGGGGCCCCAGCCGGCGTCGTCGATGTAGAGCCGCCCGCGGCGACTCTTGGTCATCCTGCCAATAGCATACCCCTCGATCCCTGGGAGAGAGCCCTTTGAGAACTCAACACCACCGAGCGCTAGCCCCACGGTGGGCGCCAACTGTCGTGGTTTTGTCACGGCAGATGTCCGAAGACTTAGGTTCGAGGCCATCGCTAAGGCGGTGGACTCAAAGGGGTTGGTCGAGATGAGAGACACGAGTTTACCCAGGTTCGGCCCCTTGGGAAGAGGTAAAAGCCTACGTCCTGCTTGTGTTGTATTGACTGGAGTATCGATTACAAGGGAGCGGATTCGCTTGACCTAGTTCTCGATTAGTTGATTTTTTTTGTCTATGCCGCCCCAGGGTCTCGCCTTTATATAAGAGGCCAAGGCCCTGGGTTACACGAGTCCTAAACCGACTCATACATCGTAGTGAATCCTGTCTCTAAGCCGCCTTGCCGTCTTGGGCAAGCCGTCTCCGGGCGGCTTAACCGCCCGGGTCTTCATACCATCTTCTGTCTCTGGGCCTCCGCCTTAGCCCATCTGGTAAGCCGCCACGCGGCCTGGCCTTCATCTTCCGGCCCACCTTATGGGTCTTGGGCTATGAGCCGCCAGGTATGACCCGGCCCCTCCTGGGCGGGTCTTACCACGGGGTTATATCCCCAACAAAAGGTATAAGAATTTTCCTTGGTCATGCTGGTTTCTATAGAAGGTTTATTAAGGACTTCTCTAAAATTTCAAGACCTCTCACTAATTTATTACAAAAAGATGTTCCATTTGTTTTTGATGATGATTGTGTGGAGGCCTTTGAAAATCTTAAGAAAGCTTTGATTTCTGCTCCTATTGTTCAACCACCTGATTGGAATCTGCCTTTTGAAATTATGTTTCATGCTAGTGACTATGCTATAGGGGTTGTTCTTGGTCAGAGAGTTGATAAAAACTGAATGTTATTCATTATGCTAGAAAGGGAGTTGATAATCGTGTAGCCGACAATTTGTCTAGGATGGAAAATATTTTTGATGACCCAATTCCTGTTAATGATAGTTTTCCTGATGCGCAATTGACTGTTATTAATGCTTCTTCTTCTTCTTCTCATAATAATTCTTGGTATGCTGATTATGCAAACTATATTGTTAGTAAATATATACCACCCAGCTTTACATATCAACAAAATAAAAAATTCTTCTATGACTTGAGACTTTACTTTTGGGATGACCCACATCTTTATAAAGAAGGAGTACATGGTATTATTAGGCGTTGTGTACCTGAGCATGAATAGGAACAAATCCTGAGGGATTGCCACTCTGGTCCATATGGAGGGCATCACGCTGGAGACCGTACTACACACAAGGTATTACAATGTGGTTTGTATTGGCCTATTCTCTTCAAGGATGATCATAAGTTTGTCCTCTCTTAATTGTGATGAATGTCAAAGAATTGGAAATATTAGTAGACGTCAAGAAATGCCTATGGATTACTCTCTTGTTATTGAGCCACTTGATGTATGGGGTTTTGACTATATGGGACCTTTTCCTTCTTCGCATGGTAACACTCATATTCTAGTTCCTGTTGATTATGTCACTAAGTGGGTAGAAGCTACTCCAATCAATAGTGCTGATCATAAGACTTCTATTAAAATGCTTAAAGATGTTATCTTTTCGAGGTTTGGAGTCCCTAGACACATAATGACTGATGGTGGTTGACATTTTATTCATGGTGCTTTTCAAAAAGTTTTAGCTAAGTATGATGTAAACCATAGAGTAGCGTCACCTTATCATCCTCAGTCTAGTGGGCAAGTTGAATTGACTAATTGAGAAATTAAGTTAATCTTGCAAAAGACTGTTAATAGATCCAGAAAGAATTGGTCTGAAAAATTAAATGATGCACTTTGGGCATATAGAACTGCTTATAAAAATCCTATGGGAACGTCCCCTTATAAAATGGTTTATGGAAAAGCTTATCATTTACCTCTTGAGTTAGAACATAAAGCCTACTAGGCTACTAAAGAGCTTAATTATTATTTCAAACATGCTGGTGAGAAGAGGTTATTTGATATGAGTTCCCTAGATGAATGAAGAGCTGAAGCTTATGAGAATGCCAAGTTGTTTGAAGAAAAAGTTAAAAGATGGCATGATAAAAGAATTCAGAAATGAGAATTAAATGTTGCTCACAAAGTTCTTTTGTATAACTCTCGTTTCAGACATTTTGCAGGTAAACTTATCTCCAATGTGAAGGCCCTTATATCATCGAAGAGGATTATCGTTCTGGAGCAATCAAAATAAATAACGCCGAGGGAAGCAAACCAAGGGTAGTTAATGGGCACAAAATTAAACATTATATTGCAAGTAGCCCCATTAACGTTAATTCAGATGTTATCCTATTAATCACACCGGAAGAATACATAGAAGAGACCTTCCGGAAAACTCCAGAATCCTGAAAAAGAATAGGTATGTGATACAGTAAGTAAACCGACTCCAAAAATTCCATAAAAATATTTTTCACCATTTCAGAATTTTAGGGAAAAAGATGCAGCCGAGGTTGTGCCTGAGGGGCCCACACAGCCTAGGGGCGCGCCCACCCCCCAGGGCGCGCCACCTGGCCGTGTGGGGTCCTCGTACACCTCTCCGACTCTGTCTTCTTCCCGTATGCTTGTCCTGCACGGTAAAAATTCCTATAAAATCCCCAGGATGATCTAACCTCCGTAGCGCAAGTTTTCCTCATGTTTTCATTTCGAGCTATTTTTCTGTCAGGGTTTCGAGCTCTAGTTCATCATGTCATCTCAAGATTCTGATGGTGAGAGTTATGTTACCTATCTAAACACCTCTCCTGGGCCCTATGATGAAGTTGATGATTATGAGTGGCCAACGGATGAAGAAGAAGATGCTGATCTGAAAAGGATGGAATGTTCAAGTGAAGAAGAAGAAGACGTCCCTCTACCTCAACCTGGGGACATGCATGTTGTATTTAAGAAGTCAAGTCTTCCGAACTCGGTGGGGGCTATAAATGTTCAGAATAATCCTTCTCGTTGTGTGCAGGAAAATAAGCCTTCATCCGTTAATATTCCCCCTCTAGTGGCTGGAGCACTAGGGGTTACGGGTAAATTACAAGCTCAGGTTTAGGATCTCAACCAGAAGATCGAAACTCTTGAGGAGGAAAACCGTATCCTTCGTGGGACCATTGCGAAGAAGATACCACCTCCATCACCAAAGAGGCAAGCTTGAGTGTTCGGGTATGGGCACCACCCTTGGCTTGATCCAAGCTTAGCAGAGGTGCCCGATATCGTATCATCATCCTTATTATTATCAATCTTAGTTCGATCCTCAGTTATATTGTGGTTAGGAAAAGTTATAGTATGAAATAGTTTGCAATGTGTGCTATCGTTCCTTTGTGTTATCGTTGTATCCGTTGGTAACAGTATCTATAATAAATAATAGTATGAGTTTCGTGTTTGCTTCTTCATTATTCTATATCTTAGCATTGCAATTCAATTTCATATGCATTCTTCGTGAGAGGTAGTGACTTCACATTGGGTGTAGGAAGTAAATTTTATTGGAGTGTGACAAACATAGCTTTGGTCGTTGAGCAATTCATGAAAGATTAGTACAAAGAAGAGATATTTTACATGCAAATATACTATCTTGGACATCTTTTGTGATTGTGATTGCCCATCAAATATTTTCATATATGATCAAATAGTTGATGTTGGACAAGGAAGACAATGTAATGAGTTATGTTTATGTATATTTGCATAGAATTTATATTGTCATGGATCCTCCAACATGTGGTGTTTGCTTATAATCTTTACTAGCCAATTACTTCCGCACTAAGAAGAGATACTACTTGTGCATCCAAAAATCCCTAAACCTAGTTTCGTTTCCTGAGAGTCCACTATATCTACCTATGGATTGAACAAGATCTTTCAAGTAAGTTGTCATCGGTGCATGCAAATAAAAATTTGCCTTAAATATGTATGATTTGTTATTGGAAGGGAAATAAGCTTTGTACGAACTTGTGGTGGTGGAGTAATAAAAGCAACAGACTGCCCAATAAAGGCCACTCTCATAAGGGGCAATATTAATGTGATGTTCCTTTTCATTAAAAAATCAGACATCCAAATCCAAGAAACTAGTCTTGTCTTGAATTGGGAGAAGTGCCACTTCATGGTGAACGAAGGTATAGTCCTTAGCCATAAAATTTCTAAAAGAGGCATCAAGGTAGACAAATCTAAAGTCGATGCAATTGAGAAAATGCCGTGTCCTAAAGATATTAAAGGTATAAGAAGTTTCCTTGGTCATGCTGGTTTCTATAGAAGGTTTATTAAGGACTTCTCTAAAATTTTAAGACCTCTCACTAATTTATTACAAAAAGATGTTCCATTTGTTTTTGATGATGATTGTGTGGAGACCTTTGAAAATCTTAAGAAAGCATTGATTTCTGCTCCTATTGTTCAACCACCTGATTGGAATCTGCCTTTTGAAATTATGTTTCATGCTAGTGACTATGCTATAAGGGATGTTCTTGGTCAGAGAGTTGATAAAAACTGAATGTTATTCATTATGCTCGTAAGACCTTGGACAGTGCCCAAGGAAATTATGCTACTACTGAAAAGGAGTTTTTAGAAGTTGTGTTTGCTTGTGATAAGTTTAGACCTTATATTGTTGATTCCAAAGTAACTATTCACACGAATCACGCTGCTATTAAATTCCTTATGGATAAGAAATATGCTAAGTCTAGGTTGATTAGGTGGGTGCTTTTATTACAAGAGTTTCATTTGCATATTGTTGATAGAAAGGGAGCTGATAATCATGTAGCCGACAATTTGTCTAGGATGGAAAATATTTTTGATGACCTATTCCTGTTAATGATAGTTTTCCTGATGAGCAATTGACTGTTATTAATGCTTCTTCTTTTTCTCATAATAATTCTTGGTATGCTGATTATGCAAACTATATTGTTAGTAAATATATACCACCCAGCTTTACATATCAACAAAATAAAAAAAATCTTCTATGACTTGATACTTTACTTTTGGGATGATCCACATCTTTATAAAGAAGGAGTACATGGTATTATTAGGCGTTGTGTACCTGAGCATGAATAGGAACAAATCCTGAGGGATTGCCACTCTGGTCCATATGGAGGGCATCACGCTGGACACCGTACTACACACAAGGTATTACAATGTGGTTTTTATTGGCCTACTCTCTTCAAGGATGATCATAAGTTTGTCCTCTCTTAATTGTGATGAATGTCAAAGAATTGGAAATACAACTACAAGAGAAATCCCCCTAGTTGTGAGTCAAGGGTGGACATGCAACCAACGCAACGATATAGACGAAAGCCACAAATTGCGAGTCGAGGGTAGACTTGCAACTGAGTTATTACAAACTGCCAAAAAATAGCCCAAGTTGCGAGTCGAGGTCGGACTTGCAACTGTGTCAACTAAAAGTTGTGAGTCGAGTATGGACTTGCAACTGGGGAAACTACAACTACAGAAGAAGCCCCTGTTGCGAGTCGAGGTTGGACATGGAACTGACACAAAACTATTGGACACCCATTTGAAAAGTGTAGGGTGGACTCACAAGTGGGAGGGGAACACACTACAACTACGAGATCCCCGTTGCGAATCGATGGTTGACTTGCAATCGGGGAAACTACAATTACAAAAAGCCCTAGTTGTGGGTTGAGAGCTGACTTGTGACTAGGAAAACTACAACTAGGAAAGCCCTAGTGGCGATTCAAGGGTCGACTTGCAACTGGCACAACTATACCTATGAAAGCCCCAAATTGCGAGTCGAGGGTGGACTTGCAATTGGGGTAATTAAAAATTACAAAAAGCCCTAATTATGAGTGGAGGTTGGACTTGCAATTGTGGCAAATACAACTACAAGAGAAAGCCCCCTAGTTGCGAGTCAAAGGTGGACTTGCAACTGATGCAACTATGCCTACGAAAGCCACAAATTGCGAGTCCAGGGTGAACTTGCAACTGTAGCTACTACAACTACAAGAGAAAGCCCAGAAGTTGCGAGTCGATGGTGGACTTGCAACTAACGCAACTATACCTACGAAAGCCCTAAATTGAGAGTCAAGGATGAACTTGCAACTCGGGCAATTGCAAACTACAAAAAAGCCCCAGTTACGAGTTGAGCACAGAGTTGCAACTGTGGCAACTACAACTACAAAAAATAGTTGTGAGTCCACGGTGGACTTTCAACTGGGCAACTACAACAACGAAAGCCCTAGTTGCGAGTTGATGGTTGACTTGAAACCGGGGAAACTACAACTAAAAAAAGCCCTAGTTGTGGGTCGAGGGTTGAATTGCGACTTGGGAAACTACAATTACAACTACAACTCCAGTTATGAGTCGAGGGGGGACTTGCAACTGGCACAACTATACCTACGAAATTCCCAAACTGCGAGTCGAGGGTGGACTTGCAACTGGGGCAATTACAAACTACAAAAAAGCCCCAGTTTCGAGTCGACGTTGGACTTGCAACTGTGACAACTACAACTAAACAAACAGGTGTCAGTCAAGAATCGATTTGCAACTTGGAAAACTACAACTACAAAGGAAGCTCCAGTTGCGAGTCGACGTTGGACTTGCAACTGAGATAAAACTATTGGACACCCATTTGCAAAGTAGAGGGTGGACTCGCAAGTGGGAGGGGATCACACTACAACTACGAGGTCCCCTTTGTGACTCCATGGTTGACTTGCAATTAGGGCAACTGCAATTACAGAAAGCCCTAGTTGTGGGTTGAGAGCCGACATGCAACTAGGAAAACTACAACTACGACAGCCCAAGTTGCGAGTCAATGGTGGACTTGCAACTGGCATGACTATACCTACGGAAGCCGCAAATTGCGAGTCGAGTGTGTAATTGCAACCGGGGCAATTACAAACTAAAAAAAAGCCCGAGTTACGAGTCGAGGTTGGACTTAGAACTGTGGCAAATATAACTACAAGAGAAAGGCCCCAGTTGCGAGTGAAGGGTGGACTTGCAACGGACGCAACTATACTGATGAAAGCCACGAATTGCGAGGCGAGAGTAGACTTGCAACTGAGTTATTACAAACTGCCAAAAAATAACCTCAGTTGCGAATCGAGGTCGGACTTGCAACTGTGGCAACTAAAAGTTGTGAGTGGAGGATGGACTTGCAACTAGGGAAACTACAACTACAAAAGAAGCCCTAGTTGGGAGTCGAGGATGGACTTGCAACTGAGACAAAACTATTGGACACCCATTTAAAAAGTGAAGCCTGGATTCGCAAGTGGCAGGGGAACACACTACAACTACGAGATCCCCGTAGTGAATCGATGGTTGACTTGCAATTGGGGCAACTACAATTACAAAATGCCCAAGTTGTGGGTTGAGAGCTGACTTGTGACTAGGAAAACTACAACTACGAAAGCCCTAGTTGCGATTCAAGGGTGGACTTGCAACTGCCCAACTAGACCTACGAAAGCCCCAAATTGCGAGTCGAGGGTGGACTTGCAACAGGGGTAATTACAAATTACAAAAGGCCCTAGTTATGAGTGGAGGTTGGACTTGCAACTGTGGAAATACAACTACAAAAAAAGCCCCAAATTGCTAGTCAAAGGTGGACTTGCAACTAGGGAAACTACAACTACAAAAAACGCCCAAGTTGCGAGTCGAGGTCGGACTTGCAACTGTGGCAACTACAACTACAAAATATAGTTGTGAGTCGAGGGTGGACTTGCAACTGGGCAACTACAACTACAAAAAAATCCTAGTTATGAGAAGAGGTTGGACTTGCAACTAGACAAAACTATAGGACACCCATTTGCAAAGTGGTGAGTGCACTCGCAACTCGGAGGGGAACAAACTACAACTACGTACGAAAGCCCTAGTTGCGAGTTGTGGTTGACTTGAAACTGGGGAATCTAAAACTAAAAAAGCCCTAGTTGTGGGTCGAGGGTTGAATTGCGACTTGGACAACTACAACTACAGCTACAACTCCAGTTGTGAGTCGGGGGTGCACTTGCAACTGGCACAACTATACCTACGAAATCCCCAAACTGCGAGTCGAGGGTGGACTTGCAACTGGGGCAATTACAAACTACAAAAAAGCCCCAGTTGCGAGTCGAGGTTGGACTTGCAACTGTGACAACTACAACTACAAAAAACAGGTGTGAGTTAAGAATGGATTTGCAACTTGGGAAACTTCAACTACAAAGGAAGCTCCAGTTGCGAGTCGAGGTTGGACTTGCAACTAAGATAAAACTAATGGACACCCATTTGCAAAGTAGAGGGTGGACTAGTAAGTGGGAGGGGATCACACTACAACTACGAGGTCCCCATTGTGACTCGATGGTTGACTTGCAATTGGGGCAACTGCAATTATAGAAAACCCTAGTTGTGGGTTGAGAGCCGACATGCAACTAGGAAAATTAAAACTACGACAGCCCAAGTTGTGAGTTAAGGGTGGACTTGCAACTGGCGCTACTATACCGATGAAAGCCCCAAATTACGAGTCAAGGGTGTACTTGCAACCGGGGCAATTACAAACGACAAAAAAACCCGAGTTACGAGTGGAGGTTGGACTTGCAATTGTGGCAAATACAACTATAAGAGAAAGCCCCCCAGTTGCGAGTCAAGGGTGGACTTTTAACGGACGCAACTATACTGACGAAAGCCACAAATTGTGAGTCGAGGGTAGACTTGCAACTGAGTTATTACAAACTACCAAAAAATAGCCCCAGTTGCGAGTCGAGGTCAGACTTGCAACTGTGGCAACTAAAAGTTGTGAGTCGAGGGTGGACTTGCAACTGGAGAGACTACAACTACAGAAGTAGCCCTAGTTGCGAGTCGGGGTTGGACTTGCAACTAAGACAAAACTATTGGACACCCATTTGAAAAGTGGAGGGTGGACTCGCAAGTGGGAGGGGAACACACTACAACTACGAGATCATCAGTGCGAATCGATGGTTGAGTTAGAATTGGGGCAACTACAATTACAAAAAGCCCTAGTTGTTGGTTGAGAGCTGACTTGTGACTAGGAAAACTACAACTACGAAAGCCCTAGTTGCGATTCAAGGGTGGACTTGCAACTGGCGCAACTATATCTACGAAAGCCCCAAATTGCGAGTCAAGGGTGGACTTGCAACCGGGGTAATTACAAATTACAAAAGGCCCTAGTTACGAGTGGAGGTTGGACTTGCAACTCTGGCAAATACAACTACAAGAGAAAGCCCCCAGTTGTGAGTCATAGGTGGACTTGCAACTGGAGAAACTATACCGACGAAATTCACAAATTGCGAGTCGAGGGTGGACTTGCAACTGAGTTATTACAAAGACAATAAAAGCCCTAGTTGTGAGTCGAGGTTGGACTTGCAACTGAGAAAAAACTATTGGACCCCCATTTGCAAAGTGGAGGGTGGAGTCACAACTAGAAGGGGAACAAATTGCAACTACGAGTCTACTAAAGCCCCAGTTGCGAGTCGATGGTTGACTTGAAAGTGAGGCAACTACAACTAAAAATGCCCTAGTTGCGGGTCGAGAGTTTAATTGCGACTGGGGCAACTGCAACTACAAAAGCCCCAGTTGTGGGTTGAGCGTGGACTTGCGACGAGGGCAATTACAAACTACGAAAAGAACCCAGTTTTCGAGTCGCGGTTTGACTTGAAACTGTGGCAACTACAACTATAAAAAAACCAGTTGTGAGTCGAGAGTGGACTTGCAACTAGGGAAACTACAACTACAAAATAAACCCCAGTTGCGAGTCGAGGTTGGACTTGCAATTGAGACAAAACTATTGGACACCCATTTGCAAAGTGGAGGGTGAACTCACAAGTGGGAGGGCAACACACTACAACTATGAGATCCCTCATTGCAACTCGATGGTTGACTTGCAACCGAGTTATTACAAAGAAAAAAAAATCCCCAGTTGCGAGTCGAGGTCAGACTTGCAACTGTGGCAACAACAACTACAAAAAACAGTTGTGAGTCGCGGGTGGACTTGGAACTGGGGAAACTACAACTACATAAAAGCCCTAGTTGCTAGTCGAGTTGTACTTGCAACTGAGACAAAGCTATTGGACCCCCATTTGGAAAGTGGACGGTGGACTCGCAACTGGGACGGGAACAAATTACAACTACGAGTCTACTAAACCCCCAGTTGCGAGTCTATGGTTGACTTGAAACAGGGGCAACTACAACTAAAAATGCCCTAGTTGCGGGTCTAGGGTTGAATTGTGACTGGGAAACTGTAGTTACAAAAGCCCCAGATGCAAGTCGAGGGTGGACTTGCAACTAGGGCAATTACAAACTATCAAAAAAAGCCCCAGTTGCGAGTCGCGGTTGGACTTGTAATTGTGGCAACTAGAACTAAAAAACCAGTTGTGAGTCAAGAGAGGACTTGCAAATGGGGAAACTACAACTACAAAACAAGTCCTAGTTGTGAGTCGACGTTGGACATGCAATTGAGATAAAACTATTGGACACGCATTTGTAAAGTAGAAGGTGGACTCGCAAGTGGGAGGGACCACACTACAACTACGAGGTCCCCATTGTGACTCGCTGGTTGACTTGCAAATGGGGCAACTTCAATTACAGAAAGCCCTAGTTGTGGGTTGAGAGCCGACATGCAACTAGGAAAACTACAACTACGACAGTCCAAGTTGCGAGTCAAGGGTGGACTTGCAACTAGCGCGACTATACCTATGAAAGCCCCAAATTGCGAGTCGAGGGTGTACTTGCAACCGGGGCAATTACAAACTACAAAAAACCAAGTTACGAGTGGAGGTTGGACTTGCAATTGTGGCAAATACAACTATAAGATAAAGCCCCATAGTTGCGAGTCAAGGGTGGACTTTTAACGGACGCAACTATACCGACGAAAGCCACAAATTGCGAGTCGAGGGTAGACTTGCAACTGAGTTATTACAAACTGCTGAAAAATAGCCCCATTTGCGAGTCGAGGTCGGACTTGCAACTGTGGCAACTAAAAGTTGTGAGTCGAGGGTGGACTTGCAACTGAAGAGACTACAACGACAGAAGAAGCCCTAGTTGTGAGTCGGGGTTGGACTTGCAACTAAGGCAGAACTATTGGACACCCATTTGAAAAGTGGAGGGTGGACTCGCAAGTGGGAGGGGAACACACTACAACTACGAGATCATCAGTGCGAATCGATGGTTGAGTTACAATTGGGGCAACTACAATTACAAAAAGCCCTAGTTGTTGGTTGAGAGCTGACTTGTGACTAGGAAAACTACAACTACGAAAGCCCTAGTTGCGATTCAAGGGTGGACTTGCAACTGGCGCAACTATATCTACGAAAGCCCCAAATTGCGAGTCAAGGGTGGACTTGCAACCGGGGTAATTACAAATTACAAAAGGCCCTAGTTACGAGTGGAGGTTGGACTTGCAACTCTGGCAAATACAACTACAAGAGAAAGCCCCCAGTTGCGAGTCAAAGGTGGACTTGCAACTGGAGAAACTATACCGACGAAATCCACAAATTGCGAGTCGAGGGTGGACTTGCAACTGAGTTATTACAAAGACAAAAAAAGCCCTAGTTGTGAGTCGAGGTTGGACTTAGAACTGAGACAAAACTATTGGACCCCCATTTGCAAAGTGGAGGGTGGAGTCACAACTAGAAGGGGAACAAATTGCAACTACGAGTCTACTAAAGCCCCAGTTGGGAGTCGATGGTTGACTTGAAAGTGGGGCAACTACAACTAAAAATGCCCTAGTTGCGGGTCGAGAGTTTAATTGCGACTGGGGCAACTGCAACTACAAAAGCCCTAGTTGCGAGTCGAGCGTGGACTTACGACTAGGGCAATTACAAACTACGAAAAGAACCCAGTTGCGAGTCGCGGTTTGACTTGAAACTGTGGCAACTACAACTATAAAAAAACAGTTGTGAGTCGAGAGTGGACTTGCAACTAGGGAAACTACAACTACAAAATAAACCCCAGTTGCGAGTCGACGTTGGACTTGCAATTGAGACAAAACTATTGGACACCCATTTGCAAAGTGGAGGGTGAACTCACAAGTGGGAGGGCAACACACTACAACTATGAGATCCCTCATTGCAACTCGATGGTTGACTTGCAACCGAGTTATTACAAAGACAAAAAAATCCCCAGTTGCGAGTCGAGGTCAGACTTGCAACTGTGGCAACAACAACTACAAAAAACAGTTGTGAGTCGCGGGTCGACTTGGAACTGGGGAAACTACAACTACAAAAAAAGACCTAGTTGCTAGTCGAGTTGTACTTGCAACTGAGACAAAGCTATTGGACCCCCATTTGGAAAGTGGACAGTGGACTCGCAACTGGGACGGGAACAAATTACAACTACGAGGCTACTAAAGCCCTAGTTGCGAATCTATGATTGACTTGAAACAGGGGCAACTACAACTAAAAATGTCCTAGTTGCGGGTCTAGGGTTGACTTGCGACTGGGAAACTGTAGTTACAAAAGCCCCAGATGCGAGTCGAGGGTGGACTTGCAACTAGGCCAATTACAAACTATCAAAAAAAGCCCCAGTTGCGAGTCGCGGTTGGACTTGCAATTGTAGCAACTAGAACTAAAAAAACAGTTGTGAGTCGAGAGAGGACTTGCAAATGGGGAAACTACAACTACAAAACAAGTCCTAGTTGCGAGTCGAGGTTGGACATGCAATTGATATAAAACTATTGGACACCTATTTGTAAAGTAGAGGGTGGACTCGCAAGTGGGAGGGACCACACTACAACTACGAGGTCCCCATTGTGACTCGCTGGTTGACATGCAATTGGGGCCACTTCAATTACAGAAAGCCCTAGTTGTGGGTTGAGAGCTGACATGCAACTAGCAAAACAACAACTACGACAGCCCAAGTTGCGAGTCAAGGGTGGACTTGCAATTGCGCGACTATACCTACGAAAGCCCCAAATTACGAGTCGAGGGTGTACTTGCAACCGGGGCAATAACAAACTACAAAAAAAACCAAGTTACGAGTGGAGGTTGGACTTGCAACTGTGGCAAATACATCTACGAGAGAAAGCCCCACAGTTGCGAGTCAAGGGTGGACTTGCAACTGATACAACTATACCGACGAAAGCCACAAATTGTGAATTGAGGGTAGACTAGCAACTGAGTTATTACAAACTGCTGAAAAATAGCCCCAGTTGCGAGTCGAGGTCGGACTTGCAACTATGGCAACTACAAGTTGTGAGTCGAGGGTGGACTTGCAACTGGGAAACTACATCCACAAAAGATGCCCCAGTTGCGAGTCGAGGTTTGACTTGCAACTGAGACAAAACTATTGGACACCCATTTGAAAAGTTGAGGGTGGACTCGCAAGTGGGAGGGGAACACACTACAAATACGAGATCCGCATTGTGAATCGATGATTGACTTGCATTTGGGGCAACTACAATTACAAAAAGCCCTAGTTGTGGGTTGATAGCTGACTTGCGACTAGGAAAACTACAACTACGAAAGACTTAGTTGCGATTTATGGGTGGACTTGCAACTGGCGCAACTATACCTACGAAAGCCCCAAATTGCGAGTCGAGGGTGGACTTGCAACTGGCGCAACTATACCTACGAAAGCCCCAAATTGCGAGTCGAGGGTGGACTTGCAACCGGGGCAATTACAACTACAAAATGGCCTAATTATCAGTAGAGGTTGGACTTGCAACTGTGGCAAATACAACTACAAGAGAAAGCTGCCCAGTTGCGAGTCAAATGTGCGCTTGCAACTGACGCAAATATACCTACGAAAGCAAGAAATTGCGAGTCGAGGGTGGACATGCAACTGAGTTATTACAAAGACAAAAAAATCCCAGTTGTGAGTCGAGGTCAGACTTGAAAGTGTGGCAACTACAACTACAAAAATACAGTTGTGAGTCGAGGGTGGACTTGCAACTGGAGAAACTACAACTACAAAAAAAGCCCTAATTGCGAGTCGAGGTTGGACTTGCAACTGAGACAAAACAATTGGACCCCCATATGCAAAGTGGAGGGTGGACTCGCAACTAGAAGGGGAACAAATTACAACTACGAGTCTACTTGCAAGTCCAACCTCGACTCGACACCGGGGCTTCTTTTGTAGTTGTAGTTTCCCTAGTTGCAAGTCCTCTCTCGACTCACAACTGTTTTTTTTGTAGTTGTAGTCGCCGTAGTTTCAAGTCAACCATCGACTCGCAACTACAAAAGCCACATTAGCGAGTCGAGGGTGGACTTGCAACTGGGGCAATTACAAACTACCAAAAAAAGCCCCAGTTGCGAGCCATGCTTGGACTTGCAACTGTGGCAACTACAACTACAAAAAAACAGTTGTGAGTCGAGAGAGGACTTGCAACAAGGGAAACTACAACTACAAAGGAAGCTCTAGTTGCGAGTCGAGGTTGGACTTGCAACTGAGATAAAACTATTGGACACCCATTTGCAAAGTAGAGGGTGGACTCGCAAGTAGGAGGGGATTACACTGCAACTACGAGGTCCCCATTGTGACTCGATGGTTGACTTGCAATTGGGGCAACTATAATTACAGAAAGCCCTAGTTGTGGGTTGAGAGCCAACTTGCAACTAGGGCAACTACAACTACAAAAGCCCCAGTTGCGAGTCGACGGTGGACTTGCAACTAGCGCAACTATACCTACGAAAGCCCCAAATTGCGAGTCGAGGATGGACTTGCAACCGGGGCAGTTACAAACTATAAAAAAACAGTTATGAGTGAAGGTTGGACTAGCAACTGTGACAACTACAACTACACAAAAATAGTTATGAGTCGAGAGTGGACTTGCAACTGGGGCAACTACAACTATGAAAAAAAACTCAAGTTGCGAGTTGAGGTTGGACTTGCAACTGAGACAAAACTATTGGACACCAATTTGCAAAGTGGTGGGTGAACTCACAAGTGGGAGGGCAACACACTACAACTACGAGATTCCTCATTCTGACTCGATGGTTGACTTGCAACTGATTTATTACAAAGACAAAAAAGCCCCAGTTGCGAGTCGAGCTCGGACTTGCAACTGTGACAACTACAACTATAAAAAAATAGTTATGGGTCGAGGGTGGACTTGCAACTGTGGAAACTACAACTACGAAAAAAGCCCTAGTTGCGAGGCGAGGTTGTACTTGCAACTGAGCCAAAACTATTGGACCCCCATTTGCAAAGTGGAGGGTGGACTCGCAACTGGGAGGGGAACAAATTACAACTACGAGTCTACTAAAGCCCCAGTTGTGAGTCGATGGTTGACTTGAAATTAGGGCAACTACAAATAAAAATGCCCTAGTTGCGGGTCGAGGGTTGAATTGCGACTGGGGCAAATGCAACTACAAACACTACTGGAATCAGCAAATTTGCCGTCTGCCAGTTCTTTGCCGTCAGCTGGCGGACGGCAAAGAAGCTCTTTGCCATCCGTTTCCATAAAACGGACGGCAAAGAAATATCTGACGGCAAAGAAGCTCTTTGCCATCAGCCACCTCTTTGCCGTCTGCTAGCGGACGGCAAAGAAACTTTGCCGTCCGTCAACAGACGGCAAAGAGGTGGGGTGGGGTCCAGTGGAGGCTAGCTTATTGCAACGGCCCACCCCACCTCTTTGCCGTCTGCTAGCAGACGGCAAAGAAGCCACTACCTAACGGCCCTAACGGCCCACCCCCTCCTCTCTCTCTTCTCTCTCTCTCTCTGTCTCTCTCTCTCCCCGACCGCACCCCGCCGCACCCCGCCGCCGCCCTGACCCCACACCGCCCCGGCCCGCCGCCCGCCGCCCGCCGATCTGCCCCCCCCCCCCCCCGCCACACCCTGCCGGCACCCCTGACCGCACCCCGCCGCCTCCCCGACCCCCACCACCACCACCACCCCGGCCCCGCCCCGCCCCCTCCCCTGCCCCGGCCTCCTCCACCGGCCCCGCCCCGCCCCCTCCCCTGCCCCCTCCACCGGCCCCGCCCAGGCCGCCCCGCGCCCCTCCCCTGCGGCGCGCGGCTCTAGACCGGCGCCCCCCTGCTACCCGTCCCGCTCTCGGCAGATCGACGCCGGCAGCGACTCCTCTCCCCGATCCCGGTGAGTTCTTTCTCCACTCGCGCCCTGTTTATTTAGATTTAGGTTTAGTTTAGTTTAGTTTAGTTTTTTTAGATTTAGGTTTAGTTTAGTTTAGTTTAGTTTATTAGGTTAGAAAAAATAACTAAGTTCGTTAGTTTTTTCTGTTAAGTTAGTAAGTTAGTTAGTTAGTTAGTTAGTTTTTTAGGAGGAGGAGGAGAGGAAATGAAGAAGAAGAAGAAGAAGAAGAAGAAGAGAAGAAGGAAAGAAGAAGAAGAGGAGGAGAAGGAGAAGAAGAAGAAGAAGAAGAGGAAGAAGAAGAAGAAAAAGAAGAAGAAAAGGAGGAGGAGGAGGAGGAGAAGAAAAGAAGAAGAAGAAGAAGAAGAAGAAGAGGAGGAGATGGAGGAGGAGGAGAAGGAGAAGAAGAGGAAGAAGAAGAAGAAGAAAAGGAGGAGAAGAAGAAAAGGAAAAAGGAAAACCGGGTCGAGGATCGCCGACGGGGTGCGTCGGCGCCGACGGAACCGGGTCGAGGATCGCCGGTCGCCAAGGGGTGGAGGGTCGAGGATCGCCGAAGAAGAAGAAGAAGAAGAAGGAGGAGAAGAAGAAGAAGAAAAGGAGGAGAAGAGGAGAAGAAGAAGAAAAGGAGGAGGAGAAGGAAAAGAAGGAAGAAGAAGAAGAAGAATAGGAGGAGCAGAAGAAGAAGACGAAGAAGAAGAAGAAGAAGAAGACCCCCGACCCCCGACCCCCGAGGATCTAGGGGAAAAGGAGTCGAGGGTCGACCCCGACACGACACCACCGACACCCCGACTCCCGACACGACACCCGACACCCCGACACGGCACCCCCGACCCTGACACAGCACCCCTACCCCGACACGACACCCCCGACACCCCGACCCCGACACGACACGCCCGACACCCCGATCCCGAAAAAGGTGCTCTTCGGCCTTCCAGAGGCCGACGGGGTCATATATTTGTAAATTATGAGTTAGGTCATATATTTTTCGATTTTGTTATAAAAATCATCATATTTATGTTGATCAGGTGGATTTAAATGTGCAGTTGTTTCATCGCTGCGAGGGTCTGGTGTTCGACGACCTCCCCATGCGTTCGACGAGCTTCGCCCCTGCGTTCGTGGGTGAGCACAAATGACATCTCCTCCTCCCCCTTCATTTCCTCTGTTCCGGTCTTCGTGCCGATGAAACTTGCTAGCTATAGGTGTCTTCAATCATCAGTATGCGTGACCACTATGCGTCTCCCGTTCGAAAGGGTTACATCTATAAATGTGCATGCATTAGCATATTTATAACCGTGATTCTTTCGAATTGTCCAACGTTATCCGTGGACAGCCCGAGTATGTGTAGATTGGGATCGTTTTCCCATATGCTCTGCTCCGGATCCGATGCAGAATTTCGTCAGTGCCTCCCTGTTGTTCTCCGGGTACACATCCTCTCTGCTTATTGCCGAGACGTGTATCAGGAGAACAGCGGGGAGGTGCTGCCGAAATTTTGTGTCGGATCCGGAGCAGAGAATGGGAAAACGAACCCAATCTACACATACTCGGGTGGGATTAGGACCTATCTTTACCTACTAGCGTCTAGGTTGCATGGACGTAATAAAACTGACGAACTCTATTAACTGATGAATATGGTTTGCTGAATTATGTATATATTTCTTGTGTGTCCAGTAGCTAGGCAAGATGAGTGATCGTGCGTGGATGTACACCGGTCACACTAGTCAGAAAGACATGACCCATGAATGGATAACAAAAACCAAGGGGTTTGTGAGAGCCGCATTTGCAAATGGACAGCAAACAACCTGGTGCCCCTGTGTCGATTGCGACAAGTATCATAAGAGGTCACAGTTTGAAATGATCAAACACCTGCAGAAGTGGGGTTTTATGCCTAATTATACGGTCTGGACATTTCATGGTGAGTCTGCCCAACGTGCCAGAGCTGAGGTGGTTCGTCGTCGCACCGACGATCATGGTACCGGGATCGAAGACATGGTGCAAGACTTTGATGATGCTCGTGATTCGGACGATGAGATGGAGGAAACTGCAAAGGCCTTCTATGAAATGTTGGAGTCTTCAAAACGTCCTCTCCACGAGCACACTGAGCTTTGTCAGCTGGATGCCATCGCGCAAGTAATGGCTCTGAAGGCTCAGTTCAACCTGGGCAGAGAATGCTACGACGCGATGATGACGATATTTGGACGCTTTCTACCCAAAGGCCATCTATTGCCAGAAACCTATACCAGTCGGACAAAATACTACGTGCGCTTAAGATGCCCTATGAGAAGATAGATGCCTGTGAGAATGGATGTGCCTTATATAGGCTTGAGTATGCGGGCTTCAACTATTGTCCCATTTGCAAGTCTTCCAGGTATGTTGTGGTAGACAACGGTATGGGTGAGAAGAGTCAGACCAAAATCCTAGTTAATGTTCTTCGGTATATGCCAATCATACCAAGACTTCAACGCCTTTTCATGGTCGAAGAGACGGCCAGACAGATGACGTGGCATAAATTGGGCAAAAGAACCGAACTAGATGCAGATGGGAATCCGATGTTGGGACAAACTTTAGACGCTTTTGCGTGGAAGCACTTCGATGCATTACATAAGGACAAAGCGGCAGATCCATGGCATCCTCGAGTCGCCATCAGCATGGATGGGTTCCAAGTGTTTGGTATGACGGCAACCCAATACAGTTGCTGGCCTGTATTTGTCATTCCACTCAACCTCCCCCCCCCCCGGAGAGATTATGAAAAGAAAGAACATTTTCTTGACGTTGATAATTCCAGGGCCCAACTATCCGGGGAAGAATATGAATGTGTACATGCGGCCGCTTAAGGATGAATTGCAAGAAGCTTGGGATAAAGGGATCAAGACATATGACGCCGCTACAAAACAAAACTTCAAAATGCATGTGTGGTACATGTACTCGACGCATGACTTGCCGGCGTATGCGCTATTCGTTGGCTGGTGTGTGCATGGAAGGTTCCCATGCCCCACATGCAAGGCAACTCTTCAGTTCCGTTGGCTGCAGGCGGGTTGCAAGTATTCTTGCTTCGACTTGCATAGACAGTTCCTGGATCCTGGCCATAAGTTCAGAAAAGACAAGAAAAATTTCATGAAAGGTAGAGTTGTCAAAAACTCTGCACCACCTGCATTGACAGGCCAACAGACCCTAGATCAGTTAAACGCTCTCGAGCCTGATCCACAGCGTCCAGGATATTTCAAAGGGTATAATTCGGAACACGCCTGGACTCACAAGATATGCTTGTGGGATCTGCCTTACTTTAAAGACCTCATTTACCCACACAACATCGACGTGATGCACACTGAAAAGAATATCGCCGAGGCCCTTTTTGGTACATTGTTCGGCATAGAGGGGAAGTCAAAGGATAACCCTAAGGCTAGAGTCGATCAAGAGGCTCTATGTGATAGACCATTACAAAACATGCGACAACCGAAAGGAAAGAAGAACTGGAGGAAGCCAAAGGCATGGTTCAATCTTGGAAGGCCAACTATGAGGGAAATGATCTTGTGGGTGAAAATGCAGTTGATGTTCCCCGATGGGTATGCAGCGAATCTAAAGAGGGGAGCGAGTCTTGAAAAATTGAAAATATTTGGTCTCAAGAGTCATGATTGGCACATATGGCTTGAGCGAGTAATGCCGGTGATGTTGCGTGGCTTTATCCCTGAGGATGAATGGCTAGTACTGGCAGAGCTGAGCTATTTCTTCCGTGCTCTTTGTGGGAAAGAACTATCGCCTGACGTGCTAGACGAACTGGAAGAGTTGGCGCCGGAGTTGATCTGCAAGTTAGAAAAGATCTTTCCACCGGGATTCTTTAATCCAATGCAGCATTTGATTTTGCATCTCCCGACCGAGGCAAGATTGGGGGGGCCCGTGCAAAATCGTTGGTGCTTCGCAACTGAGAGGATGCAGTAGACGCTTCGCGCAAAATGTAAAAATAAACGTAGAATTGAAGCATCGATGGCCGAGGCATTCATTACCGAGGAGGCCGCAAACTTCGTGACAGCACACTACAAAGCCAAGAATCGTCATTTGCATAATCCGAAGCCTCGGTACAATGATGGCGACCGTGAAAAAGGTCGATCAAGCTCAGCCGATTCAAAGGGAAGCTCGCACCAGCCGGTGCTTCAAAAGCAATAGCGTTGGATGTCGAAGAATGGCGGACCATTTCGTTGTATATCTTCAACAACCTAACAGAAGTGCGGCCGTACATCGAGTAAGTTCTCGGTACATTGTTTCGCGACTTCTAATTCCTTTGAAATGCTCTTATTCCCAGATATGTGATACAGTCGATACGTCGCAAAATTCTCGGATGGAGCGGTGATCCAAAAGGATTCCATCGAAGAGTATGAGCTTCTGGCAAAGCATGGAGGCGGCTATCCCGGTTTCATCTCTTGGTTCCAACAAACGGTAATTTCCATTAATTAGACCATTTCATTTCTTCGTCTAGTTTGCGGCTAATGCAACAATCCTTTCGTATTAAACTTGTAGGCTAATGCAGAGTCTATGGACTCCGAATTGAGACAAGTCGCTAATGGTTTTGACTATAAGGTCCGTTCATTTGACAAATACGACATCAACGGGTATCGCTTTCGTACTTTTGGCAAAGAGCTATCTATGGCCGACCGAAAGTCTACAAATTGTTGTGTCTCCGCTGTCGGCAAAGGAGGGGTCGAGTATTATGGAAGAGTTGAAGCAATTTACGAACTTACATTCTTTGGTGAAAACCCACCAAACGTCGTAGTCTTCAAATGTTATTGGTTCCATCCGAAGGAGACTAGAAGGACTCATGAACATATAGGGCTAGTCGAAATCAAACAAAGCACCCATTTAGATGTTCCCGATGTCTATATTACGGCTCAACAGGCGACCCAAGTTTTCTATCTACCGTGGGCCTGCCAAACTGATCCAAATTGAATGGTTGGGATGTCATTTATGATGTGCCGCCACATTTTAGACCACCTCCCCTCAATGAAGATGATTATGAACCTCACATTAACCCAGACACATATGAAGGAGAATTCTTCCAAGAAACACGTGTTTCCAAAAAACGTTTCAAGAACCGCTCTACTTCACCCCAGAACATTGAGGTAGACAGCGACAGTGAATCTGACTTCACCCCTGAGCCGGAACAAGAAGAGACAGAAGAAGAAGAGGTTACTGTTGCGGATGACCTGTCAATGCTTGATCGATTACATAAAGGAGGCCTTCCACATGTTGAGGCATTTATTGATGATGCTGATGAGCACGTCATTACTGATAGTGATGATGATTATGCATTTATTGATCCCGGATCATATATAGACGATGAAGATTTAGTAATGTCAGGTATTCAATTATTATAGACGATGATGATGATTTTCTTGTATGATTGTATGATTTATATAGTTACTTGTATAATTTTCTTACTTTGTATGATTGTTTCTTATACATAGTGCCATGGTCTTGATATCCGTCCCCGTCGGCCCTCGCCCGCTTTATGATTCGGATGTGGTAAATTCTCTTTTATAACTATTTGTTGCATTTCGCATTTATGACAATTATGGCCATCAAGTTGACATAGAGATATTTTAATCTAGGAGGTATGTGAACCGGAATTTGCAACCGACCCTCTTGTCGAGAAGTTAAATTTAGTTGAAAAAGAAAATGAGTATTTGAAAGAAAAAATTAAAAGAATTGAAGAAGAGAAGATGACATTGGAGTTGTATGTTGCCGATGTCGTCGATGATCACAAGATGAAGATGAATGCAATGCGCTTGAAGATTAAGAAGATTATAAAATATGCCATTGATAATGAGGCTTGGTATCATTATGCCGTTGGATCAATTGTTACCTTAGTTGCGATCTTCATCGCATTTGTTGTGATGTGGGTAAGTTTTCTCTAGTGTTTTGCTTATCAAATGCATACTTAGCTTATTTTCCTCCTAAATGGCATAATTACCTAAGTTAGATAAAAAATGAGCTATACTTACGTAAGTTGGCTCAAAAATGGCATCATCCTCGAAAATGACATAATAACCTTACTAAGCTCCAAAATGACCTATTTACCTAGCTTAGCTCTAAAATGACCTACACTTAGCATTTTTTCCTAGCTTAGCTAAAAAATGGCATTTTTACCTACCTTAGTTAGAAGAAGAAGAAGATAAAGAAGAGGAGAGGAGAAAAAGAAAGAGAAGAAAAATTCTTCTTCTTCTTCTTCTTCTTCTTCTTCTAGCTAGTCTTCTTCTTCTAGTCTTCTTCTTCTTCTTCTTCTTCTTCTAGCTAGTCTTCTTCTTCTAGTCTTCTTCTTCTTCTTCTTCTTCTAACTTTCTTCTTTCCCAATTTGCAGATTTGCTTTCGATGAGGAAGCTTGCGTTGATGGAGTCTACTCTTCTTCTTGTGCTTCCTTTTTGTTTAGATTTTGTAGGATGAACAATGTGAAACTTGCTACCTATATATGTATGTATGGATGAAACCATTGTATGCTTGTTGTTGGATATGTTGGCTAGCTATATATGTTGCATATGGACTTTTCATTTGGTATGTATATGTGTTGGATGATCATATCCATATGGCAGGGATATGATTTGGTATGTAAATGTGTTGTTATGCTTGTTGAAAGTATTTTCAAATGTGTGTATATATATATATATATATATATATATATATATGTGAAATTCTTTGAAATTGAATGAATTTAAGAAAAAACTGAAAAAGCACGGGCTGTACAGGCTCTTTGCTGTCTGCTAGCAGACGGCAAATCTGCTACGTGGCAGCTACCTGTGCAACCTGGGGTGCACTGGGCTGGCCTATTTGGAAGCTTTGCCGTCTGCTGGCAGACGGCAAAGACCTTTGCATCTTTGCCATGTGCCAGCAGACGGCAAAGCACGCCGTTAACCCCTTAACGGACCTAGGCTGCCACGTGTGCCGTCCATGCCCTTTGTCGTCTGCTGGCAGACGGCAAAGATGCAAAGGTCTTTGCCGTCAGCCAGCAGACGGCAAAGTGGCCTTTATCGGAGCTTGTTCAGCAGGATGTGGTGCCGTCTGCTGGCTGACGGCAAAGACCTTTGCCGTCCGCAATGCATGCCTTTGCCGTCAGCCATGGCAGACGGCAAAGTTGCTGATTCCAGTAGTGAAAAGCCCCAGTTGCGAGTTGAGGGTCGACTTGCAACTAGGGCAATTACAAACTACAAAAAAAGCCCCAGTTGCGAGTCGCGGTTGGACTTGCAACTGTGGCAACTGCAACTACAAAAAAACAATTCCGAGTCGAGAGAGGACTTGCAACTGGGGATACTACAACTACAAAAGAAGTCGCAATTGCGAGTCGATGTTGGACTTGCAACTGAGACAAAACTATTGGGCACCCATTTGCAAAGTGGGGGGTGAACTCACAAGTGAGAGGGCAACACACTACAACTACGAGATCCCTTATTGCGACTCGATGGTTGACTTGCAATTGGGGTAACTACAATTACAAAAAGCCCTAGTTGTGGGTTGATAGCTGACTTGCGACTAGGGC